>JASVEL010006943.1:0-353883 GCA_032618575.1 Nicotiana noctiflora
TAATTTATTATGGTAGGTGTATGACCCTGCTTATAGAACAAGGTCTCACTCCTCAAAGTTCTGAAATTAAAAAAAGTAATATTCTTTATCATGATAAAGGATTTGAGGCATATCTACGAAATTCCAAACATTTATTAGATAGTTTTTCATAGATTTTTTATGTCACGACCCTAGTTCACCAATCGTGAACCTGTCATGACGGCACCCAATCCCCACGACTAGGTAAGCCTAACACATTGCGGAAAATACAAGCTTATGCACATTTAATAAGAATTAGCGGGAAATGAGATAAAAGGAATGTAATCCGTGCCGCTTGGCACATACACTCGTCAAACACACTGTGAAAAAAAAATACCACCAAGACCCGGAATCCCACGGGCAATACAAACTAAGAAAGAGTACAACTGTGGATCTATACATCAAGAATGTCTATACAACGGAACCAAGGGAAATAAGTGATATCACTAATGAGAATAGAAGGGGACTCTCCGGATCCGCGGACGTAGCAGATCATACCTGAAGTCTCCTCACAGTGCTCCTAAATCACCCGTAATGTGCCGGATCTGATGTACCTGTATCTGTACAACAAAAGTGTGCAGAAGAGTAGCATGAGTACACCACGGCGGTACTCGGTAAGTGCCAAGCCTAACCTCGATGGAGTAGTGACGAGGAAGGTCAGGGCCCTACTGAGAGGACAATAACATAATGATAATAACAACAATAAGCAATTTAATAATAATGAATCTGAAATTAAGACAGAGTAAGAGAGCTTACAAGAGCTTTGATTATATTATAGCATAAACGGAAGCCTTCATTATAGAGGGAGAGAATAGCAAAGAAAAATATGGAGAGTATTTTTTCTGATGCTTCTCAAAAGAAATTACAAGTCTTTATATAGACCGAAAGAGATATGGTGCAATCCATCTGATCATTCCTCATTGGTTTCTTTATGATAGGAATGGCCCACTTCCTTGGTGGAAGGTGGGTAAGAAGATAAGCTTTATCAGTTTTTCCCTTGTCGGGTAATGATAAAGTAAAGCTTATCTTCTTTTCTCCTTTTGACAAAAGAGAGATGATGTCTTTGAATAGTCCAAATGACTTTCGCAGTCCACAACAATATCACTCCGGGTCTCCGGGAATCGAACCCACAGCCCTGGGATCTCCGGGAATTGAACCCGCAGTCCACAAACAAATAGCAAATCCGGGTCTCTGGGAATCGAACCCACAGCCCTGGGATCTCCGGGAATTGAACCCGCAGTCCACCAACACAACAAATAAAGAAAACGCACACGGAAAATATAATATGCTTAACTACAACTTCACCGAGGACAAGTGCCAACAATTATCAAGAAGTTCAGTAGGACAATTAGGCAATTAGACAGATAAATCCTACCTAATCATGCTTCCCTAACGAATACCAGGTAAATGCCACAATTTAATAAATTAAGAACAGGAATATCACGAATTGAACAATTCAAGTAAAGTGAGTTACAACAACCAGCGCATGTACACGCCTGTCACCTCGCGTACAAGGCATTTAAACTATTACATAATATCCTAAAGGTAAAGGTTCCCCCACACGAGGTTAGACAAGCCACTTACCTCGATTCCGGTACAAAACCGCTAAGAGACAACCCTCTTGCCGCGAATATCCGACTCCGAGTGGCCCGAATCTAGTCAAACCAATTACAATGATAAATTACAGCTACAACGCGAAAGTGGGTGAAATGACCAAAATACCCCTGAATCCATCAGCTCGGAATTGAAATATTTTTACGTTTTCAGAACCCTCGTACTCTCACGAGTCTAACCATATAAAAATCTCCCAAATCGGACCACAAATGGCCCTTCAAATTCCAAATTTAATATTTTTGCTCCAAGCCCTAATTTCTTACAATTTTGCTATGTTTTCATAAATTTCAAGGATGATTCTTCAATAAAATCATGTATTTAGTTCATAGGACTTACCTCTAATCACTTCTTGTCAAAACCACTTCAATTCTCGTCCAAAAGCTCTCAAGAATGACCAAAAATGGTGGAAAAATGGGTTTGGTTCGCGGATGAAATGTTTTAAAACTTTCTGTCCAGGTATTTTGTTCACTGCGATCGCGGGAAATGCTTCGCGATCGCGGAGAACAAATTCTGGCCCAAAAATTACCCTTCGCGATCGCGGGAAATGCCTCGCGATCGCGGTGAACAACTTCCAGTTCCTCTGGACAGGCTTTAGTAAAAGGGTCATAACTCTTTATACACAACTCCAAATGACGAATGGTTTGATGTTATGGAAACTAGACACGTAGGGCTATAACTTTGATTTGTTGATCATTTCCTGAATCCTTATACATTACGATATACAAGCTTCCAAATACATTTATGTACTTTAGATACCCTTCTCGGACAGCATAGAGTGTAACGTACATAACCTTTGCTACCAATTTCCAAATGTGGATTTCTTTATCTTTCTGAAAACTAGACACGATGATCTACAACTTTAATTTTTGAATTACCTCAAAATACCTTTTAGATAAAAAGATATGATCTTCCAAAGTAGGGCTTGCGCGACAGAAATTTCTTCTTCGCGATCGCGAAGCCATCTACGCGATCGCGATTCATTAGTTCTTTTCCGATCGCGTAGAGCACTAATACCCCGCGATCGCGTAGAGCACTGCTGTAGCCAAAAACCAGCAGTGAAAAATGGCCTAGAAATGGTCCGAAACCACCCCGAAACTCACCCGAGGCCCCGGGACCTCAACCAAAAACACCAACACTTCCTATAACCTTATTCAAACTTGTTCCAATCATCCAAACACGTCCATAAACACAAAAATTATCAATTTACAACGGATTCGAGCCTAAATTTCTTAAAACTTTCCGAATTGCACATTCAATCTAAAACCCGACCAAACGACGTCCGAATGACCTAAAATTTTGCGGATATATCCAAAATCACATAACGAAGCTACAGAAATTGTCGGAATTCCATTCCGACCCCCGGATCAAAATCTCACCTATCGTTCGCATTCGCCAAAATTTCAAACTTCGGCATTTCAAGCCTAATTGAGCTACGAACCACCAAAATACTTTCCGAACGCGCTCCCAACCCCGAAATCACCTAACGGAGCTAATGGAACCATCGGATTTCCGTTCTGAGGTCGTCTTAACACTTTTTCGGCGACGGGCCATTTTCTAACTTTAAAGCTCTCCATTAGGGACTAAGTGTCCCAAAATACTCCAAATTTCAGAACCGACTCTCCCGGCAAACCACAATAGCAGAAATGAACTTAGGGAACAGTTAAATTGGGGATTGGGGCATAATTTTCTAAAACGGCCGGCCGGGTCGTTACATCTTCCCACACTTAAAAGATTCGTTCGTCCTCGAACGAGCATAGAAAACATATCTGGAGTGGTGAAAAGTTGAGGGTACTGGCTGCGCATATCCTGCTTGGTCTCCCAGGTCGCCTCCTCGACCAGCTGGCCCCGCCACTGAACCTTTACTAAAGCGATGTTCTTTGACCTTAGCTTCCCGACTTGCCTGTCTAGAATGGCTACTGGCTCCTCAACATAAGACCGATCCTCGTCTAGCTGAACATAAGTGAAATCCAACACATGTGACGGGTCACCATGGTACCTCCGGGCATAGAGGCATGAAATACGGGATGGACTCTGGCTAGGCTGGGGGGTAAGGCCAACTCATAAGCAACCTCCCCAACATGCCTCAAAATCTCAAAAGGGCCAATAGATCTAGGACTCAGCTAGGCACATTAGCCTGATATAATCTAAAGATATTTGTGACGACCCAAAGGGTCATCACTTGTTTTATTAATCATTTCGAGCTTTTGAGGTCTTGAAAACCTCATTTATAGTTGCCTCGATTTGCGTGCACAGTCCGGGCACAAAGCTAGAAAATAGTTATGTTGAAATATGTGAAATATGTGAAAAGGTTGAAGAATTTTGATATTAATATTGATATGGTTGACTTTGGTCAACATTTTCGGTAAACGGACCCGGATCCGTGATTTGACGGTCTCAGAAAATCCGTAGAAAAATATGGAACTTGGGCGTATGCCCAGAATTGAAATCCGAGGTCTAGAACCCCGGTAAAAGAATTTTTCTGTTAAATTGTTTTCTGAAAATGTTTAAGGAAAATGAAACTGAATTTTTACTAAAAAGTACTGGTATCGGGCTCGTATTTTGGTTCCGACGCCCGGTACAAGTCATATATGTTGGTTAAGCGCTTCCTGTAAAGTTTGGTTGAAAACGGACGTCGTTTGACGTGTTTCGGCCTTAAATTGGATATTTTGGAAATCTTGAAATTTGAAAGAATTCTTGAGTTTTAAGGCTCAATTCATTGATTTTGATGTTATTTCGGCGATTTGATCGCTCGAGCAAGTTCGTATGATATTATTGAGTTAGTGTACATATTTGGTTTGGAGGCTCGAGGGCTCGGGTGAGTTTCGGATAAGCATCGGGGTGGTTTTAGACTTGGAAAAACTGCAGAAAATCTGCAGCAGACATTCCTTCTTCGCGTTCGCGTCCACCTGGTCGCGTCCGCGAAGGGTTCTCTTTCCCCTTCTACGCGTTCGCGTCCTTAGGATCACGTTCGCGTACAACAACATGGCCCCAGCCTTTTTCCTCTACGCGTTCGCGTGCAGGCTCCCACGTTCGCGGAGCCTGGCCTGCCTCTTCTACACGTTCGCGTACGGCACCACGCGTTCGCGTAGGCCAAATTGCAATCCCCAGATTTTCTTCTACGCGTTCGCGACTGTGTCCACGCGAACACGATGCCCATTTCTGTCCGACCCTTCGCGAACGCGACACAGTGCACGCGAACGCGAAGGGTAAATTTCCGCCCAGTGATTTAATACCCAAAACAGAATACTTACGGGATTTTATCCCATTTTCACAAAATCCTTTCTTCTCCACAGCTCTTAGGCGATCTTTGAGGCATTTCTTCATCAAAGTTCATTGGGTAAGTATTGTTTAACTTGTCTTCTTCATTTTTCATCAACATCAATCAAAATTCTTAGGCTTAAACATGTGTAAATTGGTTGAAAAATTTGAGAAATGTGTATAGTTATGGCTTTCAAAGAATTTGCGATCTAGACCTCGTTTTGGAGTCGAACTTAAGAACAAATTGTATATTTGAACTCATGGAAGATTGGGTGAACTTATTTTGGTTCGAAACTTGAGTTTCGATTATGTGGGCCTGGGTCGATTTTTACTATTCCGGGCGCAGAATGTTGTAAAAACCATATTTAGCAATATGAACTAGTTTGTTAAGTAGAATTGATGATATTAAATCAATTATGTATAGATACGATTGGATTGGTGTCAAATTCAAAAGGAAAAGGCATTGCTACGGATTGAATCGTTCGTAAACTTTTGAGGTAAGTGTTTGTTCTATCCTAGCTTGAAGGAATAGGAATTTAGTTATGAATAAATTGTTGATTAAGAGTTATTGGTGTTATACCGGTAATGAAGATAAATTGTTAAAATTATTATCAATTATTGGTTTAAAACCGGTAATTATAAATATTGTTGATATAGAGATTATTGGCTAAATGCCGGTAATATATATATTTATGAATTGGGATCGTGTGGCGCGCCGACCACTTATATATTTATGAATTGGGATCGTGTGGCACGCCGACCACTTATATAATAAGAAATGGGATCGTGTGGCACGCCGACCACGAAGTGATTTAAATCTTGGCATTGGCCATAGTTGCCGGTAGCCTATTGATATATTTGGGAGCGGGTGATACGCCTACCACAAGATATAATTACTGTGATAGTTGGGAGCGGGTGGTACGCCTACCACGAGATATGAAATGAGAGAGGAATTGAGACATGAAAGTAAGATTTATTCTGTTGATTAGATTATTCTGGGTATCGTGAGTTATTGACTGTTATTTCAGAGCAGAGTATTTCCTTATAAATGTATTATATATATATATATATATATATATATATATATATATATATATATATATTGCAATTGTACAGGTTTATGTGGGTGACTGGCCTTAGCCTTGTCACTAGTTCGCTGGGATAGGCCAGGCACTTACCAGCACATGGGGTCGGTTGTGCTGATACTACAATCTGCGCTCTTTTTGCGCAGATACAGGTTACGGACAGCAGTAACAACAGTAGCACGATTGTGGATATTCCGACTATCGAGACTACGAGGTAGCCTTGCAGGCGTCCGCAGGACCCGTTGTCTCTTCTATCTATGCTTTTCATTCTGTTATCTCATGTAATCGAGATAAACAACTTGTATTTTCTTTCAGACAATTATGTGTATTATTCTTAGAAGTTCGTGAGTATTATGACACCAGTCTTGGGTAGTGTATCATGTTTGGGTTTTCTTTATCATATTTGACTAAGTCTTCCGCTAATTTTGATTATTTCGCTGTAATTTATATGTTTTTAATAATAAGTCATAATAAGAAATTGGTAATTAATGGAGATGTAATTAATATTTGGCTTGCCTAGCTTCCATTTAGTAGGCGCCATCATGACCCCGATGGTGGGAAATCCGGGTCGTGACAGTTGGTATCAGAGCACTAGGTTGCACAGGTCTCACAACTCACGAACAACCTTAGTAGTGTCTAAAGGATCGGTACGGAGACGTCTGTATTTATCCTCCAGAGGCTACGGAGTTAGGAAAATATTCCCTTTATTCTTTCCGGTCGTGCGACTTGATCTTTTAAATGTTAATTGAACTTCTACTCTGTTCTTCCGCAGATGGTAAGGACACGTGCATCCTCATCTACCTGACCAGCAGCCCGAGGTCCCAGCAGCGGCAGCTCCTGCTAGGGGTAGAGGCCGAGGTCGAGGCCGTCCTAGAGGACAAGGTAGGGGCAGAGCTCAGCCCCGAGCAGCAACACGAGTGGTAGAACCTCAGGTTCATATCGAGGAGGAAGTTCCGGCCCCAGCAGCTCCAGTAGGCCCAGCTCAGGTCCCAGGAGGAGCTGTGTTTTCACCGGATCTACAGGATGCTTTGGTCCGTATAGCAGGTTTTATGGATCATATCACCAGAGCAGGGTTATTACCGGTAGCACCAACCACTTCTCAGGCTGGAGGAGGTAATCAGACTCCTGCTACGCGCACTCCGGAGCCAGTAATTCCCCAGGCTCAGGATCCCTGTGATTCAGCCAGTTGAGGCAGCTCGACCTATTATTGCGACTCCGTCTAATGATGGTGCAGCCATGTCTGCTGACGCGTTATGGAGATTGGACAGGTTTACCAAGCTGTTCACTACCACATTCAGTGGCACTCCTTCAGAGGATCCACAGGATTTCTTATACAACTGCCACGAAGTTCTCCGTACTATGGGTATTGTGGAGACTAATGGTGTGGATTTTGCTACTTTTCGGTTATCTGGTTCCGCCAAGACTTGGTGGAGAGATTATTGTCTAACCAGGCCGGCGGGATCGTCATCTTTGACTTGGGAGCGGTTTGCAGAATTATTCTTGGAGAAGTTCCTTCCAGCAACTCAGCGGGAGGTTATGCGCAGACAATTTGAGCGTCTTCATCAGGGTTCTATGTCTGTCACACAGTACGAGACTAGGTTCGTGGACCTGGCTCGTCATACTATTATCATACTTCCCACAGATCGAGAGAGGGTGAGGAGGTTTATTGATGGCTTGAATCAGCCAATTCGGCTACAGATGGCTATGGGGGCAGGAACTGAAATCACTTTTCAGGAGGCGGCTAATGCAGCCCGCCGGATCGAGATGGCTCTGTCACGGGGAGCGAGACATGGATCAGATAAGAGATCTCGTAATTCGGGTAGATTCGGTGGTACCTCGTCTGGAGATAGAGATTTTTATGATAGAGGCCATCCTCCTAGGCCTTATCAGTCAGCTCTTCAGGTTTCTCACGATGCTTCTAGTGATCGTAATTCTCAGCCACGCTACTCTGATCAGCAGCCTATCAGTGCACCACCACTTCGCTATTTTCAGCAGTCGAGGGCTTGTTTTACGTGCGGTGATCTTAGGCACATTGCAAAGTATTGCCCTCGAGCTTCTGACAGATCTCACCAGCAGGGTTCTCGTGCCATGATTCAGGCCCCAGTTCCCTCACAGCCTGCCCAACCTAGCTAGAGGCGGAGGTAGAGGACATAGAGGTGGAGGTAGAGGTCATAGAGGTAGAGCTCAGACCGATAGAGGTAGAGACCAACCAGTAGCTGATCGTCCTAGAGATACTGCTCAGGGTGGTGGGGCACAGCCCCGATGTTATGCACTTCCCGCCAGACCAGAGGCTGAGTCTTCTGATGCCGTCATTACATGTATTATTTTGGTTTGTGATAGAAAGGTATAAGTATTATTTGACCCTGGATCTACATATTCGTATGTGTCTTCCTATTTTGCACCATACTTGGTTCAACCCAGTGATCCACTGAGTGTTCCTGTTCATGTGTCTACACCAGTAGGCGATTCTATTGTGGTTGATCGAGTTTATCGGTCATGTATTATAGTAATTGAGGGTCTCGAGACCCGTGCTGATTTATTACTCCTAAATATGGTGGACTTCGATATTATATTAGGTATGGATTGGTTATCTCCATATCATGCTATCTTGGATTGCCATGCCTAGACTGTGACATTAGCTCTGCCGAATTCACCTCGTATAGAGTGGAAAGGAATTTCTGGTCATACTAGCCGCAATGTTATTTCTTATGTTAAGGCTCGGCGTATATTGAAAAAGAGTGTTTTGCTTATTTAGCCTATGTCCATGATTCCAGTGCTAAGGTTCCTTATATTGACTCTGTGCCTGTGGTTCGCGAATTTCCTGAAGTATTTCCTTCAGACTTGCCAGGTATGCCGCCCGATAGGGACATTGATTTTTGCATTGATTTGGCTTCAGGCACTCAGCCCATTTCCATTCCCCCATACCGTATGGCTCCGCCAGAGTTAAAAGAATTGAAGGAACAGTTGCAGGATTTACTTGAAAAGGGTTTCATTAGGCCCAGTGTTTCGCCGTGGGGTGCACCTGTATTATTTGTAAAGAAGAAAGATGGTTCGATGAGAATATGCATTGACTATCGACAGTTAAACAAGGTGACTATCAAAATTAAATATCCACTTCCGCGAATTGATGATTTATTTGACCAGCTTCAGGGTGCCAAGGTATTTTCAAAGATAGATTTGAGATCCGGCTATCATCAGCTAAAGATTAGGGCATCTGATGTCCCTAAGACCGCGTTTCGCACTCGGTATGGACATTATGAATTTTCGGTCATGTCTTTTGGGTTGACAAATGCTCCAGCAGCTTTTATGGAATTAATGAATCGGGTGTTCCGGCCTTATTTAGACTTGTTTGTAATAGTCTTCATCGATGACATATTAATATATTCCCGCAGTCAGGAGGAGCATGCGCAACATCTCGGAGTGGCCTTACAGACTCTGAGAGATAGCCAGCTATATGCAAAATTTTCAAAGTGTGAATTTTGGCTAAGTTCAGTTGCATTCCTGGGTCATATTGTGACGGCAGCAGGTATTCAGGTTGATCCGAAGAAAATTGAGGCAGTCAAGAGCTGGCCTAGACCGACATCAGCCACGGATATTCGGAGTTTCTTGGGGTTAGCGGGCTATTATCGCCGATTCGTAGAAGGATTTTCGTCTATTGCAACCCCACTGACCAGATTGACCCGGAAGGGTGTTCAATTTGAATGGTCCGATGAATGTGAGGCGAGCTTTCAAAAGCTCAAGACAACCTTGACCACAACACCGGTATTGGTTTTACCCACAGGTACGGGACCTTATACTGTTTATTGTGATGCTTCCGTATTGGGCTTGGTCCAGTGTTAATGCAGGATGGCAAGTTTATTGCCTATGCTTCAAGGCAGTTGAAAATTCATGAGAAGAACTATCTAGTGCATGATCTAGAATTGGCGGCGATATTCACGCATTGAAGATCTGGAGGCATTATTTGTATGGTGTAGCATGTGAAGTATACACCGATCATAAGAGTCTTCAGTATTTGTTTAAGCAGAAAGAGTTGAATTTGAGGCAGAGAAGGTGGCTAGAGTTGCTAAAAGACTATGATGTTACTATTTTATATCACCTAGGTAAGGCCAATGTGGTGGCCGATGCATTGAGTAGAAAGTCTGCCAGCATGGGTAGTCTTGCATATATTCCGGTCGGTCAGAGACCATTAGCTCTAGACGTCCAGGCGTTAGCCAACCGGTTCGTGAGATTGGACATTTCTGAGCCTAGCAGGGTGTTAGCCTACACGGTCGCTCGTTCTTCTTTATTAGAGCGTATCCGTGAGAGGCAATTTGATGATCCTCATTTGCGTGAGTTGAGAGATACAGTACATCGGGGAGGTGCCACACAGGTAAATCTAGATGATGATGGGATATTGAAATTGCGGGGTCGAGTTTGTGTGCCCAATGTCGAAGGGATTCGAGAGTTAATCTTAGCGAAGGCCCACGGTTCGCGGTATTCTATTCACCCGAGCGCCGCAAAGATGTATCAGGACTTGCGGCAGCACTATTGGTAGCGTAGGATGAAGAAGGGCATTTTTGCGCATGTAACTTGATGTCTAAACTGTCAGCAGGTTAAATATGAGCACCAGAGGCCTGGTGGTGTGTTCCAAAGAATTGAAATTCCCGAGTGGAAATGAGAGCGGATTACTATGGATTTCATTACTGGACTTCCTTTGACTCGGAGGAAATTTGATGCTATTTGGGTCATTGTTGATAGGCTGACCAAGTCAGCACACTTTATTCCAGTATCTGTCTCCTACTCATCGGAGAGGTTAGTAGAGGTTTACATTAGGGAGATTGTTCGTCTCCATGGAGTGCCAGTATCTATTATCTCTGATCGGGGTACGCAGTTTACCTCGCGGTTCTGGAGAGCGGTCTAGCAAGAGTTAGGCACCCAGGTTCATCTGAGTACAACATTTCATCCTCAGACGGATGGCCAATCCGAGAGGACTATTCGGATTCTAGAGGACATGCTTCGAGCCTGTGTTATTGATTTCGGAGGCTCGTGGGACCAGTTTCTGCCATTAGCATAGTTCACCTACAATAACAGTTACTAATCTAGCATCCAGATGGCTCCATATGAGGCGTTGTATGGTAGGCAATGTCGATCACCGGTTGGATGGTTTGAACCGGGAGAGGCTCGGTTGTTAGGTACAGACTTAGTTCAGGAGGCCTTGGATAAGGTCAAGACTATTCGAGAGAGATTGCGTTCAGCTCAGTCCAGGCAGAAGACTTATGCGGATCGTAAGGTTCGAGATGTAGATTTCATGGTTGGCGAACGAGTATTGTTCCGAGTGTCGCCTATGAAGGGCGTGATGAGGTTCGGGAAGAAGGGCAAGCTCAGCCCTAGGTATATTGGTCCATTTGAGATTCTAGACCGAGTGGGAGGGGTGGCTTACAGACTAGCTTTGCCGCCTAGCTTATCAGTCGTGCATCTAGTTTTTCATGTATCTATGCTTCGGAGATACCACGGCGATCCCACACATGTGTTAGACTTCGATACTGTCCAATTGGACAATGATCTATCTTACGAGGAGGAGCCGGTGGCCATTCTAGACCGGCAAGTTCGACAGTTGAGGTCGAAGAGTTATCCTTCTGTGCGTGTTCAGTGGAGAGGTCAGCCTCCTGAGGCATCGACCTGGGAGTCCGAGTCTGATATGCGGAGCCGTTACCCACACTTGTTTCCTAACTCAGGTACTTCCTTCTTTTGTTCGTTCGAGGACGAACGGTTGTTTTAGAGGTGGAGATTGTGACGACCCAAAGGGTCATCACTTGTTTTATTAATCATTTGGAGCTTTTGAGGTCTTGAAAACCTCATTTATAGTTGCCTCGATTTGCGTGCACAGTCCGGGCACAAAGATGGAAAATAGTTATGTTGAAATATGTGAAATATGTGAAAAAGTTGAAGAATTTTGATATTAATATTGATATGGTTGACTTTGGTCAACATTTTTGGTAAACGGACCGGATCCGTGATTTGACTGTCTCAGAAAATCCGTAGAAAAATATGGAACTTGGGCATATGCCCGGAATTGAAATCCGAGGTCTAGAACCCCGGTAAAAGAATTTTTCTGTTAAATTGTTTTCTGAAAATGTTTAAGGAAAATGAAACTGAATTTTTACTAAAAAGTACTGGTATCGGGCTCGTATTTTGGTTCCGACGCCCGGTACAGGTCATATATGTTGGTTAAGCGCTTCCTGTAAAGTTTGGTTGAAAACGGACGTCGTTTGACGTGTTTCGGCCTTAAATTGGATATTATGGAAATCTTGAAATTTGAAAGAATTCTTGAGTTTTAAGGCTCAATTCATTGATTTTGATGTTATTTCGGCGATTTGATCGCTCGAGCAAGTTCGTATGATGTTATTGAGTTAGTGTACATATTTGGTTTGGAGCCTCGAGGGCTCGGGTGAGTTTCGGATAGGCATCGGGGTGGTTTTAGACTTGGAAAAACTACAGAAAATCTGCAGCAGACATTCCTTCTTCGCGTTCGCGTCCACATGGTCGCGTTCGCGAAGGGTTCTCTTTCCCCTTCTACGCGTTCGCGTCCTTAGGATCGCGTTCGCGTACAACAACATGGCCCCAGCCTTTTTCCTCTACGCGTTCGCGTGCAGGCTCCCGCGTTCGCGGAGCCTGGCCTGCCTCTTCTACGCGTTCGCGTACGGCACCACGCGTTCGCGTAGGCCAAATTGCAATCCCCAGATTTTCTTCTACGCGTTCGCGACTGTGTCCACGCGAACGCGATGCCCATTTCTGTCCGACCCTTCGCGAACGCGACACAGTGCACGCGAACGCGAAGGGTAAATTTCCGCCCAGTGATTTAATACCCAAAACAGAACACTTACGGGATTTTATCCCATTTTCACAAAATCCTTTCTTCTCCACAACTCTTAGGCGATCTTTGAGGCATTTCTTCATCAAAGTTCATTGGGTAAGTATTGTTTAACTCGTCTTCTTCATTTTTCATCAACATCAATCAAATTCTTAGGCTTAAACATGTGTAAATTGGTTGAAAATTTTGAGAAATGGGTATAGTTAGGGCTTTCAAAGAATTTGCGATCTAGACCTCGTTTTGGAGTCGAACTTAAGAACAAATTGTATATTTGAACTCATTGAAGATTGGGTGAACTTATTTTGGTTCGAAACTTGAGTTTCGATTATGTGGGCCCGGGGTCGATTTTTACTATTCCAGGCAGAATGTTGTAAAAATCATATTTAGCAATATGAACTAGTTTGTTAAGTAGAATTGATGATATTAAATCAATTGTGTATAGATACGATTGGATTGGAGTCAAATTCAAAAGGAAAAGGCATTGCTACGGATTGAATCGTTCGTAAACTTTCGAGGTAAGTGTTTGTTCTATCCTAGCTTGAAGGAATAGGAATTTAGTTATGAATAAATTATTGATTAAGAGTTATTGGTGTTATACAGGTAATGAAGATAAATTGTTGAAATTATTATCAATTATTGGTTTAAAACCGGTAATTATAAATATTGTTGATATAGAGATTATTGGCTAAATGCCGGTAATATATATATTTATGAATTGGGATCGTGTGGCGCACCGACCACTTATATATTTATGAATTGGGATCGTGTGGCGCGCCGACCACTTATATAATAAGAAATGGGATCGTGTGGCACGCCGACCACGAAGTGATTTAAATCTTGGCATTGGCCATAGTTGCTGGTAGCCTATTGATATATTTGGGAGCGGGTGGTACGCCTACCACAAGATGTAGTTACTGTGATAGTTGGGAGCGGGTGGTACGCCTACCACGAGATATGAAATGAGAGAGGAATTGAGACATGAAAGTAAGATTTATTCTGTTGATTAGATTATTCTGGATATCGTGAGTTATTAACTGTGGTTAATTGTTGAATTCTTTAAGATATTCCTTATGGTGTTAATACTTGATTATTTCTTGTTATTTTGTGGTACATATATATATATATTGAATTGCACAGGTTTATGTGGGTGACTGGTCCTAGGCTTGTCACTACTTCGTCGGGATAGGCCAGGCACTTACCAGCACATGGGGTCGGTTGTGCTGATACTACACTCTGCGCTCTTTTTGCGAAGATACAGGTTACGGACAGCGGCAGCGGCGGTAGCGACTTGTGGATTTTTCGACTACTGAGACTACGAGGTAGCCTTGCAGGCGTCCGCAGGACCCGTCGTCTCTTCTATCTATGCTTTTCATTCTGTTATCTCATGTAATCGAGATAAACAGCTTGTATTTTCTTTCGGACAATTATGTGTATTATTCTTAGAAGTTCGTGAGTATTGTGACACCAGTCTTGGGTAGTGTATCATGTTTGGGTTTTCTTTATCATATTTGACTAAGTCTTCCGCTAATTTTGATTATTCCGCTGTAATTTATATGTTTTTAATAATAAGTCATAATAAGAAATTGGTAATTAATGGAGATGTAATTAATATTTGGTTTGCCTAGCTTCCATTTAGTAGGCGCCATCATGACCCCGATGGTGGGAAATCCGGGTCGTGACAATATTCCCTCTTGTTCAACAATTAAGTCTTAGAGCCTAATTCCAACATCCGGAATTCTATGTCAGGCTTGTTTTTATCAAGAGATCACTCAATATTCCTCAAACGCCATCCTCAAACATGATTGCATAACCTTGCTGGATTCTTACCTTGCAACACTAAATCCACGGGACCACGATAATATTTTATGATCAAATTAGCCAAAAATTCAACGAATCAAATGCTCCCATTGCACCTCACGATCTACATAGGTCTCGTTCCAACTTTTACAATACTGACACGACGGAAGAGATGTGCCGATATCCATAACCAACTACTGAATCAACAATTCATTGGGTCTATACTCCTGACAAGATCCATTACCTTGTCCTAAACCAGAGGATGATCCTTTCCTCTATAATATATTTCATATAATCAGTTGGCACTGACCCCAAATCACATAATCTCATCTCACCCGGTAGGCAATAAGTCACATCAGACGTAATCAAAAGTCCCACAAGATGACACAATGTGCCAGTAGGCTACTGATTCGTACGTGATACAAAAGGAAGGCGAACACTAGAGAGAACTATTCAACTCTCGCATTAACATGGACCTCTTCAGAAAATAGGAAACAGAACACATAAAAGCAATTATAGACACTGAAATAAACATCACACTGTTGCGGCGTGCAACCCGATCCCAACAATATGACCATGGCGGCGTGCCACCCGATCCCAACAATATAACTATGGCGGCGTGCCACCCGATCCCAACAATATAGACTCACACAAAGATTCATATGTCGAGCTGAATAGCTCATCACATCAAAATACTGAATATCGATCATAAGCACACTAAGGTGCATGATATCGGACTCAATGAAAACATATAGCGCTATAGGCTATGAACTCAAGCACAACTGAGGTGCGACATATGATATGAGCCTCAAGAGCCATCATGCTCATATAACATCACCGCTGAGCGGAACCTCAACACATAAGGAACTTACCAAGCCGTCGCACACTCATACGGCGCAATATATCTTTACTTGAATTAACTAACCGCGAAATAAGACCGTGACTATCCCTCCATAAAGGGCGCATTGCTGGAAGAAACATAACTGGCCTGACGCAAGGCTCACTTCCACATTTAAATCTATCCACCGAACTTAAGTCTATCCTGGTCGTGCCAAGCTAAGTCAATAATATTTCACAGGTCTATAACCCACTAAGCAGAGTGCCCTCCAGGGCATAAGTTCTCAAATGGATGATATCACCAAAATCCTCATACTTGGTTTAAATTTCTAACCAATTAAGTGACTACAAGTCACACCTATACAATCTTCTTATGGGTCAAGCTCCCACCATCTTCCGAATAATTAAACGGACCTGCATATTCAACCCACCGGCTGCACTAACACTGAAAAACAATCAGGAGTCCCTAACCGGGATGCAAAGCCTTTCTCATAGAACACCGATCTCAAATGATACTGATGTTAATACCCATCTTACTCAAAACAGTGACACTCTTTCCCTGCTCATCCGAGCTCTTTATATCACATTCATTGACCAAATTGTGACCTTGGTCCTTACTTCAAATTTTCATACTACTCACTGCACCCCACGTGCCGATATACGATAGGCACAATTTCCATCATAGCTCTAGAACTGACGATAGGCTAATACTTCATCACATAAGACTTTTCATTAAGCTCACTGCAGGAGAACTATAACAACATACGGCGAATTCTCATAACCATCGAATATGCCAATCCATAAGTAGTGGTCCAAGCCACCATAACCCTTCCCGAGATCCGCCTACTCATAACAAGCCCTTAACAGAAGAATACTTCAGAATAACATCAATCACTAAGGCCGACAAGTCTCAAATGCACCGCCACAAATCACATGCATAATTCGATCACGTTGCATGAACCGATCATTGACACTAATACGCCAACTCAACTATGGCTGATCAATCTACTTCCTTCCAGGTTATCCTTGATTGCCTTAGAAATGTTAATATCTTCCTTCAATACCTAACTTATTCCAACCGCACTTACCCCGAGTGACCTTAAATCATGAGGCCATGCTATCTTAAGAACGACGACCATTTCATATCTCTCAAATACTACACCACAAGTCAAAACATCATAGATCATTTTGTGCCTTTCTTCATAAGTTGCTTCAAAAGATTGAGCCTCAACTGTACTTATAGACTCAGAATTATCAGGCACCACACTTTACCTCTTGAATTCACTAGGACCGCTATTGAGAACCATCCGGCCCTGACTTGGCCCAGTACCCAACCAACTCTACTGAATGTTTATAACATATGAATACCCTCTCGATAAAGCACCCAGCGGAACCACTTCCCGCGAAGCCTGCACATATACGAGGCATAAGTCATGAATCTTTCCTCAAGTTTGAACATGAGCCAGTAAGGCTAACCATAACATGCATTCAAGAGTACATATACTCAAATTACCACACGTGGTCCTTTCCCGTGGCTGCAATAACACAATAATATGCTAGTATCCAGATTTCACACCGGTAATTAACCATGCGACCCAATCTTAAGCGGTAGGACTCTCCCACTTAGCCCAAAGCCACTATTACACGACTCTCGAACACATTAGAACCATTCTCTCGAGTCATTTACTATTATTCAACTGCAACTCACTTGATCCAACGAATATAACCACATGTGCTCTATTAGCACTCTAACATCATAGGGTATGACCTCATCCCAATACAACCAAACATCTTCTCGCTCCATGCACCGAGCATTCTCTACCAACAACATCTTAAAACATACTATGATTCTCACACGCCTACGAAGCACCATGTAGCCTTTGTCAAATATTTCCCTGCTGATAATAAAATGCAGAGTTTATTAGGGACACGGGAACATCTAAAGTCCCAACATTATACCATACGATCCTCAACTCTTGCCCATCCGCAAGTTTTCAAGAACTTTGGAATAGCACCTAAATACATCGCAGGCCAAATCTGACACGACACATGACCCATAATTACATCGTTGAGAGTGAAATCCTTTCACTTGACACGAAGCCTTAAGATACATCTTGCTAATCCATGATACTAGCCCTTAACATTCGTACATCTTCATCATAAAACAAGCCCAAGGCATTCGTTTGGTACATGTCCTTCTTAAGACAGTTAAACTCATTTTCCCCAGTATCTCTGCTGGCTGAATCCTTCGCTAAATAGATATCTCATATGAACCATATAGTCTTTATTACCACCAACTATTTTTAGATCTACATCCACCTTGTGATTCTACCATTGCTGTGACGATTTGGCGGTTAAGTAAACCTTGTCACGACCGTACTATCAACCGAATTCCAAAACCTAGTGCACCTCCATGTGCACAATTGAAGATCTCTCAATTCTCTTGCATTATCGATATGGACGACACGCGGTAACAATAGTTGAGTAAATTATTGACTCCCTTGAGATCTCTCTGCAGCATCACGAACCGTCGGTGCATACTTGATACCGAGTGCGCAATTTCAATACACGAGTGGATACAAAAGAACATATGACATAGGCTTCAACTGAATAAATGACGCACGATAAGGAATTCAAAGAATTGAAGAGTTTCCTAAACAGTTACATAGCCTCTCGTAGATAAATACAGACGTCTCCGTATCGATCAACGAGACTTTGATAAATTTTATATGCACGGACTCGTGTTGAGATAAGGAACCTGAATTGTCACGACCCTAGTTCACTAATCGTGAACCTGTCATGACGGCACCCAGTCCCCACGACTAGGTAAGCCTAACACATTGCGGAAAATACAAGCTTATGCACATTTGTCACGACCCGGATTTTCCCCCAACATCGGGATCGTGATGGCGCCTACTCGTGGTAGCTAGGCAAGCCACTATATTCATACTATCCTGTTTTTAACAAAATTTTAATTAAATAAATGGGGAATAACAAATCACACGGTGAAAATCATACTGAAATCCTCTACCCAAGACGTGGAGTCACCAACTCACAAACTACTATGGAATACTACACATAAAAGTCTGAAAGAAATATAACATAATTCTGTTTGTCTCGGAACAATGAGACTACAGCTATTAACATAAATAAAGAAAGAGACGCCGGGCCTGCGGACGTCTGCAAGCTACCTCGGTCTCAAATATGATCAACTCCCACGCAATCTATTTACTGCTGCTGCTGCTCCTGATCGTAACCCGGACCTGTGCAAAAACGCACAGAAGTGTAGCATCAGTACAACCGACCCCATGTGCTGGTAAGTGCCTGGCCTATCCCGGCGAAGTAGTGACAAGCCTAGGACCATACACCCACATAACCTGTGCAATTCAATATATATATATGTGTACCACAAAATAACAAGAAATAATCAAGTATTAACACAATAAGGAATATCTTAAAGAATTCAACAATTAACCACGGTTAATAATTTCACAAGGAAAAACAAAGTGTAATGTAAACACAAGTAATATCAATTCAAGAAATAGCAAGCAGTTGCACGGCATCACCCTTCGTGCTTTTACTCTCATCCTCACCAAATAAGCAAATAAAGTACACGGCATCACCCTTCGTGCTTTTACTCTCATCCTCACATCCATGGTACGACACGATCCTTCGTACATGGTTCAATAATAGGGCACGGCATGATCCTTCGTGCATAAATAAATAAATAAACATGGCACGGCATCACCCTTCGTGCATTATCACTCTTCCTCACCCAAATAACAATCAAATAAGTTCACAAGGAAAACAAGGTATAATGGAAACACAAGTAATATCAAGTCAAGAAATGGCAAACAATTGCACGGCATCACCCAAATAAAATATAATGGAAAAACAAGTAATATCAAGTCAAGGAATAGCAAACAATTGCACGGCATCACCCTTCGTGCTTTTACTCTCATCCTCACCAAATAAACAAATAAAGTACACGGCATCACCCTTCGTGCTTTTACTCTCATCCTCACATCCATAGTACGGCATGATCCTTCGTACATGGTTCAATAACAGGGCACGACATGATCCTTCGTGCATAATCAATAAATAAACATGGCACGGCATTAACCTTCGTGCATAAATAAATAAACATGGCACGGCATCACCCTTCGTGCATTATCACTCTTCCTCACCCAAATAACAATCACAGTTAAGGGGAGAGAAAGAAACAACAATTCATAAATCGTCCCATCAAGGGCAATCAATAATTATCTTCACAACAAGTCCCAACAAGGGAGAACAATAACGATTCACCTGTAATATATCTCAAAATATCATTTTCCAATGACTCACGGTCATACTAGACGCCGGTGTATGGATGCTCGTCACCACAGCCCATACACCGCACTCGATCACATAACACATAACACATAATCCTATTCCCTCAAGCTAGGATAGAACAAACACTTACCTCGAAAGTTTACGAACGATTCAATCCGTAGCAATGCCTTTTCCTTTTGAATTTGACTCCAATCCAATCGTATCTATACACAATTGATTTAATATCATCAATTCTACTTAACAAACTAGTTCATATTGCTAAATATGGTTTTTACAACATTCTGCCGGAATAGTAAAAACCGACCCCGGGCCCACAAGTTTCGAACCAAAACAAGTTCACCCAATCTTCCATGAGTTCAAATATACAATTTGTTCTTAAGTTCGACTCCAAAACGAGGTCTAAATCGCAAATTCTTTGAAAGCCCTAACTATACCCATTTCTCAAATTTTCAACCAATTTATACATGTTTAAGCCTAAGGATTTGATTGATGTTGATGAAAAATGAAGAAAACGAGTTAACAATACTTACCCAATGAACTTTGATGAAGAAATGCCTCAAAAATCGCCTAAAATGTTGTGGAGAAGAGAGTTGAACAGAAATGGGATTTTTATCCCGTTTCTGTTCTGTTTTCTGTCTTAAATTCACTGGGCGAAAATTTACTCTATGCGATCGCAGGGCCTGTGATGCGATCGCATAGAAGAAAAATGGGGACAACAAAATTACTCTATGCGATCGCGGAGGTCTTATGCGATCGCATAGAAGGAAATGGATGAACTGAAATTACTCTATGCGATCGCAGGGAATGGTACGCGATCGCATAGAAGGAAATTCTGGGCCTCGGTCTTACTCTATGCGATCGCGAAGGATAGTATGCGATCGCATAGGAGGAAAAGTGGAAGTTATGCGATCGCATGGGCTCTATTGCGATCGCACGGAAGGATTTTTGGGACCTCTAATCTTTGCTCTATGCGATCGCAGCCTCACCTATGCGATCGCATAGAAGAAAATCTCTGTGCAAAAATTGCAGAGTTTCTGCTGTAATTTCAAGTTCAAAACCATCCCGTTACCTATCCGAAACTCACCCGAGCCCTCGGGGATTCAAACCAAATATGCACACTAACTCAAAACATCATACGAACTTGTTCGCGCGATCAAATCGCTAAAATAACATCAAAATCAATGAATTGAGCCTTAAAACTCAAGAATTCTTTCAAATTTCATAATTTCCAAAATTTCCAATTTAAGGTCGAAACACGTCAAACGACGTCCGTTTTCAACCAAACTTTACAGGAAGCGCTTAACCAATATATATGACTTGTACCGGGCGTCGGAACCAAAATACGAGCCCGATACCAGTATCTTTTAATCAAAATTCAGTTTCATTTTCCTTAAACATTTTCAGAAAACAATTTAACAGAAAAATTCTTTTACCGGGGTTCTAGACCTCGGATTTCAATTCCGGACATATGCCCAAGTTCCATATTTTTCTACGAATTTTCTGAAATAGTCAAATCACGGATCCGGGTACGTTTACCAAAAATGTTGACCAAAGTCAACCATATCAATATTAATATCAAAATTCTTCTACTTTTTCACATATTTCACATATTTCAACATAATTATTTTTCAGCTTTGTGCCCGGACTGTGCACGCAAATCGAGGCAACATAGAATAAGGTTTTCAAGGCCTCAGAAGCTCGAAATGATTAATCAAATAAGTGATGACCCTTTGGGTCGTCACAATCTCCACCGCTAAAACAACTGTTCATCCTCGAACGAACAAGAGAAGGAAGTTCCTGAGTCGGGGAACAAATGTGGGTAACGGCTCCGCATATGAGAATTGGACTCCCACGTCGATGCCTCAGGAGGCTGACCTCATCACTGAACACGTACGGAAGGAAAACTCTTCGACATCAACTATCAAACCTGCCGGTCTAGAGTAGCCACCGTCTCCTCCTCATAGGAAAGATCCTTGTCCAATTTGACAATGTTGAAGTCTAACACATGTGTAGGATCGTCGTGGTACCTCCAAAGCATAGATATGAGAAAAACTGGATGCTCGGCTGATGAGCTAGGTGGCAGTACAAGTCTATAAGCCACCTCTGCCACTCAGTCTAAAATCTCAAATGGACCTATATACCTAAGGCCGAGCTTGCCCTTCTTTCCGAACCTCATCACGCCCTTCGTAGGCGACACCCGAAGCAATACTCGCTCACCAACCATGAAATCTACATCTCGCACCTTGCGATCCGCATAAGTCTTCTGCCTGGACTGAGCTGAACGCAATCTCTCCTGAATAGTCTTGACCTTATCTAAGGCCTCCCGAACTAAGTCTGTACCCAACAACCGAGCCTCTCCCGGTTCAAACCATCTAACTGGTGATCGACATCGCCTACCATACAACGCCTCATACGGAGCCATCTGGATGGTAGACTGGTAACTGTTATTGTAGGCGAACTCTGCTAATGGCAGAAACTGGTCCCACGAGCCTCCGAAATCAATAACACAGGCTCGAAGCATGTCCTCTAGAATCTGAATAGTCCTCTCGGACTGGCCATCCGTCTGAGGATGAAATGCTATACTCAACTGAACCTGAGTGCCTAACTCCTGCTGGACCGCTCTCCAGAACCGCGAGGTAAACTGCGTACCCCGATCAGAGATAATAGATACTGGCACTCCATGGAGACGAACAATCTCCCTAATGTAAACCTCCGCTAACCTCTCCGACGAGTAGGAGACAGATATTGGAATAAAGTGTGCTGACTTGGTCGGCCTATCAACAATAACCCAAATAGCATCAAATTTCCTCCGAGTCAAAGGAAGTCTAGTAACGAAATCCATAGTGATCCGCTCCCATTTCCACTCAGGAATTTCAATCCTCTGGAATACACCACCAGGTCTCTGGTGCTCATATTTCACCTGCTGACAATTTAGACGCCGAGTGACATACGCAACGATATCTTTCTTCATCCTACGCCACCAATAGTGCTGCCGAAGGTCCTGGTACATCTTCGCGGCGCCCGGGTGAATAGAATACCGTGAACTGTGGGCCTTCGCTAAGATCAACTCTCGAATCCCCTCAACATTGGGCACACAAACTCGACCCTGCAATCTTAATACCCCGTCATTATCTAGATTTACCTTCATGGCACCTCCCCGCTATATTGTATCTCTCAAATCATGCAAATGAGGATCATCAAATTGCCTCTCACGGATCCGCTCTAATAGATATAAACGATCGACCGTGCAGGCTAACACCCTGCTAGGCTCAGAAATGTCTAATATCACGAACTGGTTGGCTAAGGCCCTGGACATCTAAAGCTAATGGTCTCTGATTGACCGGAATGTATGCAAGACTACCCATGCTGGCATACTTTCTACTCAATGCATCGGCTACCACATTGGCCTTACCTGGGTGATATAATATAGTAACATCATAGTCTTTTAGCAACTCTAATCATCCCCGCTGCCTCATATTCAACTCTTTCTGCTTAAACAAATACTGAAGACTCTTATGATCGGTGTATACTTCACATACTACACCATACAAATAATGCCTCCAGATCTTCAATGCATGAATAATCGCCGCCAATTCTAGATCATGCACTCGGTAATTCTTTTCATGAATCTTCAACTGCCTCGAAGCATAGGCTAACCCCGCCATCCTGCATTAACACTGCACCAAGCCCAATACGGGAAACATCACAATAATCAGTATAAGGTCCCGTACCTGTGGGTAAAACCAATATCGGTGCTGTGGTCAAGGCTGTTTTTGAGCTTTTGAAAGCTCGCCTCACATTCATCGGACCATTCAAATTGAACACCCTTCTGGGTCAATCTGGTCGGTGGGGTTGCAATAGACGAAAATCCTTCTACGAATCGGCGATAATAGCCCGCTAACCCCAAGAAACTCCGAATATATGTCGGTCACTGAAGCTGGTCGAGGCCAATTCTTGACTGCCTCAATCTTCTTTGGGTCCACCTAAATACCCTCTACCGTCACAATATGACCCAGGAATGCAACCGAACTTAGCCAAAATTCACACTTTGAAAATTTTGCATATAGCTGGCTATCTTTCAGAGTCTGTAAGGCCACTCTAAGATGTTGCGCATGCTCCTCCTAACTGCAGGAGTAGGTCAATATGGAAACAATGAAGACTACAACGAACAAGTCTAAATAAGGCACGAACACCTCATGCGTATGCACATATCCATGACTATGAAGTCTGGCCATAAGAGTTGTTCTTAAATTACAACATTGCAAATTAACCCTGTTATCAAATACCTTATTCTACAAATCCCACTTTACTCAGAATGAGGTATGGTGACCTCGTGATTATTTTCCCGAATTAATGCGTCATATTTATCCTTACATGGTGCTCGTCTCAAAGGCTAAGCTCAACGGTTTCAAAATAGAAATGGCTAAATATGAACAGAAACTATACAAGAATTGTCAAATAGTCCTAACGGGCATGACTCTTATTTACGAATGCAATACGAAAATATTAATTTCATAAAAGAAGAATTTTAAACACATAAACTCTTACTACCAGGACCCAGTCCTCATATGATATCCACCGCAGCTTGAAGCTCGGCTTAGAAATATTTCACATTATGCCAAAAATTGGAGGATCTAATCCTCAACTCTGAATCACAGTGCTTGCACATCATATCATCTGAAATTTTTCATTTCCTTTCTTTCTTCCTTTCAATAATTGTCCGTCAAAGATAATCACGACATAAAATAAGCCCTCATACTGATAGGGAGCACAATTAACGATTAAAATTAGTTATCCCGAAAATTATATCAAAACCCACTGTAATAAGTAATATAAAGTCACTCTTAGCCTCATGGATATTTTAGTGACTAACACCTAATAATAGGGATGTCTATCCTCATGTAATATCTCAATATGAGTATTTCCCTAAGTAGGTTTGATGATTACGATACTCGCTCATGAATGGAGCATGTTAAAAGGACTCGCCTAAATTTTCTTTCAAAAACCAAATTAAATTAAGGGAAAAATTATTCTGTCTATAACAATCTGAATTATACGTGTGATGACCACATTTGGTGTAGTGACCTCCCTCATATCATAAAAATTATATCAATGGTCGGGTCTCCACCTCTAGGATTTTCACCTCCACCTCTAACATCATAACCTCTACATCCTGGCTGGCCATGTAGGATAATTATTAACTGCAATGGAGCGTGTAGTCTGAGTGCTTTCCTAAAATTGTATTTCTCCAATATTCCACATTCACAGCAATTCCTTTAAGGATCAGTTAACTTATTGCTCATGGCAATATATATTCGGACACAGTCATTGTGACCTGGTACAACCGTTCAGATCGCATATACTACATATTGCAGAGAATCTCGGGGTGACGTCTTCATAACATTTTCTAAAAATAGAGTTTAGTAGATAGCGTTGCATTGGCCGGCTTGCCTTCTTGGTAATCTTGTCACAAACATTGATGGCCAATTTCCTCTTTTGCTATGTTGGCTTAACACCGTTGAGCTACCCCGTTTACTCACAAACTCTTCGTTATTCTTCTGGGGCGATTTCTTACCCCATGAAATGAACCAACCTTAAATATGTATAAATTATTTAGAGGACCTTTCTATACCATATATATATAGTCCAATAACTCACCATATTTGTCCTTCACAACTCCAACACATCGACCGGACGTCAAGGTCCGTTGAAACCCAGCACGATTTATTAGGTGATCTCCCGATATAATTGCATCTTCCGTTGGGACCATAACTGATGTGGTAAATACATTATCTTCCCACTATTTCTGTGTGCCTTCTGTAGCACAGTAAAATGAACTCCTCGCATTCGACTATTCCCACGTTCTGTAATTCCTCATAAGAACCGTCAAGCACAATCTCGTGGGTTCTCAAAAGATGCACCGCTGAAGGTGGTAGCGAAGACTTTGGTGAAACCTATCCGTCCTCCGTAAAACTTTTGAAGGCATAGTTGATCTATCACCAGCCTGTGCCATTGTTCGGCTGGATAAGCGGGACGTGACTACGCCATTCGTGGGAAGACAAGAGTGGAAATTTAACTTAACACTTTGAAGAACAAATTCGCACGATAAGAAAGAACAAATGAGAGACTCTTTCCTAACTCAATAGACTCTGGAGGACAAGTACGGACGTCTCCGTACCTACCTCTCAAACTCTACTAAGCTTGTTCGTGAGTGGTGAGACCTATGTAACCTAGAGCTCTGATACCAACTTGTCACGACCCGGATTTTCCCCCAACATCGGGATCGTGATGGCGCCTACTCGTGGTAGCTAGGCAAGCCACCGTATTCATACTATCCTGTTTTTAACACAATTTTAATTAAATAAATGCGGAATACTTTATCGAAATAGAAATAACTAATTACAAGATGAAAATCATACTGAAATCCTCTACCCAAGACGTGGAGTCACCAACTCACAAACTACTATGGAATACTACACATAAAAGTCTGAAGAAATATAACACAATTCTGTTTGTCTCGGAACAAAGAGACTACAGCTATTAACATAAATAAAGAAAGAGACGCCGGGCCTGCGGACGTCTGCAAGCTACCTCGGTCTCAAATATGATCAACTCCCACGCAATCTATTTACTGCTGCTGCTGCTCCTGATCGTAACCTGGACCTGTGCAAAAACGCACAGAAGTGTAGCATCAGCACAACCGACCCCATGTGCTGGTAAGTGCCTGGCCTATCCCGGCGAAGTAGTGACAAGCCTAGGACCAGACACCCACATAACCCCGTGCAATTCAATATATATATATGTGTACCACAAAATAACAAGAAATAATCAAGTATTAACACAATAAGGAATATCTTAAAGAATTCAACAATTAACCACGGTTAATAATTTCACAAGGAAAAACAAAGTGTAATGTAAACACAAGTAATATCAATTGAAGAAATAGCAGACAGTTGCACGGCATCGCCCTTCGTGCTTTTACTCTCATCCTCACCAAATAAGCAAATAAAGTACACGGCATCACCCTTCGTGCTTTTACTCTCATCCTCACATCCATGGTACGACACGATCCTTCGTACATGGTTCAATAATAGGGCACGGCATGATCCTTCGTGCATAAATAAATAAATAAACATGGCACGGCATCACCCCTCGTGCATTATCACTCTTCCTCACCCAAATAACAATCAAATAAGTTCACAAGGAAAACAAGGTATAATGGAAACACAAGTAATATCAAGTCAAGAAATGGCAAACAATTGCACGGCATCACCCAAATAAAATATAATGGAAAAACAAGTAATATCAATTCAAGAAATAGCAAACAGTTGCACGGCATCACGCTTCGTGCTTTTACTCTCATCCTCACCAAATAAACAAATAAAGTACACGGCATCACCCTTCGTGCTTTTACTCTCATCCTCACATCCATAGTACGGCATGATCCTTCGTACATGGTTCAATAATAGGGCACGACATGATCCTTCGTGCATAATAAATAAATAAACATGGCACGGCATTAACCTTCGTGCATAAATAAATAAACATGGCACGGCATCACCCTTCGTGCATTATCACTCTTCCTCACCCAAATAACAATCACAGTTAAGGGCGGAGAAAGAAACAACAATTCATAAATCGTCCCATCAAGGGCAATCAATAATTATCTTCACAACAAGTCCCAACAAGGGAGAACAATAACGATTCACATGTAATATATCTCAAAATATCATTTTTCAACGACTCACGGTCATACTAGACGCCAGTGTATGGATGCTCGTCACCACAGCCCATACACCGCACTCGATCACATAACACATAACACATAATCCTATTCCCTCAAGCTAGGATAGAACAAACACTTACCTCGAAAGTTTACGAACGATTCAATCCGAAGCAATGCCTTTTCCTTTTGAATTTGACTCCAATCCAATCGTATCTATACACAATTGATTTAATATCATCAATTCTACTTAACAAACTAGTTCATATTGCTAAATATGGTTTTTACAACATTCCTGCCCGGAATAGTAAAAACCGACCCCGGGCCCACAAGTTTCGAACCAAAACAAGTTCACCCAATCTTCCATGAGTTCAAATATACAATTTGTTCTTAAGTTCGACTCCAAAACGAGGTCTAAATCGCAAATTCTTTGAAAGCCCTAACTATACCCATTTCTCAAATTTTCAACCAATTTATACATGTTTAAGCCTAAGGATTTGATTGATGTTGATGAAAAATGAAGAAAACGAGTTAACAATACTTACCCAATGAACTTTGATGAAGAAATGCCTCAAAAATCGCCTAAAATGTTGTGGAGAAGAGAGTTGAACAGAAATGGGATTTTTATCCCGTTTCTGTTCTGTTTTCTGTCTTAAATTCACTGGGCGAAAATTTACTCTATGCGATCGCAGGGCCTGTGATGCGATCGTATAGAAGAAAAATGGGGACACCAAAATTACTCTATGCGATCGCGGAGGTCTTATGCGATCGCATAGAAGGAAATGGATGAACTGAAATTACTCTATGCGATCGCAGGGAATGGTACGCGATCGCATAGAAGGAAATTCTGGGCCTCAGTCTTACTCTATGCGATCGCGAAGGATATTATGCGATCGCATAGGAGGAAAAGTGGAAGTTATGCGATCGCACGGGCTCTATTGCGATCGCACAGAAGGATTTTTGGGACCTCTAATCTTTGCTCTATGCGATCGCAGCCTCACCTATGCGATCGCATAGAAGAAAATCTCTGTGCAAAAATTGCAGAGTTTCTGCTGTAATTTCAAGTTCAAAACCATCCCGTTACCTATCCGAAACTCACCCGAGCCCTCGGGGATTCAAACCAAATATGCACACTAACTCAAAAACATCATACGAACTTGTTCGCGCGATCAAATCGCTAAAATAACATCAAAATCAATGAATTGAGCCTTAAAACTCAAGAATTCTTTAAAATTTCATAATTTCCAAAATTTCCAATTTAAGGCCGAAACACGTCAAACGACGTCCGTTTTCAACCAAACTTTACAGGAAGCGCTTAACCAATATATATGACCTGTACCGGGCGTCGGAACCAAAATACGAGCCCGATACCAGTACTTTTTAATCAAAAATCAGTTTCATTTTCCTTAAACATTTTCAGAAAACAATTTAACCAGAAAAATTCTTTTACCGGGGTTCTAGACCTCGGATTTCAATTCCGGACATATGCCCAAGTTCCATATTTTTCTACGGATTTTCTGAAATAGTCAAATCACGGATCCGGGTACGTTTACCAAAAATGTTGACCAAAGTCAACCATATCAATATTAATATCAAAATTCTTCTACTTTTTCACATATTTCACATATTTCAACATAATTATTTTTCAGCTTTGTGCCCGGACTATGCACGCAAATCGAGGCAACATAGAATGAGGTTTTCAAGGCCTCAGAAGCTCGAAACGATTAATCAAATAAGTGATGACCCTTTGGGTCGTCACAACATTTAATAAGAATTAGCGGGAATTGAGATAAAAGGAATGTAATCCGTGCCGCTTGGCACATACACTCGTCAAACACACTGTGAAAAAAAAAATACCACCAAGACCCGGAATCCCACGGGCAACACAGACTAAGAAAGAGTACAACTGCGGATCTATACATCAAGAATGTCTATACAACGGAACCAAGGGAAATAACTGATATCACTAATGAGTATAGAAGGGGACTCTCCGGATCCGCGGACGTAGCAGATCATACCTCAAGTCTCCTCACAGTGCTCCTAAATCACCTGTAATGTGCCTGATCTGATGTACCTGGATCTGCACAACAAAAGTGTGCAGAAGAGTAGCATGAGTACACCACGGCGGTACTCAGTAAGTGCCAAGCCTAACCTCGATGGAGTAGTGACGAGGAAGGTCAGGGCCCTACTGAGAGAAAACAGTTACAAAAATGATAAAAACAATAATAAGCAGCTTAACGATAATAATTCCGAAATAACAACAATAAAATGATTACTGCAACCGTCTACAATTAACTAACAACAAGTAACAAACTCAATTAATAAGTCCAGGACTTGTGGGAATTGAACCCACAGTCCCATTAACAGTACCCCTGGGTCTCCGGGAATCGAACCCGCAGCCCATGTCTCAATAAATCTCAGGATCTCCGGGAATCGAACCCGCAGTCTACGTCTCAATAAATCTCAGGATCTCCGGGAATCGAACCCGCAGTCCACATCTCAATAAATCTCGGGATCTCCGGGAATCGAACCCGCAGTCCACATCTCAATAAATCTCAGGATCTCCGGGAATCGAACCCGCAGTCCACATCTCAATAAATCTCAGGATCTTCGGGAATCGAACCCGCAGTCCATATCTCAATAACTCAAGATCCCCGGGAATCGAACCTGTAGTCCACAACAATATCACTCGGGGTCTCCGGGAATCGAACCCACAGCCCTGGGATCTCCAGGAATTGAACCCGCAGTCCACAAACAAATAGTAAATCCGGGTCTCTGGGAATCGAACCCACAGCCCTAGGATCTCTGGGAATTGAACCCGCAGTCCACCAACACAACAAATAAAGAAAACGCACACGGAAAATATAATATGCTTAACTACAACTTCACCGAGGACTAGTGCCAACAATTATCAAGAAGTTCAGTAGGACAATTAGGCAATTAGACAGATAAATCCTACCTAATCATGCTTCCCTAAAGAATACTAGGTAAATGCCACAATTTAATAAATTAAGAACAGGAATATCACGAATTGAACAATTTAAGTAAAGTGAGTTACAACAACCAGCGCATGTACACGCCCGTCACCTCGCGTACAAGGCATTTAAACTATTACATAATATCCTAAGGGTAAAGGTTCCCCCACACGAGGTTAGACAAGCCACTTACCTCGATTCCGATACAAAACCGCTAAGAGACAACCCTCTTGCCGAGAATATCCGACTCCGAGTGGCCCGAATCTAGTCAAACCAATTACACAGTATAAATAACATTGCAAATAACTAATTACAATGATAAATTACAGCTACAGCGCGAAAGTGGGTGAAATGACCAAAATACCCCTGAATCCATCGGCTCGGAATTGAAATATTTTTACGTTTTCAGAACCCTCGTACTCTCACGAGTCTAACCATATAAAAATCTCCCAAATCGGACCACAAATGGCCCTTCAAATCCCAAATTTAAAGTTTTTGCTCCAAGCCCTAATTTCTTACAATTTTGCTATGTTTTCATAAATTTCAAGGATGATTCTTCAATAAAATCATGTATTTAGTTCATAGGACTTACCTCTAATCACTTCTTGTCAAAACCCCTTCAATTCTCGTCCAAAAGCTCTCAAGAATGACCAAAAATGGTGGAAAAATGGGTTTGGTTCGCGGATGAAATGTTTTAAAACTTTCTGTCCAGGTATTTTGTTCACTGCAATCGCGGGAAATGCTTCGCGATCGCAGAGAACAAATTCTGGCCCAAAAATTACCCTTCGCGATCACGGGAAATGCCTCGCGATCGCGGTGAACAACTTCCAGTTCCTCCGGACAGGCTTCAGTAAAATGGTCATACCTTTTTACACACAACTCCAAATGACGAATGGTTTGATGTTCTGGAAACTAGACACATAGGACTATAACTTTCATGTGTTGATCATTTCCTGAATCCTTATACATTTCTAGATACAAGCTTCCAAATCCATTTATGTGTTTTAGATACCCTTCTCGGACAGCATAGAGTGTAACGTACATAACTTTTGCTACTAATTTCCAAATGTGGATTTCTTTATCTTTCTGAAAACTAGACACGATGATCTACAACATTAGTTTTTGAATCACCTCAAAATATCTTTTAGATAAAAAGATATGATCTTCCAAAGTAGGGCCTGCGCGACAGAAATTTCTTCTTCGCGATCGCGAAGCCATCTACGCGATCGCGATTCATTAGTTCTTTTCTCAGATTTTACTCACCGCGATCGCGACCAATACCCCTCGATCGCGTAGAGCACTGCTGTAGCCAAAAACCAGCAGTGAAAAATGGCCTAGAAATGGTCCGAAACCACCCCGAAACTCACCCGAGGCCCCGGGACCTCAACCAAAAACACCAACACTTCCTATAACCTTATTCAAACTTGTTCCAATCATCCAAACACGTCCATAAACACAAAAATTATCAATTTACAACGGATTCGAGCCTAAATTTCTTAAAACTTTCCGAATTGCACATTTGATCTAAAACCCGACCAAACAACGTCCGAATGACCTGAAATTTTGCGGACATATCCAAAATCACATAACGAAGCTACAAAAATTGTCGGAATTCCATTCCGACCCCCGGATCAAAATCTCACCTATCGTTCGGATTCGCCAAAATTTCAAACTTCGGCATTTCAAGCCTAATTGAGCTACGAACCACCAAAATACTTTCCGAACGCGCTCCCAACCCCGAAATCACCTAACGGAGCTAATGGAACCATCGGATTTCCGTTCCGAGGTCGTCTTAACACTGTTCCGGCTACGGGCCATTTTCTAACTTTAAAGCTCTCATTTAGGGACTAAGTGTCCCAAAATACTCCAAATTTCAGAACCGACTCTCCCGACAAACCACAATAGCAGAAATGAACTTAGGGGAACAGTTAAATTGGGGATTGGGGCATAATTTTCTAAAACGGCCGGCCGGGTCGTTACATTTTATAAGGGTTATCGCCTAGAACATACCCAATTAGAGCAGTGCTTCAGTATTCTTCCTGTTCCTTTGTGTATTCTTTCTCCATTTGCAGGATAAATCTACCATCTCGCATAACATGAGGGATATAATTCAAAGCCTTACCTAGTTGTGAACTTCGATTCTTCTACATGGTTGATTTTATTGTTTCATCCTTCTTCTCATTGCTCTCTGAAGGTTCCACTGTTATGTAGAATCTGCACAGAAGTACCTTCCGCTAAAAGTTGCGATCGTCGTGGTACTAACATTCTTCCATTTTCTCCATCGCAGCATAATTAGATTTTGGACTTTATTCCTTTTCATGATGAAGTTTTGATCATAGCTTAATCTATCCAACTCTTACCGAGCATTTAATAATGTATATTTTTTTTTGAGTTGTTTAATTATCAAATAAGATTTGTTTTCTTTTGTTATGGTCATACATAATATATCAAATCAAAAAAAAAATTTAAAGATATTTTAGCAAAATTACTTATGGATCGGTCAATTTGAGCTAAAAACTAGTTCAACTTTAGATAAGTTGAAACGAATTAGTTAAAGATGGGCTAAGTTCCACAAATAGGCGAGTCAATGACTAATCCAACTTTGGACGGGTTGGGAAGAACAAATAGGTTTGGGCTCAAATTGCCACTTTAACACTAATCAATTTCGCAATTTTAGTTAAATATCTTTTTTATAAAAATATGGAACTCATAGTCGCTATCCTTTGGGGTTCGCGATGGATAACCCCCTGCAAAAGCTCGCAAACTATATTGGAGAGATAAATTGCATTAGGCAAATTAATCTCGTGCAACGAGCTCAATCGAGAAAGCATGCGTGGAGTTTCAAACTTGCGACATTCCATTTATGTATCTCCTACTCAACCAACTCGGTCACCACCGTTAGGGTGTATATTGGTGAAACTTTGGTCGTTCTTCCACTAAATGGTACTCAACATTTTTTTACTCTCTAAAAAATAAGGGTCAATTTCACTGATGATCATTGAACTATCCTTTAATTTCAGTAAAGTCATTCAACTATTTTTTGTCACTTAAAATTTACTAAACTTTATCATTGTAACTTAAAAATCATTTTGCATCAAACTCCACCATAAATATAACATGGCATACATTTTAATAAAAAAATTAAATAAAATACCACATAAGGTTACATGGGTCATACCCACATTAAGATCCATGTCTCCTTTAATATAACTTGATCCAAACTCCAAAATGGGTTTCAATAGGTAAAAAAACCATACTTAAAATAGCTCTTACCAGGTCAACCACATCCCTCTTTAGATATTAAATTCCATATTATTTTTAATTAAATTCCATATTAAATTAAAAAAATTATCCTATACTACAAAGTTTTTAGCTTTTCTGTTACATAATGCACATTCATAATTATTTTATACTAATAATTTATGCTAGAAAATTCTTATTTTGTTTGTATCCCCTATTTGAGTCATTTTATAACTCTACTGAAACAAAATTACTAATGTATCCAACTCACATAATGTATTAATACTATTTTATTAATTTTAAAATGTTGCTTATTAAGCAAAACTAGAATACAAATAACCACCTTAGTAAGCAACAAATAAAATTAAAGTGCATAATAAAAATTATCAATAAACATGCAATTACAGACAACATATAGCAACTATTTAGACAAAAGGACACAATATACTGCATCACTACGACTGTACCTGTATAATCAAAACCCAAAAAATAATTTGCAAGATCTAATTTTTCTTAAACTCCCAAGACTTCTTTTTTTGCACATCAATCACGAAATCAGACATGATTTTTCTCTTCACATTCCCGCCTCTCTTTGAAATAACTACATCATCTAGAGGTTGGATAATATCAAGTTGTGAAGAACAATCAACTTCAGTTGGAGGAGCAACAACCTCAGTAAATGCACTAAAGTCTTGAATTGGTCCCTGATGAAAAAAGAAGATTTAGTTTGTGTGTAAAGATGCAATCGAACAATATTAATAGATAAGAATTGCCTCGGTAATAATGAGTTGGATACAGTTGTATTTTTGCTTCAGTAGAGTTATAAAATGACTCGGATAGGACATACAAACAAAATAAAAATTTCTAGCATAAATTATTTTAGTATAGAATAATTATGAATGTGCATTATGTAACAGAAAAGGTAAAAATTTTGTAGTATAGGATAATTATTTTAAATTAATATGGAATTTAATTAAAAATAATATCGAATTTAATGGTTGACCTGGTACGAGCTATTCTATGTGCGGATTTTTACCTATTGAAACTCATTTGGAATTTCGGTCAAGTCATATTAAAGGAGACATGGATCTTAATGTGGGTATGACCCATATAAGCTTATGTGGCATTTTCTTTGATTTTTTTAATTAAAATGTATGCCATGTCATATTTATGGTGGAAGTTTTGAGGCAAAAATAAATTTTAAGTTATAATGATAAAGTTTAGTTACTTTTAAGCGACAAAATATAATTAAATGACTTTACTGAAATTAAATAATAGTTCAATAATTATCAGTGAAATTAACCCGAAAAACAATTACTACAACATCAAGCTCAACAATACTACGTTAGTTTTTCACATTTAGGAAAACTTACTTAAATAATTGAAACTTTGAATATTGGATATAGACTATTACTCCTCCTCTGACCTACTCGACGCAGAGGCAAAAATGGAGCTACAAATTTAACCAAACGTACAAGCATTTAAATATTGTATTTATATTTAAAAATTTATTAAATATATATAAATATTAAATTTAGAATTCAGTCTTTAGCAATTGAAATCGTTATTTTAAAATTCAAAACTCATAAGATAGAAATTATAGCTCTATTATTGCCCAATCACTTTTTCACACGCAACCACTTTGTCTCTCCCTATGTGTTATGTAACTCTCTTCTTAGAGGGTGTTTGGCTAAGCTTATAAGTTGATCAAACTGACTTATATGTATTTTTTGGCTTATTTACGTGTTTGGTCAAATTAAAAGTGCTTATAAGCCAAAAGTCATAAGTTGGTCTCCCCCAACTTGTCAAATTTTAGCTTATAAGCACATTAGATTTGACCAAAATATTTACTATTCTATCCCTAAAATACTTCTTTTTAAACAAAACTCTTTCTATACCCAAATTTTTAGCTGCTTATTATTAATTTCAGCACTTATAACCAAGCACGTAACTTACATCAGCTTCAATAATTAAAAATGTTTTTCAACACATACGCTTATCAGCTACTCTAAATTAGCTAAGTCAAACGGGCTCTTAGTTCTTCCTCATTGAATATATCGTGATTTGAATATGTATGAAATGTAATAAAAAAAAATTTGGATGTTGTAGCTTTAAATTAAAGGCTGATATCAAATCAAAATTACTCCTTAAATCATGTAACTTTAAATATGTCATATCATAGATAAAATGAGAATATTAAAATTAAAAACTAACTAAATTCAAAAGGATTACATTCTTTTCTAAACGTATTTAAAGAAAAAAGAAAGACATCTAAATAAGGTCCCATTTATCTATAAAAATAATTTTCTTTTAAAAAAAAAAGAAAATGAGATTTTTATAAACCAAAAGCTGATTTTAACCACTTTTTTAAACTTTCAAGAAAAAAAAATTCTCCACTCATAAAACTGTAATATTTTTTCAAATGAGTGCATATCAAAACATGATTTTAAATTCTAAATATTATTTTTCAACTTATATATTAGTCCCTCCGTTTCAATTTATGTGAACCTATTTCCTTTTTAGTCCGTGCAAAAAAGAATGACCTATTTTCCTTATTTGGAAACAATTTACCTTTATCCAATGATTTATAGTCACACAAAATAAAGGTGTCTCATTTTACACTATAAGATCAAAAGTCTTCTCTCTTTTCTTAAACTCCGTGCCCAGTCAAATGGGTTCACATAAATTGAAACGGAGGAAGTATTTTTTTTTCAAAAAATTATTAGTAATCTTAAGTTCCAAACACCTACCAAAATTGAATGGAAGGCCAATCAAATGTTTACAAAAGTTGGTGTACGTAGAGCTGGGACCAACCTCCACGTACAATTGTGGATGAAGCCATGCATGTGATGAGTGATGAGTATTACCCCAATTTCGTAATTTTGACTGTACTTTGTATTATCTTTTTCCTCTTTTCAATAGCAGTTATTGGTGTAAAAAGTAAGAGCAAGTCAGAATACACACCTAAATGAAAGCCAGGAATTGAGCAATCGCTTTCACTCTCTCTACTATTTGAGATTTATTTGTGGCGAATCAAAGCCAATTACTTGCATTCCTTCATCTTGTTCCGAAAAAAGAATATCCAACTTTTTTTCTTTTAGTATTTATTGTAATTTTACTGTATTTTGCATAAATTTATGCTGTGTATTAAAAATACTAGATTCATATGAACTTGAAGGTGGTGAAGTCAGAAATTTATGTAAGGAAGTTCAAACTTAAAAGAAGTGAAAAAATTATCCGACAAAAGATATTTGTATATATTTTACACCTTTAAAACATAATATTTTATTTACGGAAAAAGACCTAAAATGCCCCTCTACTATATTAAATAGGACATCAATGCCCTCCGTTAAAAGTTGGGTTATTGTCTGCCTCTGCCGTCTAAAAATGAGCTAAAAATGCCTTTATCCACTTACGGAAGACATGTAACCCTAATTTAAAACGTAGAAGGACATTTTAGACCATTTTCGGATTGTACAAGGTCATATATGAGTCAGTTATAATAGTCAATTTTCAAGCACTTCACACCTTATCGGTTTACTCACACACCTATTTTAGACCAACAAACTAATTATCACAACAAGTAACTCAATCATAGACACAAACTAATTATCACAACAAGTAACTCAATCATTGACACAAATTAATTATCATAACAAGTAACTCAATCATAGACAGAAACATTCAAATGAATGAGAATGACTTCATTGAATCCTTGCACAAAAACATAAAATTTCATTACATAATAAAACACAACAATTAAGCCACAATAACACTAACATTACATATCATTTCCCCCTAATACAATTAACATAACAAAACATCTCAATATCACACACAAGAAAATCCACATAGTCTTCTGACATTTAGTATCACGCAGAGCTGAGTACTCAAAATCAACCACTTTCTTTAGTAGAACATTTCTTTCCGACTCCAAGGATTTTATTCCTCCATGATCAAGGAGCATCATAACATTCTCAAGATCGACAACTTTTCTTTGGAGTACATTTCTTTCATGGATTAGAGCTTCTCTTTCTTTAAACTGCATATGGGATTTGAAATTTTAGGAGGAAGCTCCTCATCTTGCCATTCCCAATAGGGATATTTTTCATCCTAAAAAAAAAAAAGAAATTAGAGTCAAATCAAAATAATTAAAAGAACTCATCAATAAATGTACACACATCGTGTTTAGGCACTTGAAAAATCTTCTCCCAGCATTTAAAGGAGTGCACGCCATGAAATAATTAGTAGAGAGGTATTTTAGGTCATTTTTCGTTATATATATATATATATATATATATATTAAATATAATTTGTGAGACTAAATATTCCTTCTATTTAGAAGAGACAATAAGCAGGTCTTGGTAGTCTAGGTGTAAGTTTCATTTTGCCCCTCCTTTTATATTTTATTACAATACATGTACTTGTACACTTTTGTAAATTCAACAAACATTTAGCCTTCTTTCAATATACATAAAAAGGCAATCATAGTTGATTTGGGAATGCTTATTAAATGTGTAATTGTTCAAAATGGAAGAAGGAAACATAGAGAAACAAAAAGACACAGTCACCGAAAATGTCAGTAGAAGTCAAGCATAGCAGGCAGTGGCTTTACACATTTGCATATGAAATAACCAAACTACCCTCGCTGGAAGTGCCTTTCAAAGAGTGAAGTGAATTGGTTTTGATGTAAATTCACATTGACGGAAGCTCCTCTACATTATTTCCATTTGTCCTTTCACCATCATCTACACTGACTGTACGCCTACAATTTGTGACTATTCGGTTCCCCTTCTCTTTCTCTCTCTCTACATACGCAGCTCATACGTGTATAATCAACATTCTCTTGCTTTTGCTGCTTTGAGTTGTTTTCTTACCTTGCAAACACTTGCGTTTCAAGGAGAGCAACAATATATTTTGGTGTTAAAGATTATCTCTTCAGGTTTTCATGGGGATCAACAATATATTTTGGGGGTTAAACATTATCTCTTCAGGTTAGATTACTTGGATGCCCTTGTTTCTAGCAAATCTGATGTTTTCTTTTAAGGTTATATTGGACAGTTTGCAGAGGTGTTTAGCTATGATAGTTGAATAAATTCTGGAATACACTGTATTTTGCTTGCGTTTTCTGTTGATATTTGTCGCTTCGCTTCAGTAATTCGTTTTTCTGCTCTTTTTATCACAGGTTATTACTCTGTCTGATGTTTAATTTTAAGATTACACTAGATAACTTGTTGAATTTTTCAGCTCTTTGATGTCTATTAATTACCAGTTACAAAAGGTACAGGGATAAAAACTATCCTGTTAACTGTTGTTGACTCTGTGATGAGCAAAGTCAGTGGTCTATGAAGAAACAGAGATAATAACTGTATTTATATAATTAGAAGAATCCCTCCGGAGTTCTGTCTGAAAGTTTGTGTGATTTATGAGCTGAAAAATAAATTACTGTAGCTCTTTCATATAATCTTTAATGTGCTAACTAAATTACTTCCTGCTAATATGCGATCACGATCACGAGCACGAGGCCAGACCCACTTTAACCAAGGTTGCTCCTTAATTACATCATTTTTTACTTCCTCGATTTTTTTTTTAATTATTTTACGCTTCATATTTCATCTCCTCCATATTTATGCGCCTGAGCAAAGTGAAAAAGTTTCTTTATTAGTAGTAGTTATTATCTTTTTCTAATAGAAATACATAAAGGACTATACAACCAAGTTGCTCTGTTTTCCCTCGGTGGTTTTAATAGCAATAAGAAAATCAGAGTTACTCAAGTCCGTAACTTGTTAATTGGAAAGACTTTTAGTCTCCTCTTCCTCTAAATTATTTTACTATCACAGCTATGTTTTAACCTGTTGTAATCTCATAGGAATTTCTTCCTAAATGAACACTAACACTGCTATATTATGTTTTTCTTCCATTTTGGTTCATAATAGATAAAACATATTCGATTCTCAGTAAGGAATTGAAATAACCTTTCGAACGAACTCCATATACTTCCAAAGGGCACCAATATATAAAACAACCAGGGGAAACTTTTATTGATGTATTAAACAATGTGTGTCTTAAAGGTTGCCCTCTTCAGAAACAGAGGGTTGTTGGTGAATTATATTCACTGAACTGGAAGTCTGATTCTTAGTTCAATAAAGCCCAACAGTTTAATACGTCGTCCGAGATTAAAATCATATACTCACAAAAAGAGAAACATACAAGAAATACAGTATAGTTAAAGGCTCAGTTAAAGCACACTTAGGTTCTTAAGCTCTGTGAAGCCCAGGTTGTGCGCTTTGCGTCGCTAATTGGTGCTTTAGGAACTCCATATGCTTCCAAAGGGTACCAATATATAAAACAACCAGGGAAAACTTTTATGGATGTACCAGCTATCTAAACATATGTTTTCATTAAGACATACTATTGTTATTTACATACTTTCCATGTTAATATGACACGGATAGCGTGAGAAGGAAATAGTAGAGAAAACAATCAGGAGAAACTTTTAGTAGTATTTGCGGAAAAAGATTAGGTCTTGCCAGGGCCTTTAACAGGTCGGTTCGCATTCTATAGTTACATATATTAATTTATACTAATTTTTGCTACATATTACCTAACTTCTGACGTAGAGTGTAAAGTGTTCTGCTTGGTCAGATTTCTAACAAAAAAATGAATTGGACAAAAAAAAGGACTTTTGATTAAATATACTCACATGATAAGGTTATGGAGTTTCTACAACATTAAACTGACCATGATTCAACTTTTTCCTATCTTTGTAGAATTGTTGACGCTTGTGTTACATTTGGTGCGACCAAAAAAAGTTCATCGACGTGCTCACAGGTAACCAACTATCTTATCTTTATACATTTGCAAACGCCTGCTCTTGTTAGCACATTCTCTATTTCTCCTGCTCGCTCTACTGCTACCTGTTAATATTGTGCACCATTTTTTTGGGTATTGTATTTATCTGCAATATTGTTTGACAATAGCCGCTGTTGATGCTCACAGCAGGTGTTACGTCGGTTAGACTCCAATACCTTTTTGTGCTTCTACGCATTTACTAATAGAAATTGATATCTTTATCTTGCTAAAGGGTTGTCTGACAGTGTGCACGGCTTTATTTAGGAGATAAAAACTACGACTGTGATGGATCATAAACAAAAAAATAAACGTCCCCTCTCAGAGACAGATAAAAATGTCAGTCGACGTGAAAAATACAAAGAGATGACAATAGATAAAAAGCAAAAGTTATTGCTACAACGCCGACTAAAATACCAAGAGTCAAAGAGACATACGCTTTCAGATAATACATCTAGTGATCCCTTGATTGGAAATATGGCCGGTAAAAAAAGAGATGAAACACAACCATTTTCTGTTTATGAGAAAGGTGGGTATGCTTTCTTTTGTCGCTTTTAAAATAGCTAGCGCTATTTAGTTCCATCTAAAGACCAGCTACCTTCATTTTAGGTTCAACGTCAGTTGTATCCAATGAAATACATAGCAAAGTTTCCAAGATAGTTACACCACCCAAAGGTCTGTTCAATTTTTTTGTCTCCTATTAATAGTCGTGACGGCTTCTGCTTTGCCTTACTTTTAATGATCCATTTCGAATATACAGCTGCTACAACAACCACAAAGTTTACTCCAAACATCAGTCAGTTGCGTTCAAACTATGTTTCGCTTCAGAAAGTTCCAATCTGCAAATATTGCTCAGCGAAAAGATTTGAATACGAACCTTCTGCATTCTGCTGTCGTACCGGGACAGTAAAGTTAACTTCCCATCAAATGCCTGTGAAATTGCGTAATTTATACGTTGGAAATACTGTGATGTCTAAGCACTTTCGAACATATATTAGAACATACAATAATCTTTTTGCATTCACGTCACTTGGTGTAAAGTATGACAAAGATTTAGCAAAAAGAAACTCCGGTATTTACACCTTTAGAGTTCAAGGAAAGATGTACCATTGGATAAATAATTTGCACCCTACAGATGACAAACCAAGAAACATACAATTATATTTCTATGATAATAGCAATGAACTGACACATAGGATGGCATGTTCCGAAAGAGTGCATGAATCGGTAGTGAAGGAATTGATAGATATATTATCAGTAAACCCATACTCAATGTTTTTACGCTCTTTGGTACATATACCGAACCTACGAGATTTCCACATAGCTCTCAAATGTGACATAAACTTGGACCAAAGAGTGTACAATTTGCCAACTTCATCTGAAATTGCAGCAATATGGACAGAGGAAAATGCCGAGGCAGCCTTTAATGCACCACATATTCAAATTTATCCCCACACTGATCGAACACAAATAGTAAATTACTACTACGGTTGTTACGACGCATTGCAATATCCACTATTATTCCCGTTAGGACAAAGTGGATGGCATTGTGGTATTAAAAAGCTCCCAGCAAATTGCCCCGCATACGCAAGAATTGCGCAACATGAAGAGGTACCAAGCATACAAAATGTTACATCCCTTGATGGATATCTTGAAATGGAAGCTGAAATTCTAAAAAAAGGACAGCGACGAAGGGATACAGTTTCTGTCCGTGAATACTACTGTTACAAACTACAAATGAGAAACGATGATGACGATGAAATATTGCACACAGGAAGAATATTTCAGCAGTATTCAGTTGATGAGTACATTAAACTTGAAACACAAAGGTTGGATTTTGCAGTATTCAATCAAGATTTGTTCAGAATGGCTATGCTAGAAGGACTTCTTGACATTTTGCGATTAGGGGAACGCGATGCTTCTAACATTGGGAAGCAGACTTTCCTTCCAAGTTCTTTTATTGGAGGGCCCCGGGATATGCGTCAACGGTACATGGATGCTATTGCACTCGTGCAGCATTTCGGTAAACCTGATTTATTTATAACAATGACATGTAATCCTTCTTGGATAGAAATAAAGGAACATTTAATCTCAACTGATGAGGCACATAACAGGCCTGATTTGATCAGTCGAGTATTCCGAGCAAAAATAGAAGAATTCAAAAAGGATATACTAAAACGAAATATCTTTGGGAAAGTTGCAGCTTTTATGTATACTGTAGAGTTCCAAAAGCGAGGTTTACCTCACGCTCATTTTCTTATAATATTAACTAATGAATACAAACTATTTACTCCAGAAGCCTACGATAACATTATTAGTGCAGAAATACCTGATGAAAAAGCAGAACCAGATTTATATTCACTTGTTCTTAAACACATGATGCATGGTCCGTGCGGTAATCTAAACCCAACAAATTCTTGTATGAAGAAAAAAGGTTATTGTAAATTCAAATACCCAAAAAGCTTTGCGGAGCAGACATCAAAAGGAACAGAATCTTATCCAATTTATAGAAGACGCAATACAGGGGTGATAGTAAAAATAAGAGAACATTACTTGGATAATTCATGGGTTGTTCCATATAATCCTTTTTTGCTTGGGAAATTTGACTGCCATGTGAATGTTGAGATATGTTCTGATATTAAGGTTGTTAAGTATCTTTACAAGTATATATGTAAAGGACATGATAAGATTGCATTTTCTGTACACAATAAGGACACGAATGCAGAAGTAATAGACGAGATAAAAGAATATCAGTCAGCTAGATGGGTTTCGCCTCCAGAAGCTATGTGGCGATTATACGGTTTCTCCATTAGTGAAATGTACCCGACTGTATGCCCTCTCCAGCTTCACCTTAAAGGACAACAATTTGTTTCATTTAAAAGCAATGCAAACATAGATACGCTTGCAAATAATCCGATGATTAAGCAGACTATGTTAACTCAATTTTTTGAAATGAATAGAACAAACACAGATGCTGGAGAACTCAATCTACTATACCGACAATTCCCCGAACATTTTGTTTGGTCTGCAATAGAGAAAATGTGGACACGCCGGAAAAAACGGCGTGGTATTGGTCGTGTGGTAACATGTCATCCAACAGAAGGCGAGCGATACTACCTTAGGATATTACTAATGAATATTAGAGGACCAAAATCATATAGGGATTTACTAACTGTTAAAGGAGAATGCTGCAGTAGCTTTAGAGAATCTGCGGAAAAGCGCGGATTACTACAGAGTGATAATAGCTTGACAGAATGCATGTCTGAAGCAGCAAGTTATCAAATGCCATACAGTTTGAGACGTTTATTTGCTACATTATTGATTTACTGCAATCCGACTAACCCGAGACAACTTTGGGAGCAATTTGAAGAGCACATGTCCGAGGATTACAACTTATTACCTAATATTCACAAAAGAGACATACGATACATGGTTGTAAACCACATTAATGATATATTGCACTCTATGGGTGGCGACATAAATGAATATCATCTAATTCCAGAAACAATAAGGTCTTCTACAATTGCAAAAGACGCAAAAGAGGTGTACTATGAAAGGACCATTATTGTAACTGAAGAGGATATACAACTACACAAAAAGTTGAATCAAGATCAACTCAAAGCGTACAATGTAATTACAGAGAGAATTTTTTTAAACAAAGCAGGAGCATTCTTTATTGATGGTCCGGGGGGAACTGGAAAAACCTTCTTATATCGTGCATTGCTGGCAACTATACGATCTAAAGGATATGTAGCATTGGCAACTGCCACTTCCGGTGTAGCTGCATCTATACTTCCTGGTGGACGAACTGCACATTCACGTTTTAAAATTCCAATAAATATTAACGAGAATGTCACATGCAACATTAGCAAGCAAAGCTCACTAGCATGTTTGATTCAGGATGCAAAATTAATCATATGGGATGAAGTATCTATGGCGAAAAAAAGAACGATCGAATTGCTTGATTTACTTTTAAAAGACCTAATGGATTCAACGATACTATTTGGTGGAAAAGTTGTAGTTTTTGGGGGTGACTTTAGACAAACACTTCCAGTAGTTCGAAAAGGGGAAAAAGAAGATTTCATTAATGAAAGTTTACTATATTCTCATATCTGGGAAGAACTTGAAAGGTTACGATTATTTGAAAATATGAGAGCAAAAGATGATCCTTCATTCTGTAATTATTTGTTGAGAGTAGGAAATGGAAAAGAAAAAGTGACCTCAACAAATAAGATTGAAATTCCAGCATCCTTTATCGTTCCTTATACAACTGAAGAGGAATCTTTGGATAAATTGTTTACAATAACTTATCCAGATTTGCATACATTTTTTTCTTCCTCGTCATGCGCAAGCTCTCGTGTTATCCTAACAACTAAAAATGATTTCGTTGATGAGATTAACGACATGCTTGTTGCTCGATTTCCAGAAGAAGCAAAAACTTTTGTTGGCATTGATGAAACCATTGAATCTACTAATCAATCACAGTATGAGGATTTGCTACATAGTTTAAATTCACCTGGTCTGCCGCCATACAAACTAACATTGAAAAAGAATTGTCCAATTATATTACTACGAAATTTAAATCCATGTGAGGGTTTATGTAACGGTACACGTTTGACTTGCTACGACTTTAAGTCACATGTCATTAGTGCCAATATTTCGGTGGGTGACTTGAAAAATACACATGTATTTATTCCAAGAATACCCTTACTATCATCCCAAGATGAAAAAATGCCTGTCCCATTCAAAAGGACACAATTTCCCGTAAGATTGTGCTTCGCTATGACAATAAATAAAGCACAAGGTCAGACATTGGATTTTGTTGGAATTTATTTGCGAGAACCTGTTTTTTCACATGGTCAACTTTATGTTGCTTTGTCTAGAGCAAAAAGTTCGAACTGTGTGAAAGTGCTAATTCGACCCACTATACCAGGTAGTTATGAGGATCACTATACAGAAAATATTGTGTACAATGAAATTATTGAAAAAGCTATTTTATGAGAATATTGCAATATCCTAGCTAAAAAATTTATAAAGAAGCCAATACAACATACTGCTGGTACGCAATCTGGTTCGTACCAATCAGAGTGCATTCATTGAAGTGATGCAAACTAGACAGGATATCTTCTTTGTACATGATTGTTTTGACCTAAGACAAAACAATGGGCAGGAATATTGGCTAACATGGTCATACAGAGACACTTAGGTACAGATCTTGTACATGTTGCTAATACTAATAAGTAATATGCACAAAGGTTATACTTCTCTATAGTATACAAGAGCTAAAAAACATATGCCCATCGTCGTAGAAAATGATTCCTATATGTTATTTTTGTAGTGTAAGAAGATCCCAAAAATATTTTTAGACAAGCAATACTTTCATATTTTAAAAAAAAAGTTAAATGATGACACAATGTGGGTGTTTACTGCAGTAACACTACCATAGTGCCAGATTTGTGATAATTGTCATGACGTGTAGTTTATAAAGACATAGCATCTTAACAGTTCCTCTATTTAATTATTCTGTCATTATCTATAGTTATCTTACAGTAAATGCTGATTTATTATTTTTGTTCTTCTTCTTTGTTTCCACTGCAGAGTGTGCAGAACATATGGAGTACAGACTAAACATTGACAAAATCACTCCACAAACAAAAGAGTGGATCTCAAAAGTACAAGTGATTGAGAAACCTCGGCCAAGGAAAAGTAAAGATGGAAAGATCCGATTCCAGATTGCCGTTGTCCAAGACGAAAATGTAATTTTCTTTCTACCATGCTATTTCTTGTTCTACTGTCTGAAATATAATTACAATCACCATTATTTTTTTAATATAAACAAAAGAAAGAAACTTATCAACTTAAGTTATTATACAATTAATTATTTCTCCTGGCACAAATTTTATGTTAAGAAGTAAAAATTAGAAAATCTCTCTTGCGTCAAATTTTACGAATCTACCATTCACTCCTGCTTCATATTTTCTTACCCATCTTCTTCGGATTAAAAATGTTGGTGCCAAACTTTTGGGTTTCTGTTTTCAATTAATTACGCCCGTCCTTTTACTTCTTGGTTTGTCTAAAAGGATATTTTCGCATTACTTTTTGCATTTGGCCTGGTAGAATTTTTTTTTTATTTACATATAATTTTTTTTTGGTACTAACAAGACTATTTTTTTTGGCTGAATTTTACACATCCCGGGAACTTCCAGTTTGGATTTTAGGAAGCCTTTTTGAAGATAATTACTACATACGTGATCATAACTTTCAAATTTTTGCACCAATTAATATATTGAGCAAAAATATAGATCTAAAGAAATACCATTACAGCTGCTCCATGTCTGTATGTTTAGTTGTTCGTCCGTGTTGTAACCATATAATATGTTGAACAATAAGTATCTCTTCCGGGACTTATTTTGATTCCACCTGAGTATACTTGATTGTTGTGCTATAGGAAAATATATAGTAGCAAATTCATATCTGCTGATTTTAACATGCTTCTTATTAAATCGGGTTTAACTTAAAACATCTTTGATTGTTTTAATTTCTTTTTCGCATTGTAAGTAGGACTCATAATTTGGACAGTCAGATATTGATACAGCTGGTAGGGTTCGGTGAAACTGGAGAGGAATTATCAATTTACAAAATTAAACTATATTAAGCTTTATAATCTATTCAAAATGCTTTTAGTATTATTTCTGTCTAATTACTTTGTTCATTTTTATTTTTGTGCTGAAGCATTCAGTTGTGCCATATATTCACATTGAGTTGATAGACCTTGAGAACATTTCAAATGGTAGGCTTATGTTTTGATGTCACTTCCAGATTCAAAGAAATACTAATCAAACAAATAACTACCTCATAATTCCCGATTGGAGCACAATCATTACTGATATCATCAAGTATTCATGTTATTGTAGCTATTTGGCATATAATATTGTCTTTATAGATTCTGGTTCAAAGGTTAATTTTTCAGTTATTTTTTAGGAATGCCCTTAAATATTTCTTACTTGCTGATTCGTTTTGTTCAGGTGAACGTCATTGGTGCTTTTTCTCTCTTTTTCAAATTTATCCCTATTCATTTGTTAGTTGTAGACATCATACTGTTACTATGTTGGTTACACGTGGTGTATGAGCGATTCAAATTCAATTTCCCTTAATTTGTAGATATTCCCTTGAGTTTGCTCAAAAGGGATGTTTTCCAGAAAAAACAAATACAACAAAAAAGGAGAAAAGTTATTTCAGAAGCTTCTCAGTGTAGTTACAAGACATCCATTGATTTTTCTAATGGTTCTTCACTTTGACTAATAACATGTTTAATGAAATTTTTTAACTAATTAGATACTATCATATTTCCAGATGACTATATGATATGGCTTACTACCAATTTCAATACTAGGTACTCTTGCAATTTCAATATTAAATACTCCACCTCTCTACACATTATTGTCTTCACCTGTGCTAATTGTATTGTTTCTCACTTACTGCGAATATTGAAAATAGAAATGGAAGATGCTCTCGCTACTTCCTGCAATGATTCTCAAGTTGTTAGAAGAATGACCAAGACTATAAAATATTTGTAGGTATACACGATGAATAAATGAATATAAATATACTGACGCATGAGATCTATTATTGAGAAAAAAGTGGTCAAAAGTATCTCCCAATTACACATCTACAGTTAAGATGACAAATCAATACAATTGGATGCCTCCTTAAAGTTTGTTGAGGTTCTAAGCAGATTGTGCTTTATGTTATTTCATGGAAAGAAAATAAAATAGAGGAATACAGTTGTAATGTTCTTCTGAATTTTCACAACTGATAAAATATTTAAAGTTTAAATATTTCAGCTACTTGTGCATGACGATGTTTTTTTCTTCGATTTTTTTTGGGCTTTTTATAGATTTGCTTTGGATATTGCTTTTAGATACATTATTTCATTTTCTATGAGCTCCAAGAAAGAGCACGATGTTAAACTGTCTAAATTGTGATTTTTTTGTCATTATGCTTATCTACAGTTCCGTAAAAATATTATGGAAATGACAAAAGGAAAGGCAAAGAGAATTGTTCTTTCTTCTATCCATATATTCCCATTCTCATGAAAATGCATCAACTTTCTTGTCATCTATTCAGTACTCTATATTTGTATGTCTGTGTTAAGTTTATATGCATACATTTCTGTGGAATCTGGTAACTAAATCATCCCTTTATAAAAATACAGGAAGAGAAAGTGGCTGCTGTTTTGTACGGGGAAGATATCGAAAAATATGCTGACAAGCTCACCCCGTTTTCCACTTACTTGATATCTACTGCAAAAGTCAGAGTTCCTTTACCATACGGTGTACCTATCAACCGTTTTGAATGGGTTATTGATAGATATACTGTTGTTGAAGAGGTGAAAGATGACAACTTACAAGACCCACCGCTCCCGCCTCCGACGGCGTTGAATACTATACCCTTTGCACATCTGCAAGACCAACAGCGAAATACAGAATTTGGTAACTGTTACTTTATGCATACTACCCTTTCACAATTAAATTAATTTGTATACTTACATTCTAGGACTGTACACATTGGTCTAAATTATATGCCACTTGCAATTTTATTAAACAGACATAATTGCCGTTGTGGTGAAATGTGGCTCAGTAAAGTACGCTGGCGCTAACAATAACAAATGCCGTGAAATCGTCGTAATGGATACCAGGTAAGTCTGTTGGTGTTCTATTTACCTTACTACTTTCGCTACAGCTTCCAAAAAGAGTTGGGCATAACTATATAGCCACATACTGTACTACAATGTCATTTTGCTCTTTCCTTAGGAATGATGATAGTGAGGTTTACCATTAATATTTTCATACCAAATAAGGCTATTAGAAGTACTCCCACAATATTTTCTTTTACTTCTATGGTTATACATTTGTTGGTCAGCTTGTGGTTACTAACATCTTATCCATAAATAATAGCAGTATTATAACATTTTAACTTGCTCAAACAACAAGAAAATGAGTACTACTAACTCCATCTCAGTCATAGAAAATAAATGCATCACAGAATGAAATAATACAGTTAGATTAAACAGAAATGAGAAAGTGGAACTGAAAAAAAGAGATTGTTTGTATTGTCTTTTCATCTGAAACAGAAATGAGAGCATTTTATGACTATCTACATCCTTTCTACTTGGTACATTTTTTTTTAAAATTTAAATTATGCTTTATAATGTTGAAAGATGAATTTACATTCTCTGTAAATGGCTTCCTCAACTACTGCTATCACACTACGCCGTTGTTGCTCTAAGTGGTTTGCTCAAAAGTTACACCGCCAATTAATCCTTTGCTTTAATTGCCATCGACTTGGTATTGACAATCGCTCAGAAGCTCTAGGAAAGACGATTCATGTTTTTTCTTATTTAACATTCAATACTCAATACCTCTAATTATGCAAAATTCTACTTACAGTATCATGCAAAATTCTTGGTGACATTATTACTATGGGAATTTTTTGGGAGTTACTGTTATTTACCGTCTATTCCTTCTATTCTAGTGTGCGGCCTATTATCCTTACGTTGTGGGAAGACTTTGCCGATGTTGATGGAAGTGTCCTAGCTGCACAGGTTGTTGAATATCCAATAATTGTAGCAAAACGAATTGCCCGAACCAACTATGCTGGTATGCAAAAACTTACACTTTTTTCCATGATACAAGAGATTTGTTATGAATTCTTTACTAATATAATGTATCATATAGGATTATCATTATCAACAAGGTACAACTCGGTCATACTGATAAATCCACCATATCCTCAAGTTGAGGGACTTCTTAACTGGTATGGAACAAATATTTATGTAACTAAATTTTATATTTTGATCTTTAATTCGTGCAAACTAAGCATGTGCGGTAAAACTAGATGATCAAGCTTATGCAATTCTCTATCGTACTATTAGCGAGCTATATATTCAGAAAAATTCTTTCAGTCAGATTTACGCCAATTTGGTATCTTGTGTCTTCATTGAAATGCTCATCAGCTACATTGCATCTCATTTTACAATATAACTTTATGAGTATAAAATGTTTGAGCTTATATGCAAATTTTGTCATTAAAAGGATTTACTGAACATCTCATTGAAACAACATATTCTTACTTTTTCCTACGTTTCTAAAGCTTTCCACAACCTTTCTGTATAATTTTAAAGCTACTTAACATTTGTTGGCATTGAAATTCTCCACACACATACAGGGTTAAAGACAATAGACGAACGTTGATGAGATACAGCCAGCAAACTAATTCGTCGTTTGTGCTTGCGGCAGATGTTGTGCCAATTATTGATATTCCATCGCAATCTCCTGTATGTGTATTTCACGCATGCTAATATGTATACATATAAAGTACTTTAGTATTTTCACCCAACTCAATAAATCTACTTATATCCCCCTCTTTCGCAGATACAGGTCTTTGAAGTGGAAGGTAAATTATCATTGCCAAATGACGATCAAGATTTCTATGAGTTATTGTGCTCACGTTGCGGACAACAGTACAGAACTCATACACCCAAAATTATTCATTGTGCGAGCTGCAAACAACATGCAATGTTAACACCCAGGTATTGCAACTTCGAGTCCAAACCTAATAAAATATGTTCATTCGACATCTTCAAACAAAAAAAAGGTACTCTGTCATTGACATCATGAAAATCAAATAACGTATATCAAAACGATCACAGTTAATTTACTTGATGCTAGCTAAGTAATGGTAGTTCTCCTAATAACATGAAGTAGCAACACAATAATCAGACAAAGGAATTTCCACTTCTTTAAAGGTTGCTCTTGGTAGAGCACAAGAAAGGCAGATCTGTTATATTATTATATAAATTAAATATGGTTGAGGACTTCACAGGCATAGCCTTGGTCATTAACTGTTGACCATGAAGAATGCTGCCATACATTTATAGTCTAATCAGAACAATCTGGCTATAACGTCTCGTAAAGTCTTAGAAACGAAATAGAAGGTACATATTATATTCACCTACGTAGTAATAATAGATAGCACATGAAGATTGAAATATAGCCATATTAGATAGCATATGAAAATTGAAGTATCAAGCTCAAGTCCACAATATACCAAGAAAAACATAAAGTACAACCACCTCCATGAAGTAAATATTTTGTGGAATATTAACCAAATATTAAAAAATATTTCGAAAACTATCTGTGGTTAATTTAGACCACAACTTTCTATTATTCCTTCTTGTTTATTTGTTCTTTTTTTTTCATTTCTATTCGAGCGGAGAACTTCGTTTTTGGATTAAATATATTTTGTGAGGATCTTCTAATATTTACCCAGTTTGAGTAGTTCACAATCTGAATTAATAATTGGTAAGTCCTACTTTGTCTTGAAGGTTAAATGTTATTAATTTTTTCTAATCATGATACGTGAAAGCTCAGAGTAAATAACTTTTATTATGCTGCAAATGTATGGATCTATTATTTTCTAAACTATCATAAGAGCCAATAACAAGGATTACTTAATTCTTCCACAAAGATTGTATCTGGAATATTTACATTTTCTTATATTATATGCAAGTTTAAATTTAAGTTGTGTGGCATTGTGCAGAGAAATAAAAAATTACTTTAACATGTTTGGGCTTGGCCCCATGGGGTAACTAATACTGAAGGAAAAAAGATAACTAATACTGCTAAAATTTTAGAAATTGGAAGTTTTATATTCAAGAGAAAAGATATCAGTGTATTGCTATTGTTACTGCGTAGGAGAATAGCCTGTTGAAAACAGTTGAAATCATAGGTCTCATAAAGAAAGTCCAACACCTTATAGTTCATGGCTAGATTGTCTGATGTTAGCAGCTCAGCATTTCAGCCTTATAATTATACTATTAATAAAATAACTATGGAAGGAATGTAGCAAAGAATTAATATGAAGTGGAAATTGTGAAATAATACCTTGAAAACCATGGCCTAAATATTGAAATGGAAAAAGGTGTTGCATTTGGATAGATTAGTGGAAACTTTAAGGCATGTCTAATGTCATCGATAAAGAATGATCAGTTGAAACATGAGAGAGCAGTATCTGAAATTAGGTAATCTTTAGAAGAAATGACTAAAAGTTTATGACAGAAGTGACTTGACTGAGCTGAAGTTGTTTCCTCTATACACGTGAAGCGACATTAAGTGTGCGGCTCTATAATGTTTAAATCGTTCCTAGCGCGCAATTGTGACCATTTTGTTGTTTACCTTACTTTGCAGTTAACTCTTTGAACACTGGTAATAACCAATGTTTGAGCCGTTAAATTCAATTTGCTCATTTGTGATTACTGGTATCATGCATGTTATTCGCATTATTCAGATTGTAGCCGAGATGACAGCTGAAGATCATGGTATCATAACATTGCATGGATACAGACATGAAATATTTTCCAACTGTAGCTAAAGCCATAAATGAAAATACATAAAACCTTAACAGTAAAATAACTATGAAAGGAAAACAACAATCTCGATACATACATGAAAAAGATGGATACATACATGAAATATTTGCCAACTGTAGCTAAAGCCATAGATGAAAATACATAAAACCCTTAACAGTAAAGCATGGATAGGCATCATCCTCGACAAATGAGCATAATAGCAGGTTCTATCAAAGAATTGGAGTATCCATGATGATGTTTTCCATCATTTAATCCTAACTCCCTTAATGCCATTAAGGTGAAATCTTTGCACATGCTGGAGGATTGTGACTTGTGAGCAGCAAGCCAGTTGTTCCTGGACCTAAGATTCTTGTTTGCTCCTACAAATGTATTTTGTCTTAAGGCTTTCTTGGTCTGACAAGCTTAATTTATAAAGAACCTGCTCCCCGTTGGTGTCCACCTGTGCCACAATAGAAATATGTGTTTCGACTTCTAACTCATCTATGAAAACAACCTTCACGATTCAGTTAATGTGGTAGCGTGGTGCCTAAGTATATTTGACTGTATGACCATCCTTTTACTTTTCAAATTAAATCACAAAATATAGTGAATGCAACTGTAGACTGAAAAAACCATACACACTAGCTTTGACAGTACATCATGAATCATTTACTCCATGAAAGCCTCTGCTTGTAAAACTTAATATGGCAGATTTTCTATTTCATGTTAAAAAAGATTTATTCTCTTGAAAATTTGTTACACTTCAGAACATAAAAAAGAGAGAATTGAAAAGTTTCATGTATCTATAACTTCCTTTTTTTTGGTTCAGTCAGAGCATTTTCATTCTTTTCTATATTTATCTTGTGGGGTTCTTGGTATTAATTGTGTCTTTCATTTTTTTTTTGCTATTAGAGCACGCTTTGAGGTTCTCATGACAGACAATAGTGGATCAGCTGTGGCGACATTAATGGGTGAATTAGGAGAGAAATTTCTTGATATGACCGCCGTGGATATCTGTGAAATAATCTCCGTAAAGGTATGTTGTTGATGGCAACTGGTGAAATTTTATTACAATTATGATACTGTGAAAGCAAGTGTACTCTTACTTCTTTCTGTCTTCCTTAATACACAGATTGGTAAAACCTTTACTTTAAATGAACTAAAAAGTAAGGTGTATTTTAATTTCTTTTGCATCCCAGGTACTTTATAGGCTAAAAAAAAATATTATTACTTTTGACCACCATTTCTGTATGTTAAATTCATGTTTTTCTCTCTTGCAGAAACAACCACTGCCTCTTGAACATGTTCGACAACGTCTTACCCATAAACTCTTCAACATACAACTGCGAAAAACATTTTCTAGAACTTCTGATATGAGGTTGTTCGTTGTGTCCTACTTTGTCAAGGAAGATTTATTTCGGTTGCCCGCACCAGCTGCTTCCGAAGAAATTGGAGAAAGCAGCAACACTAAATTGGAAAATGTTGCAGTAGGGAATGAACCGAAGAAAGAGTTAGAAAGCGGAGAAAGCAGCCACTCGAATATAGAAGAAGTGTCACCTAGAGAAGAGCTGAAGAACGAGTTAAATATACAAGGCAGTTCTTCTACCAAGAGGCAACAAACTGAGCTGGAGAGCCCCCCCACAAAAAAATGAAGGTTAATAAACTCTATCTCTACTTTATCATTACTCCTTTTAATATCCAGAATAACTAACTCAATCAAAACTAAAAGAAAACTACACATAACAATGATGGAAGCACCCGACAAAGGTGAGAAAAAATTAGAAGATTTCCTCTTTTGGTCGACCAACTACTGCACTACCTATTACAACAGCAATTAACGGTACTGTTTGAAAATTCAAAACTTCATCCATTTGCTCGGCTTCTGTTCTTAATAGTACAAGAGAAATGAAAATATACAAGCTGAAAGTGAAACTATAAAGAGAATAATAAGAAGAAACAGAATGAAGTTGGTGAGTAAACAAAAAAGTTATTACTTTTTGGAAGAAATCGTCCTTACCATTACTTAGGATCTTACTAATGTTCATGAATTACTGTTTGATAAATTTTGAGCACATCATCTTTCATCAAATTTCAGTAATATTTTATTGTTTATGCATGAAAAAGCCTTCTCTAAGTCCTTTTGTTAATAGAGAGTACTTACATTCTTTATGTCTAACAAAAATTTACTTATAATGTTATTCTACAGCATCTCTATGTTTCAGTTACGTACTGAATTTTCTCCTATTATACAATATGCTTTTCAATATAAACTACTGGTGTACTTTAAATTCAGTTACGTTCTGAATTTTCTCCTATTATACAATATGCTTTTCAATATAAACTACTGGTGTACTTTAATAAAAAAATAGCATAAGGTTCCAACACTTATATATTTCTCATCTGCTCTTACATACACCCTCTTCTTTCTAGGCTGCCTGTATATACGTCATTTGAAGCAATGTACATACGAGTTGCAAACTCGCAAACTTGTCTGTAACAGATACAACAAATAACAACATCTCTTTTTTTCTACCAAATTACTTTGTCAACTGCCACTATTGACATTCTTTTGTTTTTAAAATACTTATAAAGTAATACTAATTTATATGTGCAGCTATTGTACGATATTCTTGTGCTTGGATTGATTTACACTTTCTACCTTGCACTTTTACTTTGTCAACTGCCTGTATATTCATGCATTTTCCAATATAAATTATGGTTTACTGATAGCATTTTTTTTGCTGACGAAAAAAGGCATCATTATAGATCTTACGTCTGTTTTGCTCACAGGATGTTACGACTCTGTAAAATGCATGTATATACGTCTTATCCTGTTATGTAAATTCGTGTATGAAGATCGCCAGCTTCTGCTTGACAGGTAATACAAAGAATAACCCGTACTTTTTAGCTACCAGAAAATGTTACCATTTGTAGTTACTGACGTCGTTCTGTTTCCAATATTGCAGAAAATATGTACAACAAAGTTCACTTTTTGTAACTTACTGGCATGTGCATTTATAGTTTTGTTAGCCGGTAAAACATATTGGTGTTGTAACTGATGTAAATAGTGGGTTGGAAGACTGGCAGTAAATATGACCACTTTTTTGGCTTGAATTTGTTTTCTTTCACTCTGCTACATCTAACTTTCTAAGACTGAATCGAAAGAAACTTACTCCTATCTAAAGGATAATGGCTCACTACATCCTACAGACCATAATGTTGGGATTTATGTGTGTCCGAGTGTGATTTCGTCTTTCAAAAACGGAATCTGCGTGTGTCGGCTCTGCTGTTGTTGAGCTCCCATCTACTGACTTCAGTGTGTATTTGGCTTTCTTCTTTTATTAATTTGAACGTCGAGCAGTGAGCCGTTAAATTTCAAGAGGTAAACGGAAGCTACTGCAGCTGATTCTCTGCTTCTATTTTGTTACTTTTAAGATCTTACCATTGCTATAAAGGTATTTGCTCTTATCATTTTCATGCGAATTTCTATGAATAAACATATTTTGTTTCAGTTGCGAATTAATGACTGTTCACTGATTTGAGCTCATGTTCTGTTTACATAGAATATAAACACATCTGGATTTTCAGAATCGAGATATAAATGGCCTTGGTTGGCATGTCTTTTCCTAATTTCATTATATTAATCTGTGAACTATGAAGAAACTTAATTCATTATTTGACACATCACTGTTTCAATTGGTTATAATAGTTAGTTTCATCTGATTTGGTATTGTTTCCTATAGAACGTAATTTATTTTCATTAAAAGATAATATAAGCTGAACGTAATTTATTTTCGTTAAAAATTAATATAAGCTGTTTAATTTATCAAGTTTGGGCCCGGGCTCAGCACGGGCCATTCCCACTAGTATATATATATATAAGGTGGTCAAATTGACCCTCCTTTGAATTTTGTAGCTTCGCCTTGCCTTACATCCACGTCAGATTGTGCAGAAGTTTAAGAAATTTAAAAAGAAGCCATATAATAATATGTAAATCAATTATATGCAAAGTTTCATAATTATCTCTTTTATATTTCTTCCGTTTTAATTTGTGTGAACCTATTTTTTTTTGGTCTGTGTCAAAAAGAATGATTTATTTTTTTACTTGGAAATAATTTACCTTTATGCAATGATTTATAGCCACACAAAATATATGCGTCTCATTTTACAGCACAAGTTCAAAAGTCTTCTTTCTTTTCTTAACTTCCGTGCCCAGTCAAATAAGTTCACATAAATTAAAACGGAGGGAGTATATCTTTTTATTTTTTTCTCCTTAATTATAAAAGAAAAAAATACTTCTATCATTTCATATGTTATGACAAATCATATCATTTAGTTTAAAATGACAAATCATATCATTTAGTTTAAAATGACAAATCATATCATTTAGTTTAAAATGATAACGTTAAAATGAAATAATTTTTTAAAAACATATTTTCCTTAACAAGACATAAAAAGTTGCTATATGTAAAATGGGACAGGAAAGGAATACATGAAGCCACTGCATACAAGGAAAAGCTGAGGGGCGAATGTATTTGGCTGGTTCAATTAAATTTATAATTTTTAATGTGAAATTAAAATTTATATATAAAATTTAATTGAATTTCAAAAATAATAAATATGAACTTATAATTTTTAAAATATAATGAGTTTAATTTTAAAAAATTAAAATTAAATCCATAAAATTTAAATACTTAATTCGCCCCCCAAAATATTACTATCAGCTTTTACTACTTGTACTTACGAGTAGCTCTGCATGTGCTGCACTTCTAAGTTCGTTCTGTACTTTTGGCTTTTTGTATTGTACTGTGCCAAATTAATACTAGTCCTACCTAACGCTTTCCAGCTCATCATCAACAAAATTATTACTCCATCACTTTTATAGGGTATTTTTTTATTTCAAAACAAATGATATATTTTAAATTTGGAAATAATTTAACTTTAAATTTTTTTATTTTATCATTTTTGCCTTTAATGAGAAACTTTTATAGGCATATAATTGGCATGGACCCACAAACCTTTTACCCCTTAAGCTTTTAAGACCACAAGTTTCAAAAGTCTTTTTTTTCTTAAACTATGTGCCGAATCAAACTAGCTCAAATAATATGAAACGGAAGGGGGAAAATTAAAAAAATAGCCAGATTTACCACTGGTCGTTGAAAAATAGCCAAGTTCCAAAAGTTATCAAAATTTAGCCACTTTAATCTGAGCGAAAATACTGTTCAAAATCTATAAAAATATGCCCGCAAATTTTACTGGAGTTCCAGCATAAATATGTTTGAACTCCCGCAAATTTTGCGGGAGATCCAACATAAGTATGCTTGAACACCCGTAAATTTTACGGGAGTTCCACGATAACTATGCTAGAACTCCCGCAAATTTTACGGGAGTTCCAACAAGTATAATTGTCCAGTATAATATATTGGAGTTTGGAGCACTAGTGCTCCAGTCTCCCGTAAATTTTTAATGAGTTAGCAAAGTATATCGGTCCAGCATAATATACTGGTGTTCGTACACAAATGCACTAGAACTCCCGTATATTATACTGGACCGGTCCCTGTTGTAGCAACCTAGTGGCTATTTTTCATTGACTTCGTAAACAGTGGCTATTTTTCATTGACCAGTGTAAAAACTGGCTATACCATGAAAATTTAACAACGGAAGGAGTACATTATTGACTCGATCAAATTCCTTTGTCATGAAACTATACATTACTCATTCATCCCTAAAAAAGTTACTTAATAACTTTGGGAGTCAAATTTCTTAATTTTGATTGTGAATTCAAACACAAATTTCTAAAATAGAATAAACAAATTTAAAACTAATTAAAAAAATTCTATAAGTCATAATGATATAATAGTTTAAAATATTTAAAAAACATATAAAAAATAAGACTCGCGGTTAAATGTGAAGTTGCTAAGGTTTTTGTGTGTGTGTGTGTATGAGTTTACCGTACTTGTTTCTTAAACTAAAAATAGTAAAAATCCTTTTGGCCATTCTATTTTTTACCACAATAGCCCAAATGGGGTTATTTATCTAAAAGCACACCCAATTAGGGTTTCTGGACAATTTTGTACCAAAAATGCCATTAATAGTAGGTGTTGAATTTCTCTCCATGGAGCTTGAGTCTAAGGGTTTCAAGTTGAGCAGGACGAAGACGAAATATCTAGAGTATAAATTCAGCTGAGCCGAGGGAAGTGGCGTGGATGTGAGGCTTGAATCACAAGTCATCCCAAGTAGAGACAACTTCAAGCACATTGGTTCAGTTATCCAGAGGGTGAGAAGATCGACGAGGATGTCACACACCGTATTATGGTAGGATGGATAAATTAGAGGTTATAGCATCTTGAGTCATGTGTGACAAAAGAGTGCCATCGATACTCAAAGCTAAGTTTTATAAAGGAGTGATTAGACCGGTCATGATGTATGGGGCTGAGTGTTGGCCTGTTAAGAATTCACATATCTAGAAGATGAAAGTAGCTAAAATGAGGATGTTGAGGTGGATGTACGTGCAGGAGCACTAGGATAGATAAGATTAGGAATAATGATATTCGGGAGAACATGCACATGGCTCCCATTGATGACAAGATACGGGAATCGAGGCTTAGATTTTGCGAGCATGTTTAGAGGAGAAGCCTAAATGCACAGATACGGAGGTGTGATCACCTGATTGTGGAGGTAAGAGAAGAGGTAGAGGACGACCGAAAAAGTATTGGAGAAAGGTGATCAGGTGACGAGGCTTCAGATTTTCGAGGACATGACACTTGATAGAAAAATATGGAGGTCGAGTATTAGGATTATAGGTTAGGAGGTAGTCAAGTCTTGTCTTACTTCGTACCATTATGAGACTAGTTGGGTAGGATTTTTTGTCTAAGATAGCTAGTGGCAATGTTGTATCTTACTATTTCACTTTTTAGGGTAGAACCTATTTTGTAACGACCTGGTTAGTCGTTCTGAGTGTTATAGTCTCCTTTCCTCCATTTTTGTTTCTTTATGGGTTGTTCAACTGTATTGAATTGTATCGATTTGGTAGGTTTTAGTTCGAAATAGTTTTGGTGTGAAATGATCACTTAGTCTCTTAGTTAGTAAGCTAAGTTAGAAAAGTCAACTGGAATTTGACTTATGAGTAAGTAAATTTGGAATTGGATTTTTATGATTCAGTTAGCTTCTATCACAACCCTAAAACCGACCCGATCGTGATGACGCTTATCACGAAATTAGGCCAACCGGCATAACTCCCAAATTAACCATTTAATCTATAGAAATCATTTAGAAGCCTTTAGTTAATCAGATATCTCATAACGTAAGACTAAATGAACAATGTGGAATAAATACACAAGCCCGACATCAGAGTGTCACAAGTCAAGAGCATCTACTAAGGTCTGAATACAACAAAGAGTCTAAAAATATACTAAATACGGTCTAAGGAAAACGAGAGGGAGAAATGCAGTGCTGTGAATGCCGGGCAACTACCTTGCTAACTCCAATGACTCTGCCACTAAGCAATCAACACCCGCTACCGGCTTCAGAAATACTTGAGTCTGCACACAAGGTGTAGGGAGTAATGTGAGTATACAAACTCAATAAGTAATAACGGTAAATGAAGTCTAAGCAGTAAGAAAACACTCAAGCCACATAAGAGTTCAACAAATGTAGATCTTTTCTAAAGCAGTACACAAATCATTTACTTTGTAAAAATACTGCTCAGCTTCAGTAAATCTTATAAAATAACTTTGAATAGTTTAAAACGAGTGATGAAACAATGAATATAATGATAGAAAACGTAAATAGCCTCTCGGGAGAAACATATTCCATGAATCGCCTCGTGGGTATAATATGAACAAACCAACCCCTCGAGCTACCTTACAATCACTCATAATCAGCCCCTCGGGCATAACATGAATCAAGAATCGCCCCTCGGGAAAACATGGATCAAGATCAACCCCTTGCGCAACATTATGAAACAATAACAACCCCTTTGGCTATATCATATCACTCACACTGGGTACCCGCTCTCACTGGGGGTGTACAGACTTCGGGAGGGGATCCTTACATCACAAGTGTTATAACAAGCAATCTCGTGTAATAATCAAATAGGCTATCGACCTCATATCAAGTCACCTCGTGGCGTAAAAAATTAGTCCCTCGAACTTATAATTATGAATAAGCACAACACTACTGCAACGCGCGCACCCTGATCCCATAGTATCCTCACATCACAAGCCCTCAGCCTCACTCAGTTAGATTCTCTCAAGCCACTTGAGCAACAGTAGAACATGATGCTTAACCTAAAATATAATTTGAAATATCAAAATGGAGTAAATATAGTTGAGTTGTGAAAATAGTAGACTAGAACATGACTGAGTACAAATATAACGTCAAAACATCGAGGAATAGTAGTTAAGATTTCCTAAGGGTTTAAAACAGTTGGCACGAGGCCTAAATATAACAGTCAGCCCAAAACATGATAATACTTTCTAAAACACAATGATATCAAACAAGTTTTAATCAAATACATGACTTAACAGTCATACGGGACGGACTAAGTCACAATCCCTAATGGTGCACGACCCCACTCTCATCATCTAGCATGAGCGTCACCTCAAAGTAGCACAACAATATAAAGTCTTGGGTTTCACAGCCTCAGGACAAACATTTACAATCATTACTTACCTCAGTCCGGTTTAAACTCTAGCTCGCGATGCCCTTGTCTCTCGACTCGGCCTCCGGATGCTCCAAATATAGCCAAAAGCAGTACCATACCATCAAAATATGGTAGGGGAACAAAGCCCACACAAGAATAACCAATTTAGTTTAGGAATCCCGAAATTGAACAAGCCCGACCCCCGGGCCTACATCTTGGATTCCGATAAAATTTATAAACTGGAATCCTTACACTCTCACAAGTTCATACATACCAAGTATACCAAAATCCGACCACAAATGCTCCCTCAAATCAATAGATTAAGGTCTCCAAATTTCAAGAAATAACTCCACAATTTTTGGACTTAGATTCAACAAATTTCAAGTTTAAACAAGTAAAAATCATCACAGAATCGAGTTTTAGTTCCAAAAACCATACCTCCATGAAACCCTCTTGAATTTACTCTTCAATTTGCTCTCCCAAGCTCTCACCCGAATGAAAAGAATGGTTGAAAACAACTCAAAATCGCGAAGGGACAGATCTTATATGTTTTGTACCAGCATTTTCACACTTGTGGTGCATTTCCCACATCTGCACCCCTTCTAACCGCTTTTGCGGTTTTCACTTAAAAGCATACTTCCGCATCTGCAACCAACTGCCTTTACCAGTGTTATCGCAGGTGCGCTCCAATATCTGCTATTGCGGTTCAAGCTGAACCCCCTCTCGGCTGCATCTACGGACTGCCTTCCGCTTCTACAGGCATCGCACCTGGGTCTCCCAACCGCAGATGCGGTTATGACAAAAACAATAAACTTCCGCTGCCAAACTCAACTCCAAAATCTCCCATCAATCATCTAAAATTACCCTGAGACCCTCGGGACCTCAACCAAAAGTATGAACAAGTCATATACCACTATCCAAACTTATACCAGTCTTCAAAACACTTCAATCAACATCAGATTCAAGCCTAAGGTTCCAAGAATCTTCCAAATTCCACTCTTGGTAAAAAAGCCAATCAAACTTCGTCCGAATGACCTAGAATTTTGCATAGATTTCACAAATGACACAGCAGACCTACTGCACCTTCCACAATTGCATTCCTACCCTGATATCAAAATTTTCACTATCAACCAGAAAATGCCAAAATTTTAATTTCGCCAATTCAAGCCTAAATCTACCAGAGACCTCCAATTTACATTCTGATCACGCTTGTAACGACCTAGCATGTCGTTTTTGAAATTTACACCCCGATACCCTATTAACTACTTTGCCTAAGTCCATTTCTGCTATTTTGGTTTGCCAGGATGTTCAGTTGTAGAATTCAGAGTGTTTTGGGATACTTAGTCCCTAAATGAGAGCTTAATAGTTGAAAAATGATTCGTATTCGGAACAGTGTTAAGACAATCTCATAGTGGAAATTCAATGGTTCCATTAGCTCCATTATGTGATTCGGGGTTAGGAGCATGTTCAGAATGTATTTTGGAGGTTTGTAGCTCATTTAGGCTCGAAATGCCGAAGTCTGAAATTTTTGAAATTCCGGTCCGCTAGTGAATTTTTGATTCGAGGGTCGATTTTGGATTCCGGAAGTTGCTATAGCTTCGCCTTGTCATTTTGGATGTGCGTGCAAAAGTTTTGGTCATTCGGATAAGTTTTGGATAGGTTTTTGATCAAAAATGTGTTTGGTTAGAATTCGAAGTTCATATGCTTGAATCCTTGATTTATTCGTGTTTCCTGCGTTATTTTGGGTGGTTTAAGGATTTGAACAAGTTTGAATGATGTTATAGGTCATGTCTGTAGGTTTGGTTGAGGTCCTAGGGGCCTTGGGTGTGTTTCGGATGCTCACGGATCAATTCCGGAAGTTGGAAAATTCTAGATTTTTGCTGTTTACTGTTGCAGACAATTACTCTATGCGATCGCATAGTGTCTGGTGAGGAGGTCCTATATTTCTTCAATGCGATCACAAATCCTTGAACACGATTGCATAGGTCTGTTTCTTTCTTCACTACGATCACACTCCATGTCCGCGATCGCATATTAGAATTAGAGCATGTGCCTCAGGGGTCAATTTCTTCTCGCGATCGCATAAGCCTTCATGCGATCGCATTGTGTTAACTTATCACCTTTTACGATCGCAAGCCTTAGCCTGCGTTCGCGTAGTGAAATTTTAGAGGCTTCAAATTTCTTATACGCGATAGCACAACTACTCATGCGATTGCATTGAATAAAATACGTCGGCAGAATATAACATTGCAAAAACGAGGATTCTTCCATTTTTTTAAAAACTCAAGCTAGGGAGCTCGATTTTGGGAGATTTTTTGAGAGATTTCAGAGGCAATTATTGGGTAACAATTTCTTACTCCCTTATGATTAATATCCACTAATCTAAACTCGAATTCCTCCATTAATTTCGGATTTTGGATGAAACTTGGGGTAAAATCCTTAGACTTAATTTTGATGATTTGAGTGGGCATGTTACCTCCGATTTGGGAGATTTTATATGGTTAGACTCGTGAGAGTACGAGGGTTCTGAAAACGTAAAAATATTTTGATTTTGAGATGATGGTTGGAGGGGTATTTTGGTCATTTTACCCATTTTCACGCCTTAGCTTTAATTTTAACAGTGTAATTAGTTACTTGCGAAGTTATTTACACTATGTAATTGGTTTGAATAGATTTAGGCCACTCAAAGTCGGATACTCGTGGCAAGGGCATTGTTTCTTAGCGGTTTTATACCGGTTTGAGGTAAGTGGCTTGTATAACTTTGTGTGAGGGACCTCTCCCCTTAGGATATATTATGTGTTGATTTAAATGCCTTGTACGTGAGGTGATGGGCGTGTACTTGTGCAAATTGTTGAAAATCCACTTTACTTGAATTGCTCAAACTGTGTTATCTCTGTTATTTGACTGTGTTAAATGCAAGATTTATCCCGTGTTAGTTAAAGGAGTATGATTAGATATGATTAACTGCCTAAATGCTTATTTGTCTTAAGCAAAATTACGTGGAACATGTTGGGATAAAATTTAATTTTTAATTGTAGTTGTGTATTCAATTTTTTTCTGGGTATTTTCCTTGTTTGATTGTGTTTTGTATTATGGACTGCGGGTTAAATTTTCGGAGATCCTTGTTATTGAGTTGAGTGGACTGCAGGTTCAATTCCCGGAGATCCCTGTTATTTAGTTGAGTGGACTGCGGGTTCAATTCTCGGAGATCCCTATTATTGATATGAGTGGACTGCGGGTTCAATACCAGGAGATCCACGTTATTGAGATGAGTGGACTGCGAGTTCAATTCCCGGAGATCCCTGTTATTAAGATGCGTGGACTGCGGGTTCGATTCTCGGAGATCCACGACAACTGAAGAACTCTTTGTTATGATATTTTTTCCGGTTAATATTAAGTGTTAGTGACTTGTAGTTTCTATTCTGTATCTTTGATGTCAATTCAGGTTATTCACTATTTTTCACTGTTCGGTACTGTTAGTTTACTATTATTCTTGGTAGGGCTCTGACCTTTCTCAGCACTACTCCATCGAGGTTAGGCTTGACACTTACTGAGTACTGTCGTGGTGTACTCATGCTGCTCTTCTGCACACTTTTGTTGTGCAGATCCAGGTACATCTAATCAGGCACACTACAGGTGATCATAGAGCTATTTTGGGATACTTGAGATATGCATCTGCTGTGTCCGCAGATCCGGATAGTCTGCTTCTACTTTTCCTTAGCGACAATAGTTCATTTCTCTTTTGTTTCGGTTGTATAGACACTCATGGAGGATAGAGCCATAGTTTTAAACTCTTTAGCCTGTGTTTGCTCGTGATTTTCCGGGTCTTGGAGGTTGTATATTCAGTAATTGTGATAAAGTATAAGTGCCAAGCGGCACATATTACATCTTTCTATGTTATTTCGCTTTTGCTTTTAGCTATTTCGTAAAGGCTGTAAATACCGCAATTGTGTTAAGCTTACCTAGTCCCGAAGACTGGGTGTTGATAATAGGTGAATTTGACTATAATTATGCCCTAAATAATCACACTTTGTTGTTGAATTAATGTTGTTTATGAGGACAAAATGCTTTGATTATTATTTAATTGTGTGTTATGGGTACATATGATACATTGGATGGTAAAAAGAGCTAATTTGGAGTCACATGTTAATGAAAATGCCAAGAGAAGAGTTAAAGTGAAGTGAGCTTGAAGAAACAGAGAAAAATCAGACGGGCTGTTCATCCGCGGTTCACTCGCGACCGCGGATGAACCGCGAAAAAAGAGGCTCTCTGAAGTTTACTGTTCGCGGTCCGTCCGCGACCGCGGACGACGCCGCAGCAACAATCCTAATTGTATACAAACTTAGTTTTTAGCCCTAAAACCTCTATATAAACTCCTAGTTTGCCCAATAGAGGCATGTTGTCTATTTTTCACTATTTTTACAAGACAATTAGTAAGAGAGAACTCTCTCAACTCATTCCTTTATTTTATATCAAGTATTTATTTATGAATTCAATTATTATTCATGTTTCTTTGAGCATGAGTAGCTAAATCCTTTTCTAAGGTTTTGATGGAACCTATTGGGTGATGAATTTATAGTTATTGTGATTACAAATTGTTAGCTAGATTTCTATTTGTTCAACTTTATTCTTATTGTAGTTAATTGGTAGGATCCCCAATTAGCTGTGCCTATTTAGTGTGCATAACTTGGAAAAGAGTTCATATTTAGGTATATTGTTGAACAACACCACACCTAGGTTATTGGAGGAATCTATAACTTTAGGCGTAAAGACAGGGTTAGGAATAACGAAGTCTTGGGTGCAATCTTAATTGAGCTATTCAAATTAAAGCTAGCTAGGGTATCTTGGGAGAGTGCACTAGTAAATTATTGTAATTGCTCGGGAGAGGGTTACGATACAAATAGCGTTCATGATTGATAGAATATATTAACAATTGTATGAGCATAACGATAAGGGATTCCATCAATAGGGGAAATCAATACCTTAGTCTTTCTTCATATTATTTTACCCCATATTCAATTCTTTCTTTTAAAGCATTTTTAATTCTTGCAAAAGTAGTTTGTCGAAATACACAATAAACATATACTCGAATTTCTGGAACTTGTCAGAAGTATTCTTGGGTTGTGAAAGTTGTGATTGGTAGGTTAATTCCCTGTGGGATCGATTCTGGACTTATTAGACCGGGTTATATTGACTACGACCGTTGCTTGGACGTGAATCAATTTTGGCGCCGTTGCCGGGGAATTAACGGAATTATCAATTGCCATTGACAGAACTTCAAGATTCTTGTGTAGTCAGGTTCTTTCTACACTTTACATTGAATATTTTGACGGTTGTTGATTTGGGTACTCGGTGCATGCCTAGAAAATCTGCAAGGACTGGAGAACTAATTGAAGGACTCTCAGACCCGAGCAAACTTTTCGGGCACGTAACAAGGCTATCAAACAAATTCAGCAAAATCAACAACCAATCAAACTAGACTTCGACATGGGTGACGTAAACGAACAAAACCAGCAAGCCGGGTTAAACATGCAAGAGGCGCAGGAGGCACAAGAAGGTGTACTATTTGACTGGGCACAACCCACAGCGGATAATTTGGCAACTGCCATCGTTGTGCCAGCAATTCAAGCTGAGTCTTTCCGGATCACAAACAACATGCTACACTTCTTGCAAAACAAGGGATTATTCTCTGGGTCTCAGGTTGAAGATCCACAGCAGCACCTGAAGAACTTTCTCTCGATATGCAAGACACAGAGGCAACCAAATGTAACTCCGGAAGCCATCAGATTAATACTCTTTCCATTCTCAGTTACAGGAGTAACATAGATATGGCTAAACTAACCCGCCATAAATTCCATTGCAACTTGGGATGAGTTAGTCAAGCAATTCCACAACAAGTTTCATCCACCTAACAAGACAGCTCAACAAATTGATGAGATTGTGAGCTTCAAGCAGAAACCAATGGAGACATTACATGAAACTTGGGGCGGATTCAAGGGTATGCTTGTTATGTGTCCTCACCATGGGATTCCTGATCAGATGTTGGGTCAAAGGTTCTACATGGGGCTTTCAGATAGTATGAAGAATATTGTAGATGCTTCAGCAGGTGGGGCTTTTCTTAGCAAGACTTGGAGAGAGGGCCAAAATTTTCTAGACAAGATGGCTCAAAATTCCGGGTGGACGACCAGGAATGCTCCTATCACACCAGTGGTACACTCTGTACCTCTGAATCCATCCAACACTATAGAGGAGAACATGGCAACCTTATTGACACAAATGAGCATTCTGACAAAGAAGGTGGAAGAATCTGGGGTCAAGCAACAGGTTCATATTGTAGATACTACCAATGGTGGTTTATGCACATCTTGCATTAGCCAACCCATAGGTAATCCATGGGCTGCAGACCAAGAACATCGTCAGCATGAAGACATGAATTATGTGGCTAACTATGGAGGGCAGCAACAAGGTAACCAGAGTTGGGGTCAGCAGGCTCCAATGCAGTACAGGTCTCCTCAGCCACAATTTAATGCAGCAGATATAAGGCCACCACACAACATGGATCCATATCCTAGACCTCAGAATTTCAGCAATCAGCAGCAGAGATATCATCCACCTCCACCACCACATGGGGGTAGACATGATGATGGGTTTGCAAGATTGGAAGCTATGATACAGCAGGTAATTGGGTCAAATGCCAAAACCAATGAGAGGATAGATGCACATGATGCCGCCATCAAGAATATTGAAGTACAGGTGGGTCAAATTGCTATGTCTCTCAATAATCGTCCTCGAGGGACATTGCCTGCAGATACACAAACAAACCCAAAGGACCAAGTCCCAAAGCAGATGATGGCAGTGACTCTGAGAAGCGGTAGAGATCTTGATGCTGATAATAAAAGTGAGAAAATCGACAGGCAGGATGAGACACCCACTCCATTGCCCATTGAACTGGATGAGTCCACATGGTTGATAGAAGTTACAGTCCAGCCAGTTGCTGAAAATAAAGAGGCAAAGCAGGGAACGGAGAAAGTAGCTGAACAGGTAGAACAGCAGATTGAAGAGAAAGTGATAGAGAAAGAAAAGTCCCAAGTCATTGGGAAGAAGAGGCCTCCACCACCATTCTCCCAAAGGTTGGCCAAACACCAGAAAGAAGAGCAATACAAAAAGTTCTTTGAGATGCTCAAACAAATCCAAGTAAACATTCCCTTAATTGAAGCTTGAAAAGAAATACCTGGGTATGCTAATATGATGAAAGATTTGATGTTGTGGAAATTTGATTTCCAAGACTTGGCCACCGTAACACTTACCCAGACTTGTAGTGCAGTGGTCTCATGACCCATTGCTGAGAAGCTATTTGATCCAGGTAGCTTCACCATCCCATGCACTATAGGGAATATGCCTTTACAAAGGCTTTGTGTGATTTGAGGGCAAACATTAATCTCACGCCCTTAGTCATTTATAAGAGGTTAGGCATTGGGAGAGCTAGACCTACCTCCATGTTATTACAGCTTGCTGACACGACGGTTAAGCGTCCATTTGGTATTATAGATGATGTGCTTATCTAGGTAGGGAAGTTCGTGTTTCCCGCCGATTTTCTTATTCTTGATTGCAAGGTCGACGAAGAAATTCCCATAATCCTAGGAAGACCATTCCTAGCCACCGGGAGAGCTATAATTGATTGTGAAACTGGGGAACTCAAGATGAGGTTGAATGATGAGGAGATCATCTTCAATGTGCAAAAATCCATGAGGCGCCCTAGTGAGTTCGCGAACTGCTCTCTTATTGATGCGGTTGATGTGATAGTGGAGACAGACGATGCATAATTGACCATTGAAAATCCACTTCAAGCATGCCTGATGAACATGGAAGAGGTAAATGGTGAAAGTTTAGCTGAATGGGTACTATCTCTGGAAGGCAAGGGATTTTGGCAGAGAGAGCTTGAGTTCGAGCCTCTACACCTAGAGAAAAGAGAAACCCCGCCTGCAAAGCCATCCATAGAAGAGCCACCAAATCTTGAGCTTAAACCACTACTATCACATCTCAGGTATGAATTTCTAGGTCCTAACTCCACTTTACTTATTATTATCTGATCTAGTTTGTTAGATGTGCAGGCCCAAAAGCTTATACAGGTACTCAAGGAATGCAAGACTGCCATTGGGTGGACCATGGAAGACATAAAGAGGATCAGCCCCGCATATTGCATGCATAAAATTCTCCTAGAAGAGGGACACAAACCTTCTAGGGAACATCAAAGAATGCTGAACCCTAACATGAAGGAAGTGGTGAAGAAAGAGGTAATAAAGTGGCTAGACGCGGGAATCATCTTCCCAATCTCAGACAGCAGCTGAGTTAGCCCGGTCCAATGTGTGCCAAAGAAAGAAGGCATGGCGGTAGTGAAAAATGAGAATAATGAATTGATTTCAACTAGAACCGTCACCGGATGGAGAATATGCATGGACTACAGGAAGTTGAATCTAGCCACCCGCAAATATCGTCACACCTCCTTTTGGCGCGCCTGGCAGGTTGGCAGGGAGGTCCCACTTTTTCTTTCTGGATGGATACTCGGGGTACAATCAAATCTCCATAGCCCTCGAAGATAGAGAGAAGACCTCCTTCACATGCCCGTATGGCATTTTTTCCTTCAGGAGGATGCCATTCGGACTATGCAATGCACCTGCCATATTCCAAAGGTGCATGATGGCTATTTTCACCGATATGGTGGAAGACATTATGGAGGTGTTCATGGATGATTTCTCGGTGGTAGGGAATTCATTCGATGAATGCCTTGCCAATCTGACAAGAGTGCTGAAACGGTGCATGGAAACAAACTTAGTGCTAAACTGGGAGAAATGCCATTTTATGGTACAAGAAGGTATAGAATAGGGGCACCGAGTTTCAAGTAAAGGCATTGAGGTAGACCGTGCTAAAGTTGATGTCATTGCAAAGCTGCCTCCACCAACATCCGTCAAGGCCATAAGAAGCTTTCTTGGGCACGCCGGTTTTTACCGGAGGTTCATCAAAGACTTTTCCAAAATATCAAACCCTCTCTGTAAGTTACTTGAAAAAGATCACCCTTTTGTTTTTTCCGATGAATGCAGGATTGCTTTTGAGGAACTGAAGAAGAGGTTGGTCACATCACCCATCATCATTACCCCCGACTGGGAGCAACCTTTTGAGCTAATGTGTGATGCAAGTGACTATGCAGTGGGGGCAGTGCTGGGCGAAAGGAAAGACAAGCTGATGCATCCAATATACTATGCAAGTAGAACCTTGAGTGGAGCACAACTAAACTACATAGTGACGGAAAAAGAGATGCTTGCGGTCGTGTTCGCATTCGACAAATTTCGGTCCTACCTCATAGGATCCAAGGTAATTGTATACTCAGACCATGCAACTTTAAGATATCTAATTGATAAAAAGGACTCTAAGCCGCGCCTGATTCGTTGGGTGCTGCTTCTCGAAGAGTTCAACCTCGAGATTAGGGATAGGAAAGGCACTAAAAATCAAGTCGCTGATCATTTGTCACGACTTGAAGGAGCTGAATTTGTCAAAGAGAGTGGGGAAATCCTGGAAACCTTTCCAGACGAGCAGCAGCTCACCACCACTCTCCTTGAAACACCATGGTATGCTGACTATGCTAATTACCGAGCCAGTGGTATTGTTCCTCATGACCTCTCATCGATCCAGAGGAAAAGATTTTTTCGTGAAAGTAAGTGTTATTATTGGGATGAACCATATTTGTTTAGGATATGTCTTGATAACATGATCCGGAGATGTGTCCCCGAGATAGAACAATCTTCTGTTTTGCAGGCATGTCACGCTTCAGCATATGGCGGTCACTTTGGAGGAATACGTACAGCTGCCAAAATACTTGAGGCCGGTTTCTATTGGCCAATGGTGTTTAAAGATGCACAATTGTGGATGAAAGGTTGCAACGAATGTCAACGCACTGGGAACATCTCCCGGTGTCATGAAATGCCAATGAACCCAATCCAGCAAGTTGAAGTGTTCGATGTTTGGGGAATAGATTTCATGGGGCCCTTTATTAGCTTATACAGCAATAAGTACATACTTGTTACAGTTGACTACGTGTCCAAATGGGTGAAAGCTGCAGCATTACCCTCCAATGATGCTAAGGTGGTGGTGGGGTTTTTGAAGAAGAACATTTTCACTCGGTTCGGGACTTCAAGGACTATCATCAGTGACGGGGGCACACACTTTTGCAACCGGGCGTTTGAGAAATTATTGGCCAAGTATGATGTGAAACACCGTGTGGCCACTCCGTATCACCCGCAGACTAGCGGGCAAGTTGAGGTCTCCAACAGGGAGATAAAAAGTGTATTGACTAAAACATTGAATGCCATAAGGACCGACTGGTCCAGAAAGCTTGATGACGCACTATGGACTTATAGAACATCATTCAAGACACCAATTGGCATGTCACCATACAAATTGGTGTTTGGGAAAGCTTGTCACCTACCGGTTGAATTAGAGCACAAAGCATGGTGGGCACTAAAACAATTGAATCTCAAATTGGACGAAGCGGGGAAATCAAGGCTGACTGGGTTGCATGAATTAGAAGAATTTCGGTATCTGGCATTTGAAAGCACTAGACTATATAAAGAGAGAATGAAGCGCCTTCATGATCAAAATATCGTTTAGCGGAACTTCAAAAGCAGGGACAAAGTACTATTATACAATTCAAGATTACGGTTGTTCCTAGGTAAATTGAAATCAAGGTGGTCAGGACCCTTCCGGGTAATTGAGGCATTTGAGTCAGGAACTGTGGAAATTCAAACCATGGATGGATCACGCACATTCAAGGTAAACGGACAGCGGTTGAAACCATATGTAGGCTTGGATGACACCGAGGACAAGGTAGAATTACGGTTGGATGAACCTCAAAGGTCTAGCGAGCCTTAAAATGCGCTAAGATGAGCCGTGCCGCGATGTTAAATCAGGCGCTACGTGGGAGGCAACCCATGAACATATTGTAAGTATTCTCATTATAGTTAGTATATATTAAAATAAAAAAATAATTGTTGACCAGCGGAGACAACAAATTTACAGAGGATCACTGTTCGCGGTCCATCCGCGACCGCGGATGAACCGCGGAAAAGTGACCTCTCTGAATTTTCACTATTCGCGGTCCGTCCGCGGCCGCGAACGAACCGCGAAAAAATGACCCCTCTGAACATTGAATGTTCGTGGTCCATCCGCGGTCGCGAACGAACCGCGAACAATCGCGGTCGGCTCCGCGGTCAGTGAAAATAAAAAGATTTTTTTTATTTCTTCCCCCCCTTTCTTTAAACCCTAAAACATAACCCCCCTCCCATAAACCCCAAACCGCCGCCCCCCCTCTCTCAAATCCCCTCTCTCTCTAACTCAAATTCTCTCCCTTCTCTCTACAAACTCCCACCCCTCTCTTCTCCAAATCATTCTCCCTCTTCCACCATACTCCTCTATTACTCTCACTAGTAAGTTTCTCTACTCTTATTCTTTTTATTTTTTCTCTTAGTTCTAGTATGTTTATTTTTTAGACTTAATTATATAATGTTAGTTTAGGGTAGTTCATGAATATTACTTGTCTTCTTTTTGCACATTGATTGTTCCATGAATTTTTCTTACGGAACCTTGTGATATGATTGAAAGTTTAGTAAAGATTGGGTTGTTGGGTCTCCAATTGAGTTTATAATGCTAAATTTGTGATTTGGAGACCCAAAAGTTTTGTGACTATAGGTGTGGTTGGTTGGCCAAGTTGGGCAATTATCCTTGGTAATAATTGATGAATGTATTTTTAGGAGACATAATGCCCAAGTCGTGAATTGATTGTTGTTGTATATTATTGGGGATGACTTAAGTTGATTGGGTAATGTTAGAGTGCCAAAATAATTAAGTGTGGGGTGCTTGAATAGGCATGTGTAAAATCGTTAGATAAGAAACTAAGTATAGGAGTTGTGAGCTGATTGCACAAAAAAAGGTCAATTTTGATATTCCACGGATGGCGAAGTCTGAGTAGCCTACCGGTGACTAATAGTTTGCAAATTTTTGGTTATCTTATTTGTGCAGGATCATAGCCCCTAAGAGATCTCGACATGGTGCTAGCTCTTCGAGGCAACCTACTTATGATGAGTCAAGGTTCACTTGCGAAGAGGCAGAGACTGGGTTTCACACTAAGGCAGCTAAGAAATGGCTCCAGGAAGTTGAAGTTGACTGGATAGCTCTCCGCTCTGAGAAGCCTGAAATATATGACGAAATTCGCAGACGAGAAATGGAGTTCCTATTTGACTCACCTCCTAAAGTGAACAAGATGCTTGTCAGGGAATTCTATGCCAATGCTCCTTACTCGATGGCCAGGATGGTATTCGTCAGAGGTAAGGATGTCTTTGCCTATGCTGCTACTATTAGGCAGACACTTAGACTGCCAATTCACACTAGTGATGTTGACTATTACCATGATAGGCTAGGTGTCACATGGGACATGATAATTGAGGCCTTATGTGTAGACGACACCCCTGTGTGGATTAGAAATAATACACTGCATTGTAACTGCTTTATACACACCGCTAAATGCTGGTTTTCTATAATATGTAATCGGCTCTTGACTTCTAGCAACACCACGAATGTTAATTTTAATAGGGCAATTCTAACTTTGTGTTTTGTAACACAGCGGGATGTTGACATCGCCCGCCTAATTAGTGATGAGATGGTGTTGAGGGGATCCCTCACTGCCAAGGGTTTTTACTACCCATCTCTTGTCACTACACTGTGTCTCCTCCATCAGACCCTAGTCACTGCCACTGATGGTGAGCGACTACCAAAAGCTCCGTTTAGAGCTTCTCAAATCCGTGTTTGATGAGACCCTAACCCAATTGACTTGGATGAGGAGGACGACCCTGTATCGGTTGCCCGGGCCAGGCACTCCACTGATTCAACCGGACCTTCCAGGCATGCTCACCGTGGAGCGAGTATGTCTAGGTCCGAGTCCTCAACCTATGCTTAGGTCCATGGAGGAGGAGGTTTTTGATATGCGCACCTCCGTTGATGGCTTGCACACGCGTTTAGACTGTATGTCTCAGAGGCAAGCTCGGTCAGACAGCAGGTTTATGGCATGGCTTAGAGCACTTGGATGAGCATGTCACGTCGACCCATCCACCGTCTCCGACTCCGAGTGAGTCTCAGGTAAGTTTTCTCACCCATATTGTGCCTTATCTTTCTTGATGTCATGGGACATGACATGTTTTTAAGTGTATGGTGGGTGACTTATCTTGTATATGATGTATATATTAGTTGTATTGGTAAATATAAAAAAATAAAAACACAAAAAAATCAGAAAAGTTTTTTAAAAAATACAAAAATATGAGTAGAGGACTCTTCCTGATGACAAACTATTTAGGACAAGTACTCTTGAGGGAAGCAGTCCATGTAGGAATTTTTCTTTTATTTATTTTCTTTTTCTAGGTAGTGTATCATCCCCCCCTTGGTTTTTCTTTTGACCACGGTTCTTTTCCAAGGGTTTTTATTTGAACCGGGTTAGGTAGATTTTTTTTTCATAGGATTAGAGAAAAAAGGGTAACATGTAACCCCGAGTATGGACATTAGAAAAAGCTTAAATTGAACTTGAGAATGCATTTTCTAAGCTTGACCGTAGAATCTCAATATGCCTTAAATTTGCACAATAATGCTTGCTTAAACATCGATAGGACATTGTAGAGGAACCGGATTCCAAATGAGTTGCATGCTATGTGTGTGTGAAGTTTTACTTACATTGTATGCTTCACATGATGCCTAGAAATTGCCCTGTGTGTTTACAAAGCGAAATAGAAGTTGTTTGGTTGTAGAAAGGATATATGCATTTCTTTGTGTAACCCCTTATAACCAATAAACATGAATTCACCCGTACATAATATCTTAGTTAACCCCTTTGAGTTTAAAGCCTATTCTTTGATAACCCTTGAATGTTCATCAAATTATTATATTGTTCTACTTTACCTCCTAGAAGCACTTGTATTGAATTGAATATGAAAAAGTCTAAGTGTGGGGTGAAGGGAAATTGAAAAAGGGAAAATCAAGAATTAATGGTAGAAAATAGTGAACTGGCCAAAATAATGTAAATGTGTTGCAAAGCAAAGAGAAAAAAAATAAGAAAAAGAGCTAGATCAATGTATATATGAAAATTAGAAAGGACATTTACACCAACAAAAGAAAAGTGGAGATTAAAAGTAAATAAGGTGAAAGAATGTTTAGGAGAGACATAAGGAAGAAAACAAAAAGGAAAGTTATGAAAAGGAAAAGAAAAGTGCTTAGGGAGGTTAGCCACTATAACCAAAAGTATCCTACCCGTCCCGTAGCCAACATTACAACCCTTAAAGACTTCTTGATCTATGATTGAATAACTCGATTAGTGGAGTATTACACTAGGGGAAAGCCTATGGCGTGTCTTTCTACATATGAATGTTTTTTGTTGAGAGTGAGTGAATTTTTCCGATATTTATAAGTTCCATGTTCTGAATTGTTTATGTGTGGGAACTTCTCTCAATAAATTTTGTGAGGGTATGTAACTCAAGAGGAAGAAGGTAAATTTGCAAGTTTTTGGTATTAAGTAGAGTAAGTAATAATGTGCTGGCATGAGAATTTACGGTTAGGTAAAGATTATGCATATCTTAGGTTAATCAGGAAAGATGGCTTTTGTGACATATTTTGGGGGAGACATTCTTAAAATTGGCCTAAAGTGTGATTAAGGTTGCTCGAGGACGAGCAAAGATTTAAGTGTGGGGTATTGATAATAGGTGAATTTGACTATAATTATGCCCTAAATAAATAATCACACTTTGTTGTTGAATTAATGTTGTTTATGAGGACAAAATGCTTTCATTAGTGTTTATTTGTGTGTTATAGGTACATATGATACATTGGATGCTAAAAGGAGCTATTTTGGAGTCACATGTTGATGAAAAGGTCAAGAGAAGAGTTAAAGTGAAGAGAGCTTGAAGAAACAGAGAAAAATCAGACGGACTGTTCATTCGCGGTTGACTCGCGACTGCGGATGAACTGCGAAAAAAGAGGCTCTCTGAAGTTTACTGTTCGCGGTCCGTCTGCGACCGCGGATGAACCGCGGAAGACGCCGCAACAGCAATCCTAATTGTATACAAACTTAGTTTTTTAGCCCTAAAACCTCTATATAAACTCCTAGTTTGCCCAATAGAGGCATGTTGTCTATTTTTCTCAATTTTTGCAAGACAATTAGTAAGAGAGAACTCTCTCAACTCATTCCTTTATATTATATCAAGTATTTATTTATGAATTCAATTGTTATTCTTGTTTCTTTGAGCATGAGTAGCTAAATCCTTTTCTAAGGTTTTGATGGAACCTATTGGATGATGAACTTATAGTTATTGTGATTACAAATTGTTAGCTAGATTTCTATTTGTTCAACTTCATTCTTATTGTTGTTAATTGGTAGGATCCCCAATTAGCTGTGCCTATTTATTGTGCATAACTTGGAAAAAGTGCATATTTAGGTATATTGTTGAACAACACCACACCTAGGTTATTGGAGGAATCTATAACTTTAGGTGTAAAGACGAGGTTAAGAATAACGAAGTCTTGGGTGCAATCTTAATTGAACTATTCAAATTAAAGCTAGCTAGGGTAGCTCGGGAGAGTGCACTAGTAAATTATTGTAATTGCTCGGGAGAGGGTTACGATACAAATAGCATTCATGATTGATATAATATATTAACAGTTGTATGAGCATAACGATAAGGGATTCCATCAATAGGGGAAATCAATACCTTAGTGTTTCTTCATATTATTTTACCTAATATTCAATTCTTTCTTTTAAAGACTTTTTAATTCTTGCAAAAGTAGTTAGTCGAAATCCACAATAGACATATACTCGAATTTCTGGAACTTGATTCGAAAGTATTCTTGGGCTGTAAAAGTTGTGATTGTTAGGTTAATTGCCTATGGAATCGATTTTGGACTTATTAGACCAGGTTATATTGACTACGACCGTTGCTTGAATGTGAATCAGGTGCCGTCATGACAGGTTCACGATTGGTGAACTAGGGTCGTGAGAAGTTGGTATCAGAGCTCTAGGTTCATAGGAGTCACGGGATACAAGACGGCTTATTAGAGTCTCGCTTATCGATACAAAGACGTCCGTATTTATCTACGAGGGGCTATGTAGCTGTTTAGGAAAAAAAAATCTTCATTTCTTTGAATTCCTTGTTGTGCGATGTTTTGACCCAATTTCTTAACTTCTGTCTTCTATTTTCTCATAGATGGTAAGGACACATACTACACGTGAGGATCAGACACCCGCGCCCCCTGCTGCAGCTGCCAGATACCGAGGCCGGGGAAGAGGTCGAGGACGCTCTCGAGGTGCAGCTACAACACCCACGCGCGCTGCCGTTGAGGCACCACCGGTTGATCAGGCTCGAGCACAGGCACTTGGTAAACCTACTACACCTACTATGACTCTAGCACTCCAGGAGACTCTAGCTCAGTTTATGAGCATGTACACTACTTTGGCTCAGGCGGGGTTGCTTTCTCTCACTGCAGCCACATCTCAGACTGGGGGAGGGGCCCAGACTTCCGCAGCCCGCACTCCTGAGAAACGAGTGCCGATGGAGCAGGTTATAGAGGTTATTCCTATACCGCCTGCCACACCAGTAAAACCCGAAGGTAGGTCAACTGCCTCCGAAGACAAGCAACGCAGGTTAGAGAGGTTCAAGAAGTATGATCCCCAGTGTTAAATGGCCTAGCTTCAGATGATGCCTTGGGATTTGTGGAGGAGGGTCATCGCATCCTCCGCACTATGGGCATAGTATAGTCCAATAGGGTTTCTTTTACTGCTTTTCAGCTTTGAGGGGCCACTTATGATTGGTGGCGTACATATGAGTTGGATAGTCCAGTCGAATCTGCTTCATTGACTTGGACACATGTCTCTGATATGTTTATGAGGGAGTTTATTCCCAGAGCCTCAGGGATGCTTGTGCGGAGTTTGAGTGGTTGCGCTAGGGCACTATGATAGTATCTAAGTATGCCATCAGTTACACCCGGTTGGCTAGACATGCACCGGCTTTGGTCTCCACGGTCTGGGAGAGAGTGTAGAGGTTTTTTGAGGGTCTTATTCCGCCTATCTGGTCTAGCATGGCTAGAGAGCTAGATATGGATGTGCCTTATCAGCAGGCGGTGAGTATAGCCAGACGGAATGAGGGTATGCTCGCCACGGAGCAAGGAGAGAGGGAGACCAAAAGGTCTTGTGAGTCGGGTCATTTCTCTAGTACCCGTACTACTGCAGTCAGTTGATATGGTAGGGGTTATTCCATCGTCCAATTCATTCAGCATTGCCAGCACCTGGTGGTACTCCAACTTCCCCAGCACCTCAGGAGCCTTACTATGCTCCCCCTGTTTCCAGCATACCTCCTGCGCGAGGTACCTCCAGGGGTCAGTCTAGCGGGAGCGGGCCTAGTCAGTCATATCCACCGCACCCTTCCAAAGCTTGCTATGAGTGCGGGGAAACTTACCATCTGGTTAGAGAGTTCCCCAGGCGTGGGAGGGGTTTGCCTTCACAGACTTCACAGCCTCAACATGCTCCATAGGGAGGCCGCCGTCGAGGGAGAGGCCGTGCCAGATTTTATGCTATTCCTGGTCGTGCTGCAACTATCACCTCAGATTTTGTTATCATATATATTATCTTTGTTAGTCATAGAGAGGCATCGATTCTATTCGATATTGGTTCTACTTTTTCATATGTGTCCTCTTATTTTGCTTCACTTCTGGGTGTGCCTCGGGGTTCTTTGAGTGCCCCCCTTTAATGTTTCTACTCATGTGGGAGATTCTCTGATTGTGGACTGTGTGTATCGGTCATGTTTGGTCAATATTTGTGGTTTTGACCAGGGCTGATCTTTTGTTCCTCAGTATGGTTAACTTTGATATTATTCTAGGCATGGACTGGTTGTCTCCGCATCATGCTATTCTTGATTGTCACGACAAGACCCTGACGCTGGCTATGCGAGGCATTCCACGTATCGAGTGGAGTGGTACTCTAGATCACACCCCCAGTCGGGTTATTTCCCTCCTTATATCTCAACGTATGGTTGAGAAGGGGTGTGCTGCTTATCTAGCTTATGTGAGGGATGTCAATGTTGACACCCCTTCTATTAATTTAGTCCCAATGGTACGAGATTTTCTCGATGTGTTTCCAGCTGATCTTCTGGGCATGCCGCCTGATAGAGATATCGATTTTGGTATTGATTTATTGCTGGGTACTCAACCTATTTCCATTTCCCCATATCGCATGGCTCCTTTTGAGTTGAAAGAGTTGAAGGATCAGTTACAAGAGTTGTTGGGTAAGGGTTTCATTCGATCCAGTGTTTCGCTTTGGGGTGCTCCTATGTTGTTTGTGAAGAAGAAGGACGGTTCTATGCGTATGTGCATTGACTATTGCTAGTTGAACAAAGTTATAGTGAAGAACCGGTATCCTTAGCCGTATATTAATAGTTTGTTTGATTAGCTACAGGGCGCACAAGTGTTCTCCAAGGTTGATTTGCGCTCCGGTTATCATCAATTGAAGATTCGGGAGCCTGTTATCGCGAAAACTGCATTCAGGACTCGGTATGGTCATTACGAGTTCCTCGTTATGTCTTTCGGGCTGACAAATTCCCCAGTAGCTTTCATGAACTTAATGGACAATGTATTCAGGCCATATCTTGATTCATTCATGATTGTTTTTATTGATGATATTTTGGTATATTCCCGAAGTCGGGAAGAGCATGAGCAACACCTAAAGGTAGTGCTTCAGACTCTAAGGGAGAAGCGATTATATGCAAAGTTATCTAAATGTGAGTTTTGGCTCAGTTCGGCGGCATTCATAGACCACGTGGTGTCGAGTGAGGCTATTCGAGTGGATCCGAGCAATGCGCAGGCCGTGCAGGGTTGGCCCAGTCCCTCCTCAGCTACTAATATCTATAGTTTCCTTAGTTTGGCAGGTTATTACCATCACATAGTGGAGGGGTTCTCTTCGATCGCAGCACCTATGAATTGATTAACTCAAAAGGGTGCCCATTTCTAGTGGATAAAGGAGTGTGAGGCGAGCTTCTAAAAGCTCAAGATAGCTTTGACTTCGGCCTTAATCTTGATGTTGCCTACCGTTTCGGGATCCTATACAGTTTATTGTGATGCCTCAAGGGTTGGACTTGGAGCGGTATTGATGCAGTATGGTAGGGTGATTGCCTACGCGTCTCGATAACCAAAGGGGCATGAAAATAACTACCCCATTCATGATCTTGAGTTAGCTTCCATTGCTCATGCCTTGAAAATCTAGCGTCAATATTTGTATGGGGTTCCTTGTGAGATTTACACTGATCATCGGAGTTTTCAGCACTTGCTTAAACAGAAGGACCTGAATATGCGTCAGAGGAGATGGTTAGAGTTGTTAAAGGACTATGATATTACAATACTTTATCACCCGAGCAAGGCTAATAATGTTGCCGATGCCTTGAGTTGCCGGGCAGAGAGTTTGGGGAGTTTGGCATATCTACCAGCCTTAGAGAGACCTATGACGATGGATGTTCAGGCCTTTTCCAAGAAGTTTGTTAGATTGGATCTTTCAGAGCCCAGTCGCGTTCTGGACTGTGTGGTTTCTTGGTCTTCTCTATTTGATCGCATCAAGGGGCGGCAGTTTGATGAACCTCATTTGCTTGTTCTTCAGGATAGAGTTCGGCGTGGTGATACTCGAGATGTTACCATCGGGGATGATGGAGTGATGAGGATGCATGGATGTATTTGTGTGCCCAATGTGGATGATCTTCGAGATTTGATTCTAGCTGAAGCCCATAGCTCGCGGTATTACATCCATCCGGGTGCCGCGAAGATGTAACGGGACTGGAGGCAACACTATTGGTGGAGGCGGATGAAGAATGATATAGTTGACTATGTTTCTAGGTGCCTCAACTGCCAACAGGTGAAGTATGAGCACCAACATCCGAGTGGGTTGCTACAGCAGATTGAGATCCTAAAGTGGAAGTGGGAGCGCATCACCATGGACTTCGTATCTTGACTTCCACAAACTGTGAGAAAGTTTGATTCTATTTGGGTCATTGTGGATCGGCTGACCAAGTCCGCCCATTTCATACCTCTGTGCACTGCTTATTCATCGGAGCGGTTGGCGGAGATCTATATCAGGAAGATAGTCCGGTTGCACGGTATTCCAGTTTCTATCATTTCAAACAGAGGCACTAAGATTACTTCACAGTTCTGGAGAGCTGTGCAGCATGAGTTACGCACTTGGATAGAGGTGAGCACGGCATTTCATCCCCAAACGGATGGACAGTCTGAGCGCACTATTCATATTTTAGAGGATATGCTCCGTGTGTGCGTGATTGAGTTTGGAGGGTCATGGGATCACTTTTTTCCACTGGCGTAGTTTTCTTACAACAACAACTATCTGTCTAGTATACAGATGGCGCCGTTTGAGGCCTTATATGGTAGGAGATGCAGATCCCCGGTGGGTTTGTTCGAGCCAGGCGAGGCCAGGTTATTAGGTACAGAGATGGTCCAGGATGCGATAGACAAGGTCAAGGTAATTCAAGATAGACTCCATGCATCCCAGTCCAGACAGAAGAGTTATGCAGACAAGAAGGTTCGTGATGTGGAATTTATGGTTGGCGAGCGGGTTCTACTTTGGGTCTCGCCCATGAAGGGCTTCATGAGATTTGGAAAGAAAGGTAAGTTGAGTCCGAGATTTATTGGGCCTTTTGAGATTTTGAGGCAAGTTTGGGAGGTTTCATATGAGGTTGACTTACCTCCCAGCCTAGCCGGAATCCATCCGATATTTCATGTCTCTAAGCTCCGGAGATATCATGGTAACCCGTCGCACTTATTGGATTTCAGTTCAATCCATCTAGACAAGGATCTATCTTATGTTGAGAAGCCAGTGGCAATTTGGGACAGCCAAATCAGAAAGTGGAGGTCAAAGAACATCGCTTTGGTGAAGGTCCAGTGGCGGGGTCAGCCGGACGAGGAGGTGGCTTGTGAGACCGAGCAGGATATGCGCAGCCAGTACCCTCATCTCTTTGCTACCTCAGGTATGTTTTCTATGCTCGTTCTAGGACGAACGAATGTTTAAGTGTAGGAGGATGTAACGACCCGGCTGGTCATTTTTTAAATTTATGCCCCGATCCCCCATTAACTGCTTCCCCTAAGTCCATTTCTGCTATTTTGGTTTGCCGGGATGTTCGGTTCTAGAATTCGGATCATTTTGGGACACTTAGTCTCTAAATGAGAGCTTAATAGTTGAAAAATGGTCCGTATTCGGAACAGTGTTAAGACGACCTCAGAATGGAAATCTGATGGTTCCGTTAGCTTCGTTAGGTGATTTCAGGGTTCGAAGCATGTTCAAAATGTATTTTGGAGGTCAGTAGCTCATTTGGGCTTGAAATACCGAAGTTTGAAATTTTTGAAATTCTGGTCCTATAGTGAATTTTTGATCTGAGGGTCAGTTTGGGATTCCGGAAGTTTCTGTAGCTGCGTCTTGTCATTTTGGATGTGCGTGCAAAATTTTAGGTCATTCGGACAAGTTTTGGATAGGTTTTTGATCAAAAATGTGTTTGGTTAGAATTCGAAGTTCATAGGCTTGAATCCTTGATTTATTCGTGTTTCTGGCATTATTTTGTGCGGTTTAAGGATTTGAACTAGTTTGAATGATGTTATGGGTCATGTCTATAGGTTTGGTTGAGGTTTCCGGGGCGTCGAGTGTTTTTCAGATGCTCAACGGATCAATTCCGAAAGTTGGAAAATAGCAGATTTTAGCTGTTCATTGTTGCAGATAATTACTCTATGCGATCGCAGGTGTCCCTGCGATCGCATAGTATCTGGTGAGGAGGTCCTATTTTTCTTCTTTGCGATCGTAAATCCTTGAACGTAATCGCACAGGTCTGTTTCTTTCTTCACTGCGATCGCACTCCATGTCCGCGATGGCATAGTAGAATTAGAGCATGTGCCTCAGGGGTCAGTTTCTTCTACGCGATTGCATAAGTCTTCATGTGATCGCATTGTGTTAAATTATCACCTTCTGCGATCGCAAGCCTTAGGCTGCATTCGCATAGTGCAAATTTTGGAGGCTTCAAATTTCTTCTACGCGATCGCACAGCTACTCATGCGATCACATTGAATAAAATACCTGGGCAGAATATAACATTTCAAAAACGAGGGTTCTTCCATTTTTGCAAAAACTCAAGCTAGGGAGCTCGGTTTTATGATATTGTTCGAGGGATTTTCATAAGCAATTATTGGGTAACGATTCCTTACTCCCTTATGATTAATATCCACTAATCTAAACTTGAATTCCTCCATTAATTTCGGGTTTTGGATGAAACTTGGAATAAAATCCTTAGACTTAATTTTGATGATTCGAGTGGGCCTTTGACCTCCGATTCTGGAGATTTTTATACGGTTAGACTTGTGAGAGTACGAGGGTTCTGAAAACGTAAAAATATTTCGATTTCAAGAGGATGGCTGGAGGGGTATTTTGGTTATTTTACCCATTTTCGCCGCTTAGCTTTAATTTTTATAGTGTAATTAGTTACTTGCGATGTTATTTACACTATGTAATTGGTTTGAATAGATTTGGGCCACTCGGAATCGGATACTCGGGGCAAGGGCATTATTTCTTAGCGGTTTTGTACCGGTTTGAAGTAAGTGGCTTGTCTAACCTTGTGTAGGGACCTCTCCCCTTAGGATATATTATGTGTTGATTTAAATGCCTTGTACGCGAGGTGACGGGCGTGTACTTGTGCAAATTGTTTAACATCGACCTTACTTGAATTGCTCAAACTGTGTTATCTTTGTTATTTGACTGTGTTAAATGCAAGATTTATCCAGTGTTAGTTAAAGGAGTATGATTCGATGGGATTAACTGCCTAAATGCTTAATTATCTTAAGCGAAATTACGTGGAACATATTGGGATAGAATTTAATTGTTAATTATAGTTGTGTATTCCATTTTTCTGAGTATTTTCCTTGTTTGATTGTGTTTTGTGTTATGGACTACATGTTCAATTCCCGGAGATCCATGTTATCGAGCACATTGGACTGCAGGTTCAATTATTGGAGATCCCTGTTATTGAGCTGAGTGGACTGCGTGTTCAATTCCCGGAGATCCCTGTTATTGAGATGAGTGGACTACATGTTCGATTACCAGAGATCCACGGCAGCTGAGGAACTTTTTGTTATGATATTTTTCCGGTTAATATAAATTGCTAGTGACTTGTAGTTTCTCTTATGTATCTTTGCTGTCAATTCAGGTTATTTACTATTTTTCACTATTCAGTACTGTTATTTTACTATTATTCTCGGTAGTGCCCTAACCTTCCTCGTCACTACTCCATCGAGGTTAGGCTTCCCCAATTGAGTACCGCCGTGGTGTACTCGTGCTACTCTTCTACACACTTTTATTGTGCATATCCAGGTACATCTGATCAGGTACACTACAGGTGATCGCAGAGCTATTTTAGGGGACTTGTGGTATGCATCTATTGCGTCTGCAGATCCAAATAGTCTCCTTCTACTCTTCCTTAGCGACAGTAGCTCATTTCTCTTTTGTTTCGGTTATATAGACACTCTTGGAGGATAGAGCCATAGTTTTAAACTCTTTAGCCTATGTTTGACCGTGAGTTTTCAGGTCTTGGAGATTGTATATTCAGTAATTGTGATAAAGTGTAAGTGACAAGTGGCACCTATTACATCTTTCTATGTTATTTCGCTTTTGTTTTTAGTTGTTTCGTAAAGGCTGTAAATTTCGCAATTGTGTTAGGCTTACCTAGTCGCGAAGACTGGGTGTCGTCATGACAGGTTCATGATGGTGAACTAGGGTCGTGAGAAGTTGGTATCACAGCTCTAGGTTCATAGGAGTCCGTGACACAGGCCGGTTTATAGGAGTCTCGCTGATCGATACGGAGACGTCTGTATTTATCTACGAGGGGATATGTTACTATTTAGGAAAAAAAATCTTCATTTCTTTGAATTCCTTGCTGTGCGATGTTTTGACCCAATTTATTAACTTCTATCTTCTATTCTCTCACAGATGGTGAGGACACATTCTACACGTGAGGATCAGGTACCTGCGCCCGCTTCTGCCGCCGCCAGAGGAAGGGACCGGGGAAGAAGTTGAGGACGCGCCCGAGGTACAGCCACAACTCCCACGCGCGCTGCCGCTGAGGCACCACCGGTGGATCAGGTTGGAGCACAGACACCTGGTACACCTACTACAGCTACTATGACTCCAGCACTCCAGGAGACTCTAGCTCAGTTTATGAGCATGTACACTACTTTGGCTCAGGTGGGGTTGCTTCCTCTCGCTGCAGCCACATCTCAGGCCGGGGGAGGGGCCCAGAATCCCGTAGCCTGCACTCCTGAATAGTGAGTGCCAATAGAGTAGGTTCCAGAGGTTATTCCTATACCGTCTGCCGCACCAATACAGCTCGGAGGTGGGTCAGATGCCTCCGAAGACGAGTAGCACAGGTTAGAGTGGTTCAAAAAGTATGGTCCCCCAGTGTTCAGTGGCCTTGCTTTAGATGACGCCTTTGGATTTCTGGAGGAGTGTCATCACATCCTCCGTACTATGGGCATAGTGGAGTCCAGTGGGGTTTCTTTTATTGGTTTTAGCTTCGAGGGGCCGCTTATGATTGGTGGCGTACATATGAGTTGGATAGTCCAGTTGAGTCTGCCTCACTGACTTGGACATAGTTCTCAGATATGTTTATCAGGGAGTTTGTTCCCCAGAGCCTCAGGGATGCTTGGCGTGCGGAGTTTGAGCGGTTACGCCACTGCACTATGATAGTATCTGAGTATGCCATCAGTTACACCCGGTTGGCCAAACATACACCGACTTTGGTCGCCATAGTCCGGGAGAGAGTACGGAGGTTTATTGAGAATCTTATTCTACCTATATGGTCTAGCATGGCTAGTGAGATAGAGATGGATGTGCCTTATCACCAGGCAGTGAGTATTTCCAGATGGATTGAGGGTATTCTCGCCAGGGAGCAAGGAGAGAGGGAGGCCAAGAGGTCTCGTGAGTTAGGTCATTTATCCGGTGCCCGTACTGTTGCCGCCGGTCGATATGGTAGGGGTTATGTTGGTCATCCAATTCATTCAACATTGCCAGCAGCCGGTGGTACTCCAGTCCCCCAACACCTCAGGAGCCTTACTATGCTCCCCCAATTTCCAGCACGTCTCCTACGCGGGTTACCTCCAGGGGTCAGTCTAGCGGGAGTGGGCCCAGTCAGTCATATCCACCGCGCCCTCCCAGAGCTTGCCATGAGTGCGGGAATACTCTCCAACTAGTTAGAGAGTGCCCCAGGCATGGGAGGGGTACGCCTTCACAGACTTCACATCCTCAGCATGGTCCACAGGGTCAACAGATCGTTCCAGCTCCAGCTCCAGCTCCCACCCCACCTGCCCAGCCAGCTAGAGACGGGGATTAGGGTGATAGAGGCCGCCCTTGATGGAGGGGCCGGGCCAGATTTTATGCTATTCCTGGTCGTGCCACAACTGTCGCCTCTGATTCTGTTATCACAGGTATTATCTTGGTTAGTCACAGAGAGGCATCAACTCTATTCGATCCTGGTTCTACTTTTTCATATTTGTCATCTTATTTTGCTTTACATCTGGGTGTGCCTCGCGATTCTTTGTGTGCCCCCATTTATGTTTCTACTTATGTGGGAGTTTCTCTGATTGTGGACTATGTGTATCGGTCGTGTTTGGTCACTATTTGTGGTTTTGAGACCAGGGCTGGTCTTTTGTTGCCCGGTATGGTTGACTTCGATATTATTCTAGGCATGGCCCGATTGTCGCCCCATCATGCTATTCTTGATTGTCACGCCAAGACCATGACACTGGCTATGCCAGGTATTCCACATATTGAGTGGAGTGGTACTCTAGATCACACCCCCAGTCGGGTTATTTTCTTCCTTAAAGCTCAACGTATGGTTGAGAAGGTGTGTGCTGCTTATCTATCTTATGTGAGGGATGTCAGTGTTGACACCCCTTCTATTGATTCAGTCCCATTAGTATGCGATTTCCCCGATATGTTTCCAGCTGATCATACGGGCATGCCGCCCGATAGAGATATCGATTTGTTCCCGGGCACTCAGCCCATTTTTATTCCCCCATATCGCATGGCTCCTCCTGAGTTGAAGGAGTTGAAGGATCAGTTATAGAATTTGTTGGGTAAGGGTTTCATTCGACCCAGTGTTTTGCCTTGGGGTGCTCCTGTGTTGTTTGTGAAGAAGAAGGACAGTTCTATACGTCTGTGCATTGGCTATCGCTAGTTGAACAAAGTTACAGTGAAGAGCCGATATCCTTTGCCACATATTGATGACTTGTTTGATCAGTTACAGGGCGCACATGTGTTATCCAAGATTAATTTGCGCTCCAGTTATAATCAGTTGAAGATTCGAGAGCTAGATATCCCGAAGACTGCCTTCAGGACTCGGTATGGTCATTACGAGTTCCTTGTTATGTCTTTCGGGCTGCCTAATCCAACGTAGCCCATAAACCTTAGACCCACATTTCCACTTTTGAAATCATGTACAATACCAGAATCTCACATCTATACTCTAAATAAGCTTAACCAGCTACAATAACCCATACCTGCAACTTCAAGTGTGGGATAACCTACAACCCAATCCGGGGTTGTTTACTAAAAAGTCCAATTTTGGTCAAATTTTTGTTGTTTAAACTTCAAAAACTCCGTTCTCTTCCAGTTCAACTTAGATTCATAAACTGAATCTAACCATGCACACAAGTCGATATGCATCATGTGAGGTGCTCGAGACCTCAAACTACCAAATCGGGAGCAATTGCTTAAAATGACCAGTTAGGTCGTTATATCCTCCTACACATAAACATATATTCATCCTCGAACGTGTTCGGAGTCATTCTAAAGTCATCGAACCACAACATGAGCTCGCCATGCATGCGCTCGGGGGTGATTCACTATCCCCCAACCTAAGCAGATCTAACAATGAAATTTAATTGAAGGTCTCATCTTCTTCTCAGTCCATATCCATAGAACGTGACCCAGACCTCAACATCTGAATTTCATCATAGGGCCCGAATTCCATATCATTACACTGAACATACCCAAACAAGCTTAATCAAGCCAAAACTTCTAATCCCGAATACAATCACATGCTGCTCCACATAACTCTATTCCCGAAGCAATAACCTCTGAACACCATAGCTATTCAAATAATATCGTGGATGACGGCAACATACCACATTGAATATAACTTTATTCTGTACCTCCACATCACTCTCCATGATGAAGAAACATGCGGGAACTCATAGCTGCCTAAGAAGTCAACACGTCAAAAATTTCTCTCACCTGCCAGGGCCATTATCTAAACCTTAGTACAAATACTGACATACTTCCAAACACTCTTTAACCCCAATACCATAGTACCACTCTCAGGTCTAAGAACCACAAATCAATCAATACAAGCAGCCCAATTGATGACTCTTCATGGAAACACACAAATTCTCACACTACACAGCTCGTACACTGAACAAACAATAACTCAATTATGTAACACAAATAAGGAAAAACAAAGTAGAAGAATTTTCTAACAAGTGTAACATGTGTAACAACAAAAATATAATTTTCACCAAATTATTCTACAGAGGAAAAGCAAAACCTCAAATAAATACAAGGAAAGGGTATCTCACATGTGACGACCTGACCCGTCATCTTATGTGTTAGTGCTCTGTTTTCCCCGTTTATTACTTATTCATGTTTCTTTATCAGTGTTTGGTGTGTTTGAATTGATTTGGGTTGGTTTTGGTAGAAAATGAGACACTTAGTCTCTTAAGGAAGACTTGTTTTTGAAAAGACAACAGAAAGTTGACTGGTGAATTAGAGGGCTCGGATGTGATTTTCGATGATTTGGTTAGCTTTGGGAGGTGATTTATGACTTAGGAGTGCGATCATAATTGAATTTGGAGGTCCGGTGTAGAATTAAGCTTGAATTGGCGAAGTTTGAATTTTGACGAATTCTGGTCGATAGGTGAGATTTTGATCTGACGGTCAGAATGGAATTCCAAGAGTTGCTGTAGCTTTGTTAGGTGATATTGGATATGTCTGCAAATTTTCAGGTCACTCGGACATCGTTTAGTTGGGTTTTTGATTGAAAGTGTATTTCAGAAGTTTTTAAAGAACTCAGGCTTGAATCCGATGAGAATTGTTGATTTTGGTGTTGTTATAAGTGTTTTGATGATTGGAACAAGTTTGAACAAGGTTTTAGGATAGATTGGTGCTTTTGGTTGAGGTCCCGGGGTCTTCGAGTGTGTTTTGCGTAAGTTTTGAGCGAGTACGGACACTCCGGAACATAGAAAACTGGAGGTGGCAGCAGTGGAGGCGCGGACCGCACTCCTTTTTGCGCTGGGCGAGCGGCCGTGCATGGGAAGACCTGCAGGCTGCTGGTTCTATTTCGGAAGCTTATATCTTTTTATCTACACAGAATGTTGAGGCGATGCAAAAACGAAAGTTGTAGAGCTTCGAATCTAGTTTTCAGAAACATATTCGAATAGGCATGTGGACATCTATAGTGAAAGTTATGGCCAAAATAGTGAAGAATGTCATTGCAGTAAAATTGCTACGCGGCCACGACCATTTTTGCGCGGTCAGCACTCCCTGGGCACGGACCGCGGTCATTTTTGTGCGGTCAGCACTGTCGGAATCCGAGGGTTACTCTATAAATATGAGGTTTTGGGTTTTATTTGATTTTTGGACCTAGAGAGCTCGGATTTTGACAAATGTTTGAAGGTTTTTCAAGAAATTCATCGGGGTCAATGATTCTAACTCAGATTTGGTTAGAGTACAAGAATCTACAATTGAATTCATTATTTAATTAGTGATTTGAGATGAAATTTGGGAAGAAAATCTTGGAATCTTTCAAAAAGGTAAAATATAGATTTGAAAGACCAAATGGTGTCGGAATTGCATAAATTTGATATGGTTGGACTCGTGGAAACATAAGGAATCCGTTGATGATAATTTTATAACTTTTTGAGAAGCAGGCCTAGGGCTCGTGTTTTGCTAGTTTCAAGGTTTTTGCTATAATTTGATTATTTTCGTTTGGGCAGTGTTCCATTTGCATATTGTGATGTATTTGCTCTATTTTTGGCTATTTTTGATGCGCGTGGAGGCTGATTTGAGGGGTAAAGGCATCGCGAGCTTGAGATTTCGCTGGTTCGAGGTGAGTAATATTTGTAAATGATGTCCTAAGGGTTAGTAAACCCCGGACTTGCACATCTTAGTGCTGTATTAAGGTGACTTGCATGCTGGACCTGAGCGTGGGGTAGAGCACTGTTGGGGATCATGACTTGGTCCGTCCCGGTTGTTGGTTTTTATCGCGTATTTGCAATTGTATTGTTGTTGTCGTGATGACCTGGGCTCATTGATACACTTGGGGCTTATTGCCGATTATTTGAACTCTTTGTGAATTGTCATCACTATTTTCCTCACTATTTTAATAATTATTTAAACTCAGTCCATGTGATTTACACTGTTTTATGAACTCAGCTACATTTTCACTCAAACTTGGAGTGTTAACTGATATTTGAACCATCGTTGAGCTGAGTATTATTGTTTTACTGATACCCGAGGGGCTATTTGACTATTTTTGAACTAATTGGGGCAGAGGGCCATATGTGAGGGCATGAAGAGTGATGTGAGGAGGCTTTCAGGCCTCGAGTGATATGTGAGGAAGCTTTCAGGCCTCGAGTGTTATATGAGCATATGCATATATATTCATGGATCGGGCTGCACGCCGCAGCGGTGTGATATTGATATAGTGCTTGGGCTGTAGGAGCCCCTTTGGAGTCTGAACCCCCATAGTGAGCGCGGGTACCCAAATGGATTGGGCTGCGCGCTTTAGCGGTCATATGCATCGCATTACATTCATGCATTTACTCCAGTTTGTACTACGTGGCACGACATTAGCACTCATATATCATTGGCATACATATTGTTATTTGCCTTGTTGACCAGATATCCTGGTATTATATATTAAGGAGTGATGTGCCCAAGGGGCTGATTTTTGAGCCGATTTTGCTCTATTTGATATAGCATTCATATGCTAGGCTGTTGAAAAAGAAAAAGGGATTTTTGAAAAAGTGATTTTTGCGAAAGAGATTTTAACCGATCTTGAGATTTTCTAAAGGATTTTCACAGTATCACGGCTTTTCTCCAAATGGTGTATTATCTTTTATAGTATTTTGGTGTGCCCATACGTATTTTCTTATCGCTCAGATGTTATTCTCTCTTATTACTACTGAGTTGGAAGTACTCACTTTACTCCCTGCACCTTGTGTGCAGTTGCAAGTTTTGTTCACCCGGTAACGGGTTATTAGCAGGACTGAAGGCTTTGTGGTAGTTGAGCAGGGTGACCGCCAACGTTTGCGACACTGCTTTACATCCTTGAAATTTCAGCTTTATCTTGTAATTATATATACTCTGTTGGCCTATTAGTAGAGTCCCTACTCATTAGATACTCGTGACTTGTGACACCCTGATCGGGTTGTATTGGGATGAAATCATTAGTTAAATGCCAATAAGTTGTATTTCTATTCATTTATGCTTAATAGCTGTTAAAAGTGGATTTGGGGTTGTTGGCTGGCCTTGTCTTCACGAGAGGCACAATCACGACCGGACGTGGATTTTGGGTCGTGACATCATATAACATCCACTGTAGCGTGCAGCCCACTCCCAAATACTCATCAAACCAATATACCCCATAACATCTGATGCGGCGTGCAACCCACTTCCAAATACTCGTGGATTTTGGGTCGTGACATCATATGCGTGGGCTCACTGATCATATGAAAAATGATATCAAGTACAACAGAGTGCACAAATAAAATTGTGGGAAGAAGTGAATAGAAGTAATAAGACATAAAAGAAACAAATATAGTTGAAGTGCAATGAGCAATTAACATTACGAGGGTTATCTCTCCCACATCGCCATAAGGCCTGAATAGAATTACAACTTGCGTGGGGAATACGTGTGGTATAACATAAAGGAGTAATACATAACATAGGCTAGGGGGAACATATAATATCCATCATGCCTAGTAACATGATCAAAATGACAACCTCATACGAGCACACAAACTGAACGTGATACAAAACCCATATTCTCACTAACCTTCAAAATAGGCCTAAACTAAATTTGGATCCTTCCCAATTAGGTAAATATTCTTCAAAAATCAACAGTAACCTATTGATAATACATGCCATAATTATCCCATTCTCAACATTTCTTCACAATTCAGTAATAAGAAATAGCGCATATACGTGGACACATAGTCCCAAAACCTTAGGAATATTAAAAATCCATACTCGGACTCAACCATGCAGATCAAATGGTTGATAATTCACTCACCTTCCATCATCCTGTTAAGAACCCATATAAGATCCTAGCCGCGCAACAAAACATAAACCTCGAAAGCCTCAGAACCTCGTAATTACCATGCTACTAGCCACGCACCCACAAACCAAAACTCAAGGTCCTTTCCAAAATACACACTCTTCATATATGATAACTAGTAATGCCAACTCTCTATTAATCTGATTCAGGAGAAAACCAAAATGTACCACATACTATTTGTGCCCATAGAGGTCACCCAACTCAAGCCATAGTCAAACTATCAAGAACCCTCCGAGATCCGCCCGCACACAACTAAGCCTTCAGGACTGCACCTCCCCAACTCAACCGAGTCATATAAACCGTCGAATACATGAGTTCTACCACTAGTGCCAGTAGAGAATTCCCATTCAAAAGGACCACTTACTTCCATTGCTATGCTGACCCAACATTATTGAACTGACTCATTTCTTCGGATAGTTGATATGCAATAATGCCAATCAAACTCTCAAGTACAGGTAATCCCAACACGAACTACACAGTTAGAAGCTCATAAACCACTGTATTTTCTCAGAAGCACCCCGTCCTATCGCAACCACAACACCTATACTGAATAGACCTTTTATGAATCTGAAGTTGCACCTCTGACTCCCCCTGATGTTGAAATGTAGATCCATTATTGACGTAGAAATATTACAAACCCAATATCATCTCATGAAAAATATCAATTCCTGTCCAAATGCAAAATCCGAGAATGTACGAATGCTACATATATACATCCCTCCAGCTCAAACTGATATGTCTAACTCCGCAATCTGAATTCCGTTCTTGGACTCCTCCACTTGGTGCAAATCCATAGGAAACAACGTCTGATAATCTATAAAACTACTATTCACAAATCGCACAATACCAATCACAAGGTACTCCAATACACTAACTATTCCCAATCAACACCTACCTCGCGACGTTGCAAAAAACAGTGATGACTAGCCAACCAATTAAACCTTCCCATCTCGCACTCATCAACCAGATATCAAAAACCGCTGCACCTCCCTACGGTCAATTGAATAGTCTCTCAATACCTCTGGGTCTTCATTCTGAACAACATGTTGAGACAATTCCTAAACATCCCTGACTCTTTCGTAGCCTGTTTGTAGTATCACGAACCACTAGTGCATGGTGAACATTAAGAGCATAATACTATACACGAGTGAATGTAAAGGAACATAAGTTATATACTTCGAGCTGAATAATTGTCGCATGATAAGGAATGAAAGAAGGAAAATTTCCTAACAGTTCTGTAGCCTTTCAAAGATAAGTACAGACGTCTCTGTACCGATCTGCAAGACTCTACTAAACTTGCTAGTGACCCGTAGCATCCATGAACCTAAAGCTTTGATACCAACTTGTTACGATCCAAAATTCCCTTTGATGGAGTCGTGATGGCACCTAGTCTCTAAACTAAGTAAGCCTAACATAAATTGAAATAATAATGATTCTTACTAACTTTACATTAATCAACTCTGAACAAATAAAAATTTCCAAAACTGGCGGTACAAGTCACAGGCCTATCTAAGAGAAATTACACAAAATAATACATCACTACCCCAAAACAAAAGGAGCAAATGGAATTAAATACAAATAAAGGTGACTCCGAGACCTGCAAGCACTGTAGCAGGTTTACCTTAAGTCTCCACCACGATGACCATCACAAATACTATAAATTCACCTGGATATATACACAAAAATATACAGAAGTGTAGTATGAGCACACCACGGTGGTGCCCAGTAAGTATCTCGACTAATCTCTATCAAGACCCAAATTTTCCACCATCGGGAGTCATGATGGCGCCTACTAGTGGAAGCTAGGCAAGCCAAAATATTACTTACATTTCCATTAGTTACCAAACTCTTATTAAGACTTTAAAATTTAAAAACATATAAATTACAGCGGAATAATTAAACTTGGCGGAAGACTTAGTCAATCTTATCAAATATGATAAAGAAACCCAAACATGGTACACTACCCAAGACAGATGTCACAATACTCACGAACTTCTAAGACTAATACACACAATTGTCTGAAAGAAATATAAGTTGTTTATATCGAATACATGAGATAACAGAATGAAATACATAGATAGAAGAGACAACGGGTCCTGCGGACGCCTGCAAGGCTACCTCGTAGTCTCAGTAGTCGGAATATCCACAATCGTGCTACTGCCGCTACTGCTGTCCGTAACCTGTATCTGCGCAAAAGAGCGCAGAGTGTAGTATCAGCACAACCGACCCCATGTGCTGGTAAGTGCCTGGCCAATCCCGGCGAAGTAGTGACGAGACTAACGCCAGTCACTCACATAAACCTGCACAGTTGAGATATATATACATATACAAAACATTTATAAGGAAAGACTCTGCTCTGAAATAACAGTCAATAACTCATAATATCCAGAGTAATCTAGTCAACACAATAAATCTTACTTTCATGTCTCAATTTCTTTTTCATTTCATATCTCGTGGTAGGCGTACCACCCGCTCCAAACTATAACCGTAAATTATATCTTGTGGTAGGCGTACCCCCCGCTCCCAATTGTATCAATAAATTATACCTTGTGGTAGGCGTACCACCCGCTCCCAAATATATCAATAGGATACCGGCAACTATGGCCAATGCAAAGATTTTTAAATCACTTTGTGGTCGGCGTGCCACACGATCCCATTTCGTATCATATAAGTGGTCGGCGCGCCACACGATCCCATTTCATAAATATATATATTACCGACATTTAACCAATAATTTCTGCATCAACAATATTTATAATTATCGGTTTTGAACCAATAATTGATAATAATTCAACAATTTATCTCCGTTACCGGTGTGACACCAATAACTCTTAATCAACAATTCATACACAACTAAATTCCTATTCCTTCAAGCTAGGATAGAACAAACACTTACCTCGAAAGTTTACGAACGATTCAATCCGTAGCAATGCCTTTTCCTTCGAATTTGGCTCCAATCCAATCTTATCTATACACAATTGATTTAATATCATCAATTCTACTTAACAGACTAGTTCATATTGCTAAATATGATTCTTACAACATGCTGCCCGGAAATAGTAAAAATCGACCCCGGGCCCACATAATCGAAACTCAAGTTTCGAACCAAAATAAGTTCACCCAATCATCCATGAGTTCAAATATACAATTTGTTCTTAAGTTCGACTCCAAAACGAGGTCTAGATCGCAAATTATTTGAAAACCCTTACTATACTCAATTCTCAATCTTTCTACCCATTTACACCTATTTAGGCTTAGGAATTCAAATAATATTGATGGAAAATGAAGAAAAAGAGTTAAGAATCACTTACCCAAGAAGTATGAAGAAGGATTGCTCAAGAATCGCCCAAGAAGCTGTGGAAAAGAGAAGGTTTTGTGAAAATGGGATAAAATCCCGTAAGTGTTATGTTTTGGGTATTAATTCACTGGGCGAAAATTTGCTCTTCGCGTTCACGTGCATAGTGTCGTGTTCGCAAAGGTTGGAGAGAAATGGGCATCACGTTCATGTGGATACAGTCACGAATGCATAGAAGAAAATCTGGGGGCTTACAAATTGGCCTACGCGAATGCTTGGTGCCTTACGCGAACGCGTAGCAGTGGAAGGCCAGGCTCCGCGAACGCGGGAGCCTTCACGCGAACGCGTAGAGGAAAAAGGCTGGGGTCCAAGTTGTTGTACGCGAATGCGACCAGATGGACGCAAACGCGAAGAAGGAACATCTGCTGCAGATTTTCTACAGTTTTTCCAAGTCCAAAACCACCCCGATACCTATCCGAAACTCACCCGAGCCCTCGGGGCTCCAAACCAAATATGCACACTAACTCAATAACATCATACGAATTTGCTCGAGCGATCAAATCGCCAAAATAACATCAAAATCAATGAATTGAGCCTTAAAACTCAATAATTCTTTCAAATTTCATAATTTCCAAAATTTCCAATTTAAGGCTCTGAAACACGTCAAACGACGTCCGTTTTCAACCAAACTTTACAGGAAGCGCTTAACCAACATATATGACCTGTACCGGGCGTCGGAACTAAAATACGAGCCCGATACCAGTACTTTATAATCAAATTCTGTTTCATTTTCCTTAAACATTTTTAGAAAATAATTTAACAGAAAAATTCTTTTACCAGGGTTCTAGACCTCGGATTTCAATTCCGGGCATACGCCCAAGTTCCATATTTTTCCACGGATTGTTTGAGACCATTAAATCACGGGTCTGGGTCCGTTTACCAAAAATGTTGACCAAAGTCAACCATATCAATATTAATATCAAAATTCTTTAATTTTTTCACATATTTCACATATATCAACATAAAAATTTTCCAGCTTCGCGGCCGAACTGTGCACGCAAATCGAGGCAACTATAAATGAGGTTTTCAAGACCTCCGAAGCTCGAAATGATTAATAAAACAAGTGATGACCCTTTGGGTCGTCACATTCTCCACCTCTAAAACAACCGTTCGTCCTCGAACGAACAAAAGAAAGAAGTAACTGAGTCAAGGAATAGATGAGGATATCGGCTCCGCATGTCACTCTCAGACTCCCAGGTCGATGCCTCAGGAGGCTGACCCCTCCACTGAACTCGCACAGAAGGAAAACGCTTCGACCTCAACTGTCGAACGTGCCGATCTAGGATAGCTACCGGCTCCTCCTCATAGGACGGATCTTTGTCCAATTGGACAGTGCTGAAATCTAACACGTGCGACGGATCGCCGTGATATTTTCGAAGCATGGACACATGAAACACTGGATGTACAGCTGATAAGCTAGGTGGCAAGATAAGTTTATATGCCACCTCTCCCACACGATCAATAATCTCGAATGGTCCAATAAACTTAGGGCTAAGTTTCCCTTCTTTCCAAATCTCATCACGCCCTTCATAGGCGATACTCGGAGCAATACTCGCTCCCCTACCATGAAAGCTATATCTCTAACCTTGCGATCTACATAACTCTTTTGCCTGGACTGAGCCTGTGCGAAGCCTTTCTTGAATAATCTTGACTTTATCTAAGGCCTCCCGAACTAAATCCGTGCCCAATAACCGAGCTTCTCCCGGTTCAAACCATCCAACCGGAGAACGACACCGCCTACCATACAATGCTTCATAAGGACCCATCCGGATGCTCGATTGAAAACTATTATTATAAGCAAACTCTGCCAAAGGCAGGAATTGATCCCACGAACCTCGAAAATCAATAACACACGGCCGTAGCATATCTTCCAGTATCTGAATAGTCCTCTCGGACTGACCATCCGTCTGGGGATGAAAGGTTGTACTTAGCTGAACTTGCATGCCCAACGCTCGCTGAACCGCATTCCATAAATGTGAGGTAAACTGTGCACCTCGATATGAAATAATAGAGATTGGCACGCAATGAAGGCGAACGATCTCCCTGATATAAATCCCAGCTAACCTCTCGGATGAATAGGTAGTGGCAATAGGAACAAAATGAGCTGACTTGGTCAGCCTATCAACAATCACCCAAATAGCATCAAACTTCTTCCGAGTCTTCGAAAGTCCAGAAATGAAATCCATCGTGATTCGCTCCCACTTCCATTCAGGAAGTTCAATTCTCTAAAATAAACCGCCATGTCTCTAATGTTCATACTTAACATGCTGACAATTAAGGCACCATGCCACATATGCCACAATATCCTTTTTCATTATGCGCCACCAATAATGTTGACGCAAATCTCGATACATTTTCGCTGCGCCTGGATGAATAGAATACCGCGAACTGTGAGCTTCTTCTAGAATCAATTCTCTAAGCCCATCAACATTTGGCACACAAATGCACCCTTGCATCCTTAGGATCCCATCAGCATCTAAGGTGACCTGTTTAGCACCTCCTCACTGCAACGTATCTCTAAGGTCACATAAATAAGAATCATAATATTGTTTATCGCGGATACGCTCCAATAATGAAGAGCGAGCGATTGTGCAAGCTAGTACTCGACTAGGCTCAGAAATATCCAACCTCACAAATCGGTTGGCCAAGGACTGAACATCCAAAGAAAGCGATCTTTGATTGACTGGAATATAAGCAAGACTACCCATACTGGCTGACTTCCTACTCAAAGCGTCGGCCACCACGTTTGCTTTTCCCGGATGATATAAAATGGTGACATCATAATCTTTTAGCAATTCTAGCCATCTTCTCTGCCTCAAATTCAACTCTTTCTGCTTAAACAAATACTGAAGACTCTTATGACCAGTGTATACTTCACATGCTACACCATACAAATGATGCCTCCAGATCTTCAATGCGTGAATAATCGCCGCCAATTCTAGATCATGCACCGGATAGTTCTTTTCATGAATCTTCAACTGCCTCGAAGCATAGGCAATAACCTTGCCATCCTCCATTTACACTGCACCAAGCCCAATACGGGAAGCATCACAATAAACAGTATAAGGTCCCGCACCTGTGGGTAAAACCAATACCGGTGCTGTGGTCAAGGCTGTCTTGAGCTTTTGAAAGCTTGCCTCACATTCATCGGACCATTCAAATTGAACACCTTTCCGGGTCAATCTGGTCAGTGGGGTTGCAATAGATGAAAATCCCTCTACGAATCGGCGATAATAACCCGCTAATCCTAAGAAACTCTGAATATATGTGGCTGATGTCGGTCTAGGCCAGTTCTTGACTGCCTCAATCTTCTTCGGATCAACCTGAATACCTGCTGCCGTCACAATATGACCCAGGAATGCAACTAAACTTAGCCAAAATTCACACTTTGAAAATTTTGCATATAGTTGGCTATCTCTCAGAGTCTGCAAGGCCACTCTGAGATGTTGCGCATGCTCCTCCTGACCGCGGGAATATATTAATATGTCATCAATGAAGACTATTACAAACAAGTCTAAATAAGGCCGGAACACCCGATTCATCAATTCCATAAAAGCTGCTGGAGCATTTGTCAACCCAAAAGACATGACCAGAAATTCATAATGTCCATACCGAGTGTGGAACGTTGTATTAGGTACATCAGATGCCCTAATCTTCAACTGATGATAGCCAGATCTCAAGTCTATCTTTGAAAATATCTTGGCACCCTGAAGCTGGTCAAATAAATCATCAATTCGCGGAAGTGGATATTTATTTTTGATAGTCACCTTGTTTAACTGTCGATAGTCAATGCACATTCTCATCGAACCATCTTTCTTCTTTACAAATAATACTGGTGCACCCCACGGCGAAACACTGGGTCTAATGAGATCCTTTTCAAGTAAATCCTGCAACTGCTGCTTCAATTCTTTTAACTCTGGCGGAGCCATACGATATGGGGGAATAGAAATGGGCTGAGTGCCTGGAGCCAAGTCAATGCAAAAATCAATGTCCCTATCGGGAGGCATACCTAGCAAGTCTGAAGGAAATACTTCCAGAAATCTGCGAACCACACGCACAGAGTCAATAGAAGGAATCTCAGCACTGGAATCACGGACATAGGCCAAGTACGCCATCCCTTCCCAACCATACGCTGAGCCTTAACATAAGAAATAACATTGCAACTAGTATGACCTGAAATTCCTTTCCACACTATACGAGGCAAATTCGGCAGAGCTAAAGTCACAGTCTTGGCATGGCAATCTAAAATAGCATGATATGGAGATAGCCGGTCCATGCTTAATATAATATCAAAGTCCACCATATTTAGGAGCAATAAATCAGCACGGGTCTCGAGACCCTCAATTACTATAATACATAACCGATGAACTCGATTAACCACAATAGAATCGCCTACTGGTGTAGACACATGAACAAGAACACTTAGTGGATCACTAGGCTGAATCAAGTACGGTGCAAAATAAGAAGACACGTACGAATGTAGGCCCATGGTCAAATAATGCTAATGCCTTTCTATCACAAACCAAAATAATACCTGTAATGACGGCATCAGAAGACTCAGCCTCTGGTCCGGCGGGAAGTGCATAACATCGGGGCTGTGCCCCACCACCCTGAGCAGTATCTCTAGGACGATCAGCTGCTGGCTGGTCTCTACCTCTATCGGTCTGAGCTCCACCTCTATGACCTCTCCCTCTACCTCTATGTCCTCTTGCTCCGCCTCTAGATGGCTGGGTAGGCTGTGGAGGAACTGGGGCCTGAATCATGGCACGAGAACCATGTGGCTGAGATCTGTCAGAAGCTCGAGGGCAATACTTTGCAATGTGCCCAAGATCACCGCACGTAAAACAAGCCCTCGGCTGCTGAAAATAGCAAAGTGGTGGTGCACCGATAGGCTGCTGATCAGAGTAGCGTGGCCGAGAATTACGATCACCAGAAGTATCATGAGAAACCTGAAGAGCTGAGTGATAAGACTTAGGAGGATAGCCTCTATCATGAGAATCTCTACCTCCAGACGAGGTACCACTGAATCTACCCGAATTACGAGATCTCTTATCTGATCCATGTCTTGCTCCCTGTGACAGATCCATCTCGATCCGGCGGGCTGCATTAGCCGCCTCCTGAAAAGTGATTTCAGTTCCTGCCCCCAAATCCATCTGTAGTCGAGTTGGCTTATTCAAGCCATCAATAAACCTTCTCACCCTTTCCCGATCTGTGGGAAGTATGATAATAGCATGACGAGCCAGGTCCACAAACCTAGTCTCATACTGTGTGACAGACATAGAACCCTGATGAAGACGCTCAAATTGCCTGTGCAGAGCCTCCCGCTGAGTTGCTAGAAGGAACTTTTCCAAGAACATTTCTACATTTTGCCCCCAAGTCAAAGATGATGATCCCGCTGGCTTGGATAGACAATAATCCCTCCACCAAGTCTTGGCAGAACCAGATAATCAAAAAGTAGCAAAGTCCACACCATTAGTCTCCACAATGCCCATAGTATAGAGAACTTCGTGGCAGCTATATAGGAAATCTTGTGGATCCTCTAAAGGAGTGCCACTGGATGTGGTAGTGAACAGCTTGGTAAACCTGTCCAATCTCCATAACGCGTCAGTAGACATAGCTGCACCATTATTAGACGAAATCATAATAACAGGCTGAGCTGCCTCAACTGGCTGAATCACAGGAACCTGAGCCTAGGGAATTACTGGTTTCGGAGTGCGCGTAGCAGGAGTCTGATTACCTCCTCCAGCCTAAGAAGTGGCTGGTACTACTGGTAATAAACCTGCTCTGGTGATATTTTCCATAAAACCTGCTATCTGGACCAAAGCATCATGAAGATCCGGTGAAAACATAACTCCTCCTGGGACCTGAGCTGGGCCTACAGGAGCTGCTAGGATTGGAGCCTCCTCCTCGATATGAGCCTGAGGTTCTGTCACTTGTGCTGCTGCTCGGGGCTGAGCTCTGCCCCTACCTTGGCCTCTTTGGACGGTAGAACGGGGAGAAGAGGAGTCGTGCCCATTCTCTATCCGGGTGTAAGGCCCCGTGAAATTTTTGTGCACAAAACCTAGTAGATGTGGTGTCATGGTCCGAATGATGTGTTAGGAATGCGTAGAATTCTTCGCGGCGAGCTTGCGAGCCGCGGTTCGGACCCTTGGTAGTGATTTAAGTTTCAAAAATGTAGAGAAATAATTTTTCCGAAAAAGTGTCAAATATGCGGTCAAGAATGCGACCGCAGAATCAACATGCGGACCGCATTCTGACCGCAAATCGTTCCGGAGAGTTTCCCAAAAATCTGTCAAATGTGCGGTCGATATGCGATCGCATGTCAAATCTGCGGTGCATTTTGCGACCGCAGATCAGACATGCGGTCCGCATAGTGACCGCATTCCTTAACAGAAACTGCTCAACTTTGAGGCCATTCTGCGGTCACTTTGCGGACCGCATGTGGGTTCTGCGGTCGCATAGTGACCGCATATTCGACCCCGGCCCAGATTTTGTAACATTTTGACCCGATCTCTTCTTTAATATAACACCTTTCTTCTTCATTTTTATCATATTATCTTACCAAAAATTAGAGAGAGAAGAGAGGGTTTTTAGAGAGAGAAGTTCTTCATCTTCAAGGATTGTTTCAACTACTTAATTCCAAGGGATTCTAGGGCAAGGATTCAACTTCCCCAATATTTTCAAGGTAAAAACCCTAACTATTTTCTTGATTTTCAGTTTTAATTGGGTAAAGAGAGGTTTTCATATAATAGCTTTTAAAAGTAGAATTTTTACACTCATGCATGATTATTGAACTTGATTTCTAGTAAAAAGAAGTGAGTAGAAGTAAGAGTCTTCAAGAACAAGGTTGGCAAGAGTAGGATATCTTGGGTAATCATAAAGTAGGAAGAAAACTCATCACCAGGTATGTATGGCTAATTTTGATTCTTGTGAAATCGCCCTTATGTGTAAAATTGTTTGGCATGTGTTGATTTGAGAAATTGTATGTGATTAATTGATGTTGTTGTTGGATATTCAAAGTTGTTGTTGAACTATGAGTGTTGTGGTAAGAAATATGAACCGAAAGGTAAATGAGAGTTGAATTGGGTAAAGAATTTGTGAATAATGATTGTGATGGCCTATATGGCACCTTGTGGAAAAGAAATCGAAACACTTGAGAATTGGTTTATTGTGGAAAGAGATGAAACACTTGAATTATGGAAAATTGTTGAATATACATGTGTGAATATTATTGAATGTGGAAACATTGTAACTTGGTTGTGATATTGGCTTGAGAAGTAATTGAGAACATGAAACAATGTGCAAGTTGCTTATTTGAACTTGTTGAAATTGTGTGTAGTACCTTATCCGCTGTTTGAAATTGTTGTGTTTTCAACTGTAAGGCGGGGTCGTGTTGCGCGCCGCAACGTGGTGAAATAAGGTGTGGGTTGGGGTGATAAGGGTGGCCGAGGTAATAAGGGTGGTCAGGGGCAATAAGGATGGAAAGCGATCGAAATCGCTATTGAAAATTGATACATAAATCAATAATGTGAAATTGTGAAAGGAGACAACAGGAGAGTTTGCAACCTGTGGGGCACTGATTGCCCCTTTGTTTGACTACTTGTGCTTTATGTGATTGATTGGTAATTGTTAAATTGGTTGATCGTAGGAAGTGCTTTGAGTTGAGAATTATTTGAAATGAGGAAAATGTGGAAACATGGTTGGTTGGCTTAATTAATTGTTGATGTAATTTAATGGCTTGAGTTTACTTGGGACAAAGTTTGTCCATACATACCAGTACAATTTAAGTGTACTGACGTCCCTTTTGCCGGGGGCGCTACATTCGTGTCATGATTGTAGGTGGATCAGTAGCAGGCACTTCAGCTCGTCGGCAGTAGTATTCTTCTCCTTCCCCTGCCCGTCTTGGTGAGCCCCTTTCTTCCTCGGGGCCTTGTGTGGTTCTTGCCACTTCGGTTTGGATTTCATTTTGGTTTTGAAAGGTATAGCCGGAGCCTTGTTACCGGCAAGTATTGTATTTCCCTTTTGTATCCTAGAGGCTCCGTAGACATGTAAACTGTGGGACTCCAGGTCTTATATATATAAGGTGTTATGTCGGGCGTTGTAAAAGTTGAAATCTTGTTAATAAATCACTCGTATCATTTTATTTGTTTAATGTGAAATCAATTTTGATTAGTAATATATTTGGTTAATGAGAAACAGTCATCACAGGGGTAACGCGTGGGAATGAAAGGCACCCAGGTCCGCTTGACTGGGGCAACCCGGTCAGGCGCCGGTCATGTCCCTCGATTTGGGGCGTGACAAACTTGGGGATGCACGTGTTCTTACCATCTGCGGAAGAACAGAGTAGAAGTTCAATTAACATTTGAAAGATCAAGTCGCACGACTGGAAAGAATAAAGGGAATATTTTCCTAACTCTGTAGCTTCTGGAGGATAAATACAGACGTCTCCGTACCGATCCTTCATACTCTACTAAGGTTGTTCGTGAGTTGTGAGACCTATGCAACCTAGTGCTCTGATACCAACTTGTCATGACCCGGATTTTCCACCATCGGGAGTCATGATGGCGCCTACTAGTGGAAGCTAGGCAAGCCAAAATATTACTTACATTTCCATTAGTTACCAAACTCTTATTAAGACTTTAAAATTTAAAAACATATAAATTACAGCAGAATAATTAAACTTAGCGGAAGACTTAGTCAATCTTATCAAATATGATAAAGAAACCCAAACATGGTACACTACCCAAGACCTGGTGTCACAATACTCACGAACTTCTAAGAATAATACACACAATTGTCCGAAAGAAATATAAGCTGTTTATCTCGAATACATGAGATAACAGAATGAAATACATAGATAGAAGAGACAACGGGTCATGCGGACCCTTGCAAGGCTACCTCGTAGTCTCAGTAGTCGGAATATCCACAATCGTGCTACTGCCGCTGCTGCTGTCTGTAACCTGTATCTGTGCAAAAGAGCGTAGAGTGTAGTATCAGCACAACTGACCCCATGTGCTGGCAAGTGCCTGGCCTATCCCGGCGAAGTAGTGACGAGACTAAGGCCAGTCACTCACATAAACCTGTACAGTTGCAATATATATACATATACAAAACATTTATAAGGAAAGACTATGCTTTGAAATAACAGTCAATAACTCATAATATCCAGAGTAATCTAGTCAACAGAATAAATCTTACTTTCATGTCTCAATTCCTTTTTCATTTCATATCTTGTGGTAGGCGTACCACACGCTCCCAACTGTAACAGTAAATTATATCTTGTGGTAGGCGTACCACCCGCTCCCAATTGTATCAATAAGTTATATCTTGTGGTAGGCGTACCACCCGTTCCCAATTGCATCAAGAAATTATACCTTGTGGTAGGCGTACCACCCGCTCCCAAATATATCAATAGGCTACCGACAACTATGGCCAATGCCAAGATTTTTAAATCACTTTGTGGTCGGCGTGCCACACGATCCCATTTCTTATCATATAAGTGGTCGGCGCGCCACACGATCCCGATTCATAAATATATATATTACCGGCATTTAACCAATAATTTCTGCATCAACAATATTTATAATTATCGGTTTTGAACCAATAATTGATAATAATTCAACAATTTATCTCCGTTTCCGGTGTGTCACCAATAACTCTTAATCAACAATTCATACACAACTAAATTTCTATTCCTTCAAGCTAGGATAGAACAAACACTTACCTCGAAAGTTTACGAACGATTCAATCCGTAGCAATGCCTTTTCCTTTCGAATTTGGCTCCAATCTAATCGTATCTATACACATTTGATTTAATATCATCAATTCTACTTAATAGACTAGTTCATATTGCTAAATATGATTTTTACAACATTCTGCCCGGAATAGTAAAAATCGACCCCGAGCCCACATAATCGAAACTCAAGTTTCGAACCAAAATAAGTTCACTGAATCATCCATGAGTTCAAATATACAATTTGTTCTTAAGTTCGACTCCAAAACGAGGTATAGATCGCAAATTCTTTGAAAACCCTTACTATACTCAATTCTCAATCTTTTTACCCATTTACACCTATTTAGGCTTAGGAATTCAAATAATATTGATGGAAAATGAAGAAAAAGAGTTAAGAATCACTTACCCAAGAAGTATGAAGAAGGATTGCTCAAGAATCGCCCAAGAAGCTGTTCTTCAGTTTTGGGTATTAATTCACTGGGCGAAAATTTGCCCTTCGCGTTCGCGTGCATAGTGTCGCGTTCGCGAAGGGTTGGACAGAAATGGGCATCGCGTTCACGTGGATACAGTCGCGAACGCGTAAAAGAAAGTTTGGGGGCATACAAATTGGCCTACGCGAACGCATGGTGCCTTACGCGAACGCGTAGCAGTTGAAGGCCAGGCTCCGCGAACGCAGGAGCCTTCACGCGAATGCGTAGAGGAAAAAGGCTGGGGTCCAAGTTGTTGTACGCGAACGCGACCAGATGGACGCGAACGCGAAGAAGGAACATCTGCTGCAGATTTTCTGCAGTTTTTCCAAGTCCAAAACCACCCCGATACCTATTCGAAACTCACCCGAGCCTTCGGGGCTCCAAACCAAATATGCACACTAACTCAATAACATCATACGAACTTGCTCGAGCGATCAAATCGCCAAAATAACATCAAAATCAATGAATTGAGCCTTAAAACTCAATAATTCTTTCAAATTTCATAATTTCCAAAATTTCCAATTTAAGGCCGAAACACGTCAAACGACGTCCGTTTTCAACCAAACTTTACAGGAAGCTCTTAACCAACATATATGACCTGTACCGGGCGTCGGAACCAAAATACGAGCCCGATACCAGTACTTTTTAATCAAAATTCAGTTTCATTTTCCTTAAACATTTTCAGAAAATAATTTAACAAAAAAATTCTGTTACCAGGGTTCTAGACCTCGGATTTCAATTCCGAGCATACGCCCAAGTTCCATATTTTTCCACTGATTTTCTGACACCGTCAAATCACGGGTCCGGGTCCGTTTACCAAAAATGTTGACCAAAGTCAACCATATCAATATTAATATCAAAATTCTTCAAATGTTTCACATATTTCACATATTTCAACATAAAAATTTTCCAGCTTCGCACCCCAACTGTGAACGCAAATCGAGGCAACTATAAATGAGGTTTTCAAGACCTCAGAAGCTCGAAATGATTAATAAAACAAGTGATGACCCTTTGGGTCGTCACAATTTCCATGGGGTAGAGATGAGGAACAGTCAGGACACCTACTGGTCAACCGAATTGGACATGATGCAAAAATAAAACATCAAGATAAAGATAATGAAGTGATGTCAACCGCAAAGAGAAAATCTAAGTACAACAATATAATCAATAAAGGGAGAGCACGGATAGTAAAAAACGGAAACCAAGTAAATCAGATAACCCGAGCAATTCGATACTAACGTAGTAGACACAGAGACAAGTAAGAATGTATCCAATTAAAGAAGACAATGTCAACTCAACCAATCACATCATGTTTAATACATAATCCCAACCATTTCAATCCTCAATTTTTCATATCATAATCTCAATTTTTGAACTTTGAGCAAATATGGCACCTCGTGCCCACATATCTTTCATCTCACTCTAAACAACAAAATTCACATGATATACAATACAAAATGTACTTACAAATGTACTTGAGATGTTTAAGAAGTCCTATTTACATAGTATAAATTAAACTTTAATTTCTAAATAAGTTTGGAAAATCGGCGAGTAAAGTTGAAGTTGTTTTTAGAAATCATTCGAGTAAGAAAGGACCCCTTTAAATTTTAAAATACATCATTGGAAGAATTATTACCATTAACAAGGCAGTTGATAACTTAAAACTTAGTAAAAATTCTTTTTTAAGAAAAATACAGCCTCAGACGATTTAAGGGGTTATAACTGAGAAAGTGATTGAATTAAGGATGTAACAATTGTTGAAGTATAAAGTATTGGAACGTATAAATGCATATATATGAATACGGTGAGGTATTGAAAACATTGTGGGTTCTAACACAAAGGATCACAGTAATAACAAAATTTGACGGTTTAAACATCAGAATTGATAACAACAAATCAACACAACAATAGAAAGTGCACGGCATCACCCTTCATGCCTTAGCTCACGTCCTCACCATAAGAATCAAAATTCACTTTTATTCTTTTTTGTTATGGCGTGCAACCCGATCTCAACAATATATTGGTATTGTGGTGTTCAACCCGATCTAAATTATATAATGATGTTGCGGCATGCAACCCGATCCATCATATGATGATATTGCGGAGTGAAACCCGATCCAAATCATATAATGATGTTGCGGTATGCAACATGATCCTTTTAATATTATTGCAGCGTGCAACCCGATCCATTTAATATTGTTGTAGCGTGCAACCCGATCCATTTAATATTGTTGTGGCATGCAACTCGATCCATTTGATATTATTGCAGCGTGCAACCCGATCCATTTAATACTGTTCGGCGTGCAATAGGGATTAAATATGCCCCAGAAAGGTTTTATATATATATATACATATATATATATATATACATATATATATATATATACATATATATATATATATATATATATATATATATATATATATATATATATATATATATATATATATATCCTATAACCAAACATGTACCGATAATTAACTTCACAATAAAACCTCAACTAAAGAACAAGACATAACAAGCACGTGATAGCTACACCGGTAATCACAACATATGGACATGCAACTTATTTGTACAAAGTCATAAAAGAACTCACAATCAAAAGTATCAAAATAGTAAGGAAGGGGATCACTTCAATTAAGATAATTAAGGGTCAATGCAACACGTATGAATTCAAGGAAAAGCTAGCAACATCATATGGAGTATATAGAGACAGTTTAAGCAATTATTAACTCAATCGTAACGGAATACTCCCCACATTTTTAACATAAGGACCTAAGAACCCAAAAGCATATTTCCACAAATAACTCCGAGCACATACTCATCACCTTGCATGCACGAACCACAATTAGCATAGAAGACTCAATTCCTAAGGGGGTCTCCCACATAAGGTTAGGCAAGATACATAACACAAAGTCAACAACTCGGTACTCTAAAATGTATTTCTCGAGTGAAAGGGCCTCGAGACAGCTCAATTCAAACTATAACAACTCCAAAACACACATAAATCGAATAAGGAACTATTGTGAATAAAAAAGTTTCAATCTTTATAAAGATTTAAAAATCGGCCCAAAAGTAGACTCTCGAGCCCGCACCTTGAACCCCGTAAACTTTATAAAATCTGATCACCCATTCCAAAAGAGTTCAACCATACAAAATTTAAAAATTCCGTTACCATTTGGCCCCTCAAATCACGATTTTTTATTTTAGAATTTTCCTTCAAAAACCAACTCCTTCCCCAACCCCAAAACAATCTAAATGGTAAAAACAAAAAAGAATTCATAGAATATATTTAATTATTATTGAATAAAACTTATCCAATTGAATTTTGTGAAAAACCCACCAAAATTCATCAAGAGCCGAGCTCTAGAAGTTGAAATATGATAAAAATAGCAAAACCTTCAATTTTGTGATAATATTTTGTCTGCCCAGGCTTTTGTGCTTCGCGAGCGCAAAGAAAGGACCACATTCACGAAGAAGAAAGGTTAAGGCTGCCCAGGTCGATCATCACAACCATGATGATGAGCACGCAAATGTGGCGAAGAAAAATGCATGGCTTCGCAAACGCGAAGAAGGAAAATTTAGTGCTTCCTGAATGCGAAGAAGGATTTTGAGGTAGTAGGAAACAAGGCATCGCGAACGCGAGAGGCTGTTCGTTATGGTGAAGAAGGATACTAGAAGCAGCAAAATAGTAGTTCCAAAAGCCCACCCGGAACATACTAGAAGCCCCGTCTAAACTCACAAACAAGTCACATAACCTAACACGGATCAAATCACATCAAACAACGCCGAAAAAATGAATAACACTATGAATCGAACTATGAACTTCCAAATATTCCAAATTCGAAAACTTGGGCTAAACCCAATCAAATCAACCCGAAATGATGATAAGTTTTGCATACAAGTCCAAAATGACATGATGGAGCTACTCTAACTCTAGGAATTGCATTCTGACTCCGATATGACAAAAGTCAACTATGGTTCAAACTTCTCTATTTTCCAAACGTCAACTTTTTCAACTTCTCCGAAATGCCTCAATTTACCCTACAGACCTCCAAATTTATATTTGGAAATGCACCTAAGTCCAAAATACCATACAAAGCTATTGGGATAACCCACGACCCATTTAGGGGCTGTTTACTCAAAAGTCCAATTCTGGTCAAATTTTTATTGTTTAAACTTCAAAAACTAGGTTCCTTCTTCCAGTTCAACTCTAATTCATCCAGAAATTGAATCCAACCATGCACACAAGTCGATATGCATAATGTGGTGCTTCTCGAGACCTCAAACTACCAATTCGGGTGCAATTTCTCAAAACAACTAGTCAAGTCTTTACAATGATGAACTCAACCTCAAAAATATAATAGAAACAATTTAAGGAAACGTAGGAATGCTTTCAATTAAATAGAAAGTTCAAAGAAATAAGGTAAATAAAAATTTGAATAGTTTAAGATATATAACTCAAACACCTCTACGTGCCAATTCACCGACGGTATGAAATGCACAATGTGATCCCACTCTCAAGTGCTCAACCACTCGATACTAAATATGGCCATCCAGCCCAGGTAAATCCATCCCAGATCATATACATCACTAACTCTAAGTCACTCAGCACCGAGGAACAAGCAACCATATGGAGAAATCCATCTCGAAGTATATATAAATACTCAACCACTCAGTACCGTACATGGCTATTCAATTCTGGAAAATCCATCCCGAAATATATGCAACACTGACTATAAGTCACCCGAGATCAAGCAAAAAGGTAATCCAACCCTGTGGAGAAGTCCATCTCCAAATATCAATACTTCAGACAAACCCATGTCCAAGGAAATCTATCCCTCAGTAATATCATTTGGGCTCATTAGCAGTGTGTTATAGGCTCCGGAGGGTATCCTACTACCCAAGCATTATCACAAATCAATATAACCGATGCAACATACAATCTGATCCCTTAAATGTAACTCATAATCAAGAGCTCAGCCTGACCCAGTTGTCACTCTCAAGTCTCACCCATGGGATCACAATGTCTTGGAAAGTAGCCCAAAAACAATGATATGTTATAACAATAATAACAAATAAGACTGAGATATGATATGAAATGAATGAATATGACTAAGTATAAAATAATATCGAAATCACTAAGATGACACCAAAAAACGACCATTAGGAGACCCAATAATATCGGCGTGGGACCCTATAATGATATCTACGCCATGAATAGGAGCACATAACAAATTATTTCACATATGAGGACAATTTACTCTTACAAGGTTATAAAGGAAACTTACCCTGCTCTGAAGTCCAATAACCGGCTTCGAATCCCCTTTCGACGACTCAAACCGATACCTCAACGCTCCAAAACTTGATATGGATGATGAAAATGGACCTTTATAATCCCTCCTAGGCCAGCTCCCATGGAGGAAATGAGATAAATGAGCCAAACCCATTTCTTTACATTTATACACTGCCTAGACGACTCTTCTTCGCGTTCGCGAGACACACATCATGTGTGCGAAGTAGACTGGTCATAAATTTTTGTACAAACTCCAAATGAAAAATGGTTAATGTTTTGAAAACTAGACACCAATATCTACATCTTTCATGTATTGTCATCTCCCAATTCCTTATAGATATTAAGATATAAGCTGCAAAAGTCATCCCTGTGCAACACAAATTTCTTCTTTATCTACCCGGACAGCCTATAGTATACCGGCCATAAAGTTTTGTAAACAAATCCAAATTCTAAATGGTGTAAATTATGGAAGAATAGCCACAAAGTGCTACAACTTTCATTTTTGGATCATCTCCAAAGTTCTTATAGATTGCGAGATATGAGCCTCCGAAGTCAGACATGTGCAACAATGATTTCCTTCTTCGTGAACGTGAGGATCTCTTCGCGAACGCGAAGAACAGAGTCCTAAAACCAAATCCTTTTTATCGAACGCAATAAGATCCTCGCAAATGCAAAGACCAACACTAGAGACCATCATCCACTATTGCAAAACATCCCAAAATGATCTGAAACCATCCCAAAACACACCTGAGGCCCTCAGGGCCACGTCCAATCACATAAACCAGTCCCATAACATAACATGGACCTTCTCGAGGACTCAAATCACATCAAACAATACTGAAATCATGAGTCACACCCCAAGTCAAGATTAATGAACTTTAGAACTTCAACTTTTACATACGATGTCGAAACCTATCAAATCACGTTCGATTGATCTCAAATTTTGCATACAAGTTATATTCAATATTACAAACCTACTCCAACTTCTGGAATTGGATTATGACTCTGATATAAAAAAGTCACCTTTTGGCCAAACTCCTCAAAAACCTTTAAATTTCTATTTTTAGCCAAATGACTCTAAAATGCCACGAACCTCCGAATTCACTTCAGATCGTGCTCTCAACACCGGAATCACAATACCAAGCTATTACCAGACTCAGAATTGCAAACGGAGATTTGCAACACTGAAATACACCTCAACCAAACTTATAAAATTATTCAAAAAAGCTAACTTCCATAATAGGTGCCGAAACGTTCTTGGTGTCTTCCAAGACCCAATCTGGACATACGCACAAGTCTGAAATCATCATAAATAATTACCAAAACCTTCAAATCTCTATTTCGAGACCGTTTACTCGAAAATCCAATTTTATACAATTATTCCACCTAAAGCTTTTGAAATTAGAATTCTTTCTCCCCGAAATTCAATTCGGACCATGCGTTCAAATCATAATACCTGAAGTTAAGCTGTTCATGGCCTCAAACTGCTGAACGATATGATAGAGCTCAAAACAACCGGTCAAGTCGTGACACTATCTTTCCATTACGCTTGTCCAGTACCTTCCAAAGAGTATTTGTGACGATCTTACTCCCAGTTCGATAAAAATATTACTTTGATGTAATGGGAATGAGTGGAATGTCACTCTAACAGGTGTTGTTTGAAGAAGACTCGTTAAGGGGTAGACATAATTTGTTGTCGACTATAACCAAAAATATTAGTGTTCTTCTTTTTAAACTTGTAGAGGCTACATCAAGTGTTGTGATATTCGCTATTGAAGTTCTAGATCATTTAATGCTTAGGATTTTTTAATTTTTTCATTAAGGTCATGTAGTGAGTGTGTTCTACCTTTGTCATTAAAATATTTATGGATTAACATAATTTTCTTATAATATTGTCTATTTTTTTTATAATATTGTTATACTTATTTATTTTTAGAAGACTTGAATTATTGCCTATGATTTTTGGTTGTTATATTTTTCATGTTTTTGAAAATTATTGTATATATTTAGTATAAGGAAAAAATGACTTAAACCTAAATTCTGGGAGGAGGATTGGAAATTACAAGTCCTCCTCTTCTTTTGGATATAATAGAACCCAGAACAAGACGGTGAAACATTAAAATAACTCTTGAAAATTTTAATACAATTTGGTCATAGAGAATTGGTAAAGTCTTCACGAATAACAATAATTGTATTAATTAGTGATTCAAAATATTGGAGACCAAAATATTAAATACAATTCAACAACCTCTAGACTATTTGAATGAAAACAAAAGGGAATGAATAATTTTCCACAAAACAAATATTGCAGCCAGGTTTTGAACCTTGGTAGCTTATGAAAGGAAAGAACATAGATAGTCAACCAGCGGGTCTATCGACATTTCTGGTTGGATTCAATATAACAAATACCTTTATTAGTAAATAGATTAAAAAAAGGAATGTTGGTACTTGTTTCAATAGGCAACACATGTTTAGAGTTCAATATTAGTGGTTGGATTCAATATTACGAATACCTCTCTTTGTTCGAATACAATGTAACAAATCCAAAATCATGGGGGAAGATAGAAACAACAATGCAGTATCTAATATGCCATTAAAATCAAACAAACACTATAAAAGAGGTCTTTTACATTGTGAATTTGAACTTAGGGGTGTGTCCATATTTTGATTTTGAGGTATGTAGGGTAACTCGAGGCATTTCAGCGAATGTTAAAGTTGAATAGTGGAAGGTTTGACCAATGGTTGACTCTGGGTATACATGGGTCAGAATGCAATTCCAAAAGTTTGAACAACTCCATTCTGTCAATTTGGACTTATCCTCAAAGTTTGGCATCATTCTGGGTTGAATTGGTATGTTCCGGCACAAATTTTAGAAGTTGGAAGATTTGTAAGTTTATAAGCTCGATTCATGGTGCGATTCATAGTTTTCGCATGGTTTGATGTGATTTGAGACCTCTAGAGGGTACGTGTTAGGGTATAGAAGTTGCTAGTATGCTTGGACGGGGTACCGAGGGCCCTCTATGTATTCCGACAAGAGTTTTGAGCGAGTTCGGGCATTACCGAAACTCAATCATGGTTCTGGTGCTTTGAATTTGTGGACCTCAGTAGAATTTCATGGTCATTAGAATAATTTTGTGGACCGCATGATTTTCATCGCGGGCGCACTCCACGAGAAGTTTTGCATATCGACTGGTCCGACTTTGGAAACCTATATATTTTGATCTATAACGAAATTTTGAGTTTATTTAAATATGAATGTTTTATCCATTCATGTCTAGTTTCTAGAAAGGGAAAGAACTCGTCATTTGGACATCTGTATATAAAGTTATGGCCAAAATATTAAAGCATGTCAGTGCATCCGCCAATAGTGTGGCCGCACCAAATTTTTCGCGACCATAGGAGCTGGGAGGCGCGATTGCGCTTGGAATTTGGTGGAACGCGTAGTTGAGTTTAGAGGGTGCACTATATAGATGTGTTAAGGGCATTATTTAATAATCTATACCTTGCGAGCTCGGTTTGTGGGAATGTTTCATGGATTTTTCAAGAAATTCATCGAGGTAAGTGATTCTAAATCGTATTTGGTAATTATACATGTAAATATCAAGGATTTCATCATTTTATTAGTACTTTGAGGTGAAAATTTGGGAAAATATTGTAGTAACTTCATAAAATGAGTTTTTGAGATTAGAATATCGATTCAAAGTTGGATTTGAGTAAAACTAGTTTGATTAGACTCGTAAGTGAATGGATATTCATGATTTTTCACTTTTACTCGATTCCGAATCGTGGGCCCGGGGAGACATTTTGGACATTTTTCCTATTTTCATTAGCTATAGTAGTTACTTGTAGTTATACTTATATTATGCAATTTATTTAATTAAATTTGGGCCATTCAGAGTTGGATACTTGTGGAAAGAGCGTGGTTTCAGATTGATTTGAGCGATTCAAGATAAGTATCTTGCCTAACCATATATGAGGAAATTACCCCTTAGTATTTGAGTCATTTATGTTGATTATAGTCCGTGTACATGTGGTGACGAGTGCATGCTTGGACTTATTTGTGAGAGGTTGTCCTTTTAGGGTTCTTAGGTCCTTGCATTCACCGTGTATGAAGTTGTTCTTGATACGTTTTTTTTAATATAATGATATATTTTCATATATAAAAGACTGTTACAATGCACAATGGAGGGGGACATAGACCTTACCTCCATGAAAAGATGAATATGCTTTGGGCATTTAAGTACCCAAAGTCATGCAAACTAAGAGGAGATGAACTAGGTTGGTCCAATTATCTCCCTAGAGTGGTAGCAGTTGGCCTTACAAAACCTGTGTACTAGTCCTATGCCTAGAATACAACAAGGTCAGAAGTCCTATGGTTGCTAGATAGTAAATGAAAAAGACTTCCATATACAACCACATCAGGACCTACTATACATACAAGATCTTGAGGGAGTGGATATAAGAGCCATGCATTATGGTATCTTCCTTTATGATTTGGCATTGGTTCCAATGAAAGCAAATTGGAAGATATCAATCAAAAGACCTCCACGACTGTCTGTATATGGGCTGCTGTAAACTGCTACATGTGACTGTAAAACTTGTTGCCATTGTCTGCTGGTACTACTGGGCTTGTGCTTGAGTATCAATCTTTGGGCAGCTCATTCAGATTGGAGAGAAGATGTATTCTCCATTTGCATCTCTTTGATCCTTTGAAGTGATTCCTTTGGAGAGTATTTGCAGTTCCCTCAATGAGCTGAGAAGATCCTTGTTATTGGTTTAGTTGGAGTTGCCTTGAGACACCATGGGAATGTGTCTGTGTAGTTGGAATTACCTTAGACAAGGGAGTCAGTTTCATCAGAATGAGCACACTGGGTGCTACTACCACGGGATGTTACTGTTTTCCTTGTCCAGGTGAGTTCCAAGAACCTGCAAAGCTAGCAAACAAGTTAGTGAAAGGGGAGCTCAATCTCCAAGTTCTTGTGTTCACTGGAGATGAGTTTGGGGGAAGGGGAGTTTTGATGACCCCTGATCTATACCTTGACTGCAGGTTCTTGTCTAAACTATAGTCAAGTGTATAGATGTTTCTGTTGTCCTTGTGACCAAGATGAAGGTCCATGTTTTGCATCTTTCTGTTGTTTCTCTATTGGCTCAGAATTATTGCACCTCTTGTTATTGGAGACTTGGGATTCCAGATCTCATGGAGTGATTTTCTAGTGAGCACTTGGTTTATCTTCAGTAGAGTGCACATTTGAGATGCCACTAGTTGAAGACAGTCTAGGTATCTAAGCCATTTCCTTATTTCAGAGCTGCATTTGCTGTAGTAGTATGTTGTCTTTGCTATTCCAGTTGCCTCTGCACTTGGTTTATCTTCAGTGACTAGCAATGGCCTTGGCTGGTGGTGAATGTCCATCTGGTTTGATTTAGGGAGACTGAACACTTGGGATGTTGATACCACTCCCATGAACCATTCCAGTTGGCCATGGATAATACCTGCAAAACAATAAACTATGTTAGTGTAAAGGGAAGCATTTCCGCTTCTTTGTTGGTGTATGTTGAAGGTTATGGTTGGTTGTGTGTTAGGGTGATCCAGTTCTTTGGGGTGCTTGTGTTTGGAGTGGTTCCTAGTGGTGTAGGTGTTCTTTAAAGAATCAAGGTGCATTGGAAGGTGTTTTGGACAAAACTTTTGGATTGTCTGGAGCTTGGTTTGGAGTAGATGAGTTCTATCAGCCATATCCATTAGAGTGAGACGATGAGGAGGGGAAAGTGCTCTTAATTTTATTGGTGTTTTTATACCTAAGAGAAGCTGTACCCATCCTATCTAGAATGACCTAGCCTCTAATGTGATGGGGTAAATCAGAGAGGTTGTCAAAGTGAGTGGTATTATCTAGATAGTGGCTAGTTTTGGATAGTGAATCAGCTGGAGTGTTAGCCTCTCTATAGGTATGTGTGTAAATGATGTCCTCACATTGGTTGCAAAAATGTTTCAGCTTTTGGATATGGTTGGCTATGTTCCATGGGGGTGAGATATCCTTACTTAGCCACTGGATGAGGAGATTCGAGTCAGATTCCAAGTGTATTTTGGTGAGTCCATTTTCAATACACCATGTTATCCCTAATAATGCAGCTAGAGTCTCTGCCAGATTATTGGATCCATGACCTAATGGAGATGCAATTGCATGAATATGGTCTTCATTGTGGTCCCTACCAATGACTCCTGCTCCAATCTTGCCAGGATTATGAAGGGCACTACCATCAGTATTGACTTTCACAAAGGTAGGACAAGGTTTTTACCATGTAACTATTGTGGTTTTGATGTCAAACTAGATGTTTTCACTGAGGGAGCATAGCCGGTGCCAGTTTTTAGGCCAAGAATAGGCAGGATACTTGCCCTGGAGCATTAGATGGAGGTCAGAGGTGACAGAGTAGACTACTCGACTCATCGAGGATTGCTTGGCTCCATATTTGACAGAACATCTATTTTTCCAAAGGTTCCAGCATATGAGGATGGGTATGGTGTCAATGAGTAGTCTGTGTATTTCATTTTTGGAGTTCTGAGTCCACCATTTGAGAAGGAGGGTGTTGAGAGGCATTTCAGTGAGGAGGAAACCTGTTGGGGCAGCAAATGTCCTCCATACAGCCTTGGCAAATTGGCATGTGCTAAAAAGGTGATTGACTATTTCAGCTTGGGGATTTCTGCAGCAGCAACATTTATGAACTGATGGTGGACCAAAAGTTACAACTCTATCATCTGTAGGAAGTTTATTTCTCAGAGCTCTCCACAAGCAAAAAGATCTCTTAAAAGGAACATGCCTGTGCCAGATCTTCTTGTTCATGAATAGTTGTTGGCTTTTCCTTCTTATCACATTCCATGCAGAGGCTGAGGTGAAACTTCCTGTTGTTGTGAGTTTCCAAACAGGTTTGTCAAGTGTTTGAGGATCATAGCATATGGGAGTTTGGAGGTTGTTTTGTAAAATATGAGGTGAGACAAGGTTAGACAGTTTTTGAGCATCCCATACCCCTGATCTCCAAAATTGGCAAACCTGGATATTACCTGGTCTCCCTTCTGATAGTCTAAATGGGGCCAGGTGCCCTGATCCTAGCTAATTGTCCCACCAAAAAGAGGATTTACCAGAGTATAGTTGCCACTAAATGTGATTCTCAGCTTCTTTTTTATTGAACTTCATCTTCTTCCAAGTTTGAGATTGTCCAGAGTCCCACATCTTTGAAACAGACCTATTGCAGTACTTTGCCTTGAGAAATTTGGTCCATAGGGATTCCTTGGTTCTGAAGTTCCACCATTGTTTAAACTCTAGAGATCTGCACACATCCTCTATGTTCCTGAGACCAATGCCTCATTCGTTGAATGGTTTAGCTAATTTGTTCTAGGAGGCCCAATGGTACTTGTTCTTGTTGTGATCCATGCCCTAGAAGATGTTTGTTGCTAACTTCTCAATTTGTTTCATTACAGTCTTTGGAGGGGAGACTGAAGAGAGTATATGAATAGGGAGGGATTGGAGAACATGTTTGATAAGAGTGGCCCTTCCCCCAAAGGAAAGAATTCTTCACAGCCAACCCCTTATTCTACTAACCACTTTAGAGGAAATAGAGTTGAAATAGATGAACCTTTTCCTCCCAGTGTATAATGGGCATCCCAAATAAGTGATTGGAGATTGTTTTCTGGAAAAACATGTGACATGGTGAACTCTCATGATTGTAGATTGGAATGCAGATGGGGAGGTCATAAAGCGACTCTTGTACTTGTTGATCAATTGGCCAGAGGTTTGTTCATAGTCCTGAAGAGTGGTCATGATCTTTCTAAGGGAAGTTCTTCCACCAGATATGAAGATAATAACATCATCCGCAAAGCTGAGATGGTTGACTTGGGGATCTCTTTTTTCCATGTAGAATCCGTTGAAGAACTGATCATAAGTTAGGTTATTAAGCATCCTAGAAAGAAGCTCAGCACCTAAGATGAAGAGAGCCGGGGCAAGAGGATCACCCTGTTTGAGGCCCCTTGAGGAGTGAAAGAAGCCATGTCTTGAACCATTAACGATGATAGAATACCAATTGTTTGATAGAATTCTCCATACCATATCTATGATCCTCTCACTGAATCCTAGTCTTCTCATGACAATACATGTGTATGCCCAAAAGACTCTATCATATGCCTTGGCCATGTCTAACTTGATCACTATATTGCCACCAATATTAGGTTTCTTGATACCCTGCACAATCTCCTGTGCCAACATTATATTTTCAGATATATTTCTGCCTTTGACAAAACTAGACTGGTTTGGGGAGATTATATTTGGTAAAATAGGAGCAAGACTAAAAGAGATTAGCTTGGAAATGATTTTGTTTATGAAGTTACTCAAGCTGATAGGTCTATATTCAGAAAGAGAATTTGGAAACTCAACTTTTGGGAGCAAGACCAAGCATGCTTGGGTCATATACTTTGGCATGGAGTAGCCACAAAAGAAAGCATTGACTACATTGAAAATGTCATGCTTTATAACTTCCCAACAGTGCTAGTAGAATTTTCCATTAAGTCCACCAGGGCCAACAACACTGTTTGGGTTCATAGAAAATACCACAGCCTTAAGCTCATCAATTGTAGGCTCTTTGGTAAGGGAGACATTGTCTTCATCTGTGACACAGTGTGGGATGCAAGAGATGAGATCTTCCTTTATTACACCCCCCAGATCAGTGAAAAGGTCTTGGAAATGATCACAAGTCGCTTCACCAATGGCTTCATCCCCTTGAATCCATTCATTGTCTTCATTTTTTATTTTATGGATGAAATGTTTCCTTCTTCTTCCTCTTATCAAACTATGAAAGTAGCTGGAGTTGGCATCACCCTCCTTGAACTAGGTAAGCTGAGATTTTTGCCTAAGGACAACCTCTTTAATTTTTAAGTGCTTGATGTACTGAGCATTGATTTCATGGAGGGTGGCTCTATCAGAATCATGGTTGGTTTGAGCCCATCTTTCCTCAGTTAGTCTAACTCTGGTTTCAATGTTCTTGACTCTTTGGAAAATGTCTCCATATTGATCACTAGACCAGTGGCTTAATTCTGAGCACAATGTCTTCACTTTTTGATGGAATATCCACATTGGATTGCCTTAGAATGGTCTGCTCCACACTGTCTGAACTAAGGGCATGAAGGTTTCATTAAGGGTCCAGTAATTCAGGAATTTGAAGTACCTTTTTGGATTGTCATTCCTTACATTCATTTCCAGCAATAGAGGGGAGTGATCTAAGCCTGCAGATGCTAAGTGGTTGATGGTGGTTGCAGGGAAATAAGACATCCATTCATCATTGGCCAATCCCCTGTCAAGTCTTTTCCAAACTATTGCTCCAGGTCCCATACCATTTGATCAAGTGTACTTAGGCCCATAGAAACCAAGATCAGTTAGACCACAGTCTTCTATAACACTAAGGAAATCTCTGCTCTTGTTCATTTGGTAAGGCATACCTCAAATCGTTTCTTCAATAGAGGCAATTACATTGAAGTCTCCAATTACACACCAAGGGTTGGACATGCTGAGTGATTTGGTTCTGAGAATCTCCCAGAGGGGGAGTCGTAAAGTAGGCTTGCACTTTGCATAGATAACAGAGAGGTGGAATATTTTTGAGGCTTCAGTGTGCTTAATTTCCAATGTGACTTGTTGTTCATCAGATTCCAATATTTTGGCAGAGATTTCCTCATTCCAAAATATCCAGATCGTATTGTTGGCGTTGGCTGTGGCTTGGTGCATGGAGAGTTTTATTTTGAATTGGTTAAAGTATGTACTATCCAAGAAAGGTTCCAGGACATCAATTAGGGAGAGTTTGTGGAGTTTCTTGAGAGCTATCAGTCTTTGAATGGTACCAGCAGTTCTGATGCCCCTCACATTCCAGGTGATTGTACTGATCATTAAGGAAAGGGAGGAGGGATTAATGGTTTGGTGGTATACTACTGTAAGCAGCTGACCTGCTCCTGGTTACTCTTGGTGATGCTCTCACAAGTGACCTTTGAGAAGGTCTGGTCTCTTCCTGAGGGGGAGGTCCACTTACTGCAGAGATCAATTGTTCACAATGCTTATCACCTGAATCATCACATAACTGTTGGTCAATTTCCTTATCTGCATCCATTTCATCTTCAGAAAGAATTGGTCTGTATTCATCAATCACAGGGGAGAATTGGTTCAAGTGTTGTTCTTCAATAGGAAGTGGTAACATTTTTGAGAGGGATGGTTCATTATGCTTGGCTTGGTCTGTTAGTTTCAGAGGGAGTTGATGAGCTGAGGTCTTTGTAGAAGATTTGGTGCTGGGACTTTGTAGTTTGGCTGGGGACTTATCAGGGGGTTCATTGATAGAGATCCGTTCACTTTGCTTCCTCAAGGCTCTTCTTTTCTTTTGGCTTGGATATTTTTTGGATTTAGGGGGCTGGATATTGAAGTCAGCTGTCATATGAGCCTTTCCTTTTGCCATTCTTTTGAGTTCATCTTGGTAATGAAGGTTAGAATCATCCTCAGAACTCAAGACCTCAACCTGAGTGTTATCTTTATGATGAGAGGTTGTAGTGCTTAACTGGGCCAGACTATGGTCATCCATATGTGCAACAGCACACTCATGCAAAACATGAGGAATACCCACCTCCTTGGTCACCCCTTCCTGCCTAGTAATAAGTTTCTCCTGACCATCCTCCATACCTCCATTAGATACATCAACAGTTACCAGGTGATTAGAGTAAAGAGAATTAGAAGCATTAACTAGGGCAATAGGGGGATCCTGATTCACAGGATCATCACTCCTCTCCATTTGAGCTGGAGGATTGTTAGGGGACATACCTGGAGCTTTCAATTTTCCTGGCATTTCCTGGACATTTTTGGCCATGTACACAGGCTGTTTTTTATTTTGGCCATAATTTTTGAACTGTTTTTTCTTTTGAACTTGCCATTCTTGTTCAGGCAATTCCTCCATAGCATCACCTTGTGGGTTTAAACTCTGGTGTTCTACAACCTTTGAAGTGTTCTTTTGGTCTTGCACTGCCTGTTTTAGTCTAACTTGATGCTTATGCCCCTATGTTATTTCCTTTGCCCCTGCTTCTTTTTGATTTTCTTTTTGGCCTGTTGTGCCTGCTATGGTCCCTCCCTTGCCATCATTGTTGCTGTTGTGGGAATTGGTTATTTTTGAAGTGCCAGCTTTACCTTCTTCCTCTTTTTGCCTATTTTTCTGTTCATCTTGGTGTCTTACCTCACATGAAAATTCAGAGTGACCTAGGTGTCTACAGTATGAGCAGTAGACTGGAACATCATCATATTGCACTTCCAGCCATACTCCCTCACCATTCTGATCCTGATTATCATCATACCCAAGCCATACATGGTGAGGCCTCTCCTTTGTCAGATCAATTTGAATTTTCACTTTGGCTACACTGCCTCTAGTTATTTGAAAGGATGCTAGAAAAAAATGCAGGGCCTTTCCTATAGGGGAAAGTAAAGGACTGATGATCTCCATATAATACAAGTGCTTGGGAAGCTCAGGGATTACCACCCAAATAGGGACTATAGGAGAGTCCTCATTTGGCTTGAATGTAGGAGACCAGGCTTCAAGCTTCATCATTTGGCCTTGGATGAACATGTACTTTTTCCCCCGTACAGTAGAATGGTCATATTTATTGTCTAAATCAATGTAGACAGTCCTTGCATTAAAGTGTGCAATCTTGACTGCACCCTTAAGCTCAGTTTGTATGACAAAACTTTTCCTTATTATCTCCATCTTTGGCATTGTATTAGAGAACTTCCCTACAATAGTATATTTGCATCTGTCTGCAAATGTCACCATGTAATCATCCTTCTTGAACACTACAGCTGGTTGACCCTGTTTAGTAGTTATTTTTGGTGGTGTAAATGAGAGGGGCTATATCTCTGCTTGGTGCCTAGCCCTTAGTCGTGTCACATAAGAATGAGGCACAGTTGGTGGTGGAGGAGGATGTTGTGTGGACTGTTTGGCTATTTGGCTGGGTTTACTTGGAGCCTGGTTGGGTTGTGATTGAGGGGGTTTTGTTGGATTTGGAGGGACAGTAATATTTGATTTCTTAGTGTTTTTTTGTTGTGCTTTCTGTTGTTTTCTTGGGATGGCATGTTTGTCAAAGTTAGAGGATATTTTGGGATGAGTTGTGTTGGGTAACAATTGTTGGTCGAGAGCATTTGGTGCCTTCTGGATTGTTACTAGGTGGTCTTCATGGTCATTTTGTCCATTTAGACTTGAAGAATGGGGGGGGGGGCACTATCTCAGGGGTCTTATATGGAGGGATCATGAGATTATTGGCCTCAGAAGCATTGGTGTGTTTAGCCTGCAAGTCTATGGCATACAGAGGCATATGCATTGCCTGAAGGGATGCATTGGCTTCAGAACTCTTAGGATTCATAGCCAAATGATCTAGACTTTGACCAGAACCCTCTAATGGACCTACTACAAGATCACCAATCAGCTTAACTTCCTGATCCTGAGTGGATTGGTCTTGGGCACTTAATCGACCCTTTGTACCGGGGCATTGTGCAGAGGCACTTTTTTGGATGTTTGAGGAGATTGGCTTTTGTAAACTCTGGTCCAAAGGTTTGGAGATATTATCCTGAGGTGTTGGGGTAAATTGGAATTGGTCAGGGGTCCTTCTTATCCCTTGAACACCCTTATCAACCATTTCAGTGACAGTGGAAGGTAAGACTACATGATGGCCATCATTAAGCAAAGCAAATTGGCTTGATACTTGATGATCCGCTTCATTGCATACGAAAGGAACATCCCCAGTAGAAAGACTTATTTTCATTGAATTAAAAAGAGAAATGGCAATTGGTCGAGTACTGTTCAATAAACAGTGACCGTCAATGGTTTTTTGAAAATTCGAGGGAAATGAATCCTATATAATTGGTGCTGCCAGGCTAGAAAGACTCACCTGAGGTATTGGAAGAGATTGGCGTCGGTTTTGGAGCTCAATTATTCCCAGAGCTATATCACTGACCAACTGGTGATCGTCTCTGGACGTGACTTGGTGGGAGTGATCGAATTGGTGATCAATTCGATATGTAACTTGATCTATAGCTTGTGATTGATTAAGAGAAGGTATTCCAATGGAAGTCCAATCTCCAGCTGGTCTCAAATTGGGCCTGAAATTAGGTCGCACTGTTTGCACAATCGCTGGAATTGGATGGTTCAATTGCCAAATTGGGTTGTTCGGAAGATACCCATATGAAATTGGTTGTTGTTTTGTATTCATTTCATTGTTGCGCACATTTTGGTATCCTTTGCTTCTCATTTGGACCTCTGTGTCTCCATGAACGTCCATTCTCTGCTCACCGATATTCTGCAAATTGCCACCCGCGTCCAATTTCATTGTAGAAGTTTCTGAAAATTTGTGGTGGGGGTTGTTATATGGTGTGGAATCATCTCCATGGTTCAAACTCTTAAGAGGAGAGCTACAGTTGACTTGGAAATTTTTTTGATCTCCCAGGCGATTTTGTTCAAGCGTGATCCTTTCACTGTCTTGTAAATCTGTTCGAGCTGGGGATTTATTAAGGGGTGATGTTTGTATAGGGTGGTACGCAATTGTATTGCGGTTCTTTTGAGGGTGGTCCGGTAGTTTTTCACAGGTGGGCGGTGGCGTTGTGGCCATAAAGCCACTTGCGCTACACTGTAGTTTGAATTCGCCTGTACGGAGAGGATTTGCACTGTCAAAAGATTCTTGATACGTTTGAGTTCCTGTTTGCTAGTATCACCTCTATATTCTTTAATTAGAGATAATTGCCTTAGGATTTACTCTTACTGTCTAACTGAACCTTATTTGACTTAAATGAAGATTTACCTCTTCTGCTGCCATACTATATTTTCGTGACTGTTTAACTTTAATTGGAATTGTTAACATCTCATTCTATAATTATTTAGTCTTAATTGGAGTTATGATTATCTTCTGCTGCTTATCGTTAATTGAATTGTTGAATACCCCTTGCAATTACTCAACCTTTAAAAGAGTTTAGATAACCTATATCTTAGATGACTTGCCTTTTTTGGAACTATTTGACTCGTGTTGGCTTATTATTGTTGACTTGAATATTGTGGAATCATTGCTACATTTTTGCTTTTCCCTTGTTAAGATGTTCTCTTTATTCCTAGCATTCTTTACTGTGGTTATTTCTTATGAATGAGTTTGTAATAACCCGACCGGTAGTTTTATGTTACAGCTCTGTTTCACCCTATTCTACTTCTTTATGTGTTGTCCAGTTGTTTTGCGGTATCGAGTTAGTTGGTTTAGGTTTGGATTGATTTTGGAGTGTTTGAGACACTTACTTTTGAGTAAGCTTAAGTTCGAAAAGTCAATTGGATAATGACTTATGTGAAAAAACACTCAGATGTGAATTTTGATGATTCAGATAGCTTCGTTAAGTTATTTTGGACTTCTCAGTGTGATAAAAATATATATTGGGGGTCCATGATAGTTTAAGCTTGAATTGACGAAATTAGAATTTTATCATTTTCCGATTGATAGTGGAAACTTTGATATCAGGGTCAGAATGGAATTCTAGAAATTGGAGTAGGCCCATTGTGTCATTTTTGACGTATGAGCAAAATTATAGGTCATTCAGATGAGGTTTGATAGACTTTTTGATTGTTTGCGAATTTTGGTAGTTTTGGAAATTCATAGGCTTGAATCCAAGGGTGATTTGATGTTTCGGCATTGTTCTGAGTGTTTTGAAGATTGGTGTTAGTTTGAATAGTGGTATACGAATTGTTCATACTTTTGGTTGAGGTTCTGAGGGCCTCGAGATGATTTTGGATGGTTATCGGGAACTTTCAGAGTTTGAGTTTGCAGTTGAAGTTGCCAAGGTTCTGTTATAATCTCACCTGAGGTTAGGGGACCACAGGTGTAATGATCACAGAAGAGGGAGGGAGTCGTAGATGTGGCCACAAGAGAAGAAGGAAGGAGTCGGAGGTGCGGAGGAAGGAGCGCAACTGCGTGAGCGCAGGTACATTTTTTGAGCGGATTTGTGGTTTCCGCAGATGCACACCTAGTATTGTAGGTGCATGTTTGCAGGTGCGAGTAAATGGCCAAATGTGTGGTATGACTGCGTGGAAGGTATAAAAAGGCCCTATTTGTGAAAATTTTCTAGTTTCTCCTTTTTTAAATACGGTAAGAGAGCTCAGGCTATTTTGTTTTTAAGAGGATCAAAGGGTTATAGCTGGGTAAGATTCCTAAGCTTTATTACATATGTTTATAACCATTTTCCCATTGTTTAATCATGGTATTAGTTGAAATTTGGGAAGAAAGTTGGGAAATTAGGGCTTGGAATTGGAGGCTTTGATTTAACGATTTGAGGGGTTGTTTTTGGTCGGATTTTGCTGTAATTGGTATGTAGGAATGCGTGAGAGTGTAGGGATTCTAGTTTTGTGAATTTTATTAGAATTCAAGACATGGGCCCGGGGGTTGGGTTTGATAAATTTCTGGATTTGTGATGTAATTTGATTATTTTTGAGTGGTCATTGTTTCCTTAGCATATATTGATGTTATGGTTCTGATTTTAGTTAGATTCGGGATATTTGGAGGGTGAATCGAGAGGCAAGTGCGTCACGGACTAGAGTTTGGATTGGATTGAAGTAAGTAACACTTCCAAACTTTGTTCTAAGGGTTCGAAACTGAGAACTATATGTTCTATGATTACTATTGAGGTGACGCAAATGTTAATTGACGGGCCTATAGGCGTGCACTATGAGAAATGCGGTCTAAATTATTCCAGGGCACCGCTTAGTGACTTTTTATGTTTATATCTATGTTGTACTTATATGATTAAGTTAATGAGCTGTGAAATCATGCTAATTATCATGTTAGGGAATCACACCAATATTGTTGAGACCCGAGAGGTCATTTTTTGCTGTCATATCATTAACTTTATTGATATTCTATACTCAGTCTTGTTCATGTATATTATTTCATGCCTCATTCTCTATTATTTCTATTTGACATATCATTTCATACTTCGGGCTAGTATCATGACATTTGAGCATGTGTGCGTGAGATTGGAGAGTAATGACTGAGTAAGGCCGAGAGCCTAATATTGAGGGATAGTATGGGATCGGGTTGCACACCGCAGCGAGATATTTGACATGCCTTTGTTGGCTTATTATAGCGTTTGGGCTAAAAGAAGCCCCTCTAGATTCTACACCCCCAGTGAGCTAGATGATGATATTGAGGGATGGATCTTCCCTAGATATGGATCTTGTCCAAAGTGTTGTACCTGGAGATGGATCTTCTTTATGAGGCCGAATTATCCTATTTCCTCGGTACTGCATGACTACCGTCAGTGATGTATATTCCGAGATGGATCTTCCGTGGGCACTATAGCCATATACAATACCGAGTGGGTGAACGCTTTTGAAGAAGTACATGGAGTACTGATCATGCTAGCGATGCATTGGTAATAGGAATTTTCGTGAGTTTTGCACTCCGTACTATTCATAATGCCTTTATTTACTCTTGAGTTTTACTTGAACTGCAAGCATGTCTAATTTTTTTTAATTAATATGTTATTACTTGTTAAGGTTTGGTTTGTCACTACGTGTCATTCCATAGTTTGGACTTGTTACTTACTAAGTTGGTGTACTCACGTTACCCCTGCACCTTGTGTGCAGATCAAGGCATCTCCGGCCATGGTACCGACTACTGATCATATTGTTGTGGACTTACCTAAGATATTGCGAGGTAGCTACTTGGCGACCACAGTTCCGCCTTCTCCTTCCTTATCTTCCTTTAGTATAATTTTTGGATATTCTTAAACTGTGTTGGTCTTGTTATTTCGAGCAGCTGTAGTAGTTTGCTAATAACTAGTGACAGTCGAGGTCGGGCTTATATTTCTTTCCACTTTGTTTTGGCTTTTCACTTTACATCTTTTATCTGATTCATGCTATGAACCTGGTTTTACTTATGTTTTAAATGAATTATGGATATATTTTGTAGTAAGTTGGATGGCCTACTATCATGATATGCGCCATCACGACCAGGTTGACTTTGGGGGACGTGAGAAGTTGGTTTTAGAGCTTAGGTTACATAGGTCTCACGGGTTATGCGCAGGTTTAGTAGAGTCTCGCAGATTAATACAGAGACGTCTGTACTTATCCTCGGGAGGTTGTAGAACCTATACCAAAAACTTCACACTCATGAATTCTTGTCGTGCAAATCTCTTAACTCTAGTAACTAAACTTATATTATTATATACTCTCACAAATGGTGTGTGCTACCGATCAGGATGGACGAATACCAGTACCACCAGTTGGGGCCACTAAAGGTTAAGGACGTACTCGAAGCCATGGTATGGGTATGGTTGTAGCCCGTATAGCAACTAGGGAAGAACCTACAGATCCACCCACCGCCCAGTTCATGATCAGGCTCTAGCGGAGGTTCTCCATTAGCACCAGCTCAGGCATCGACTGTGCCAATTATTATTCCGGGTCTCCAGGAGACTTTGACCTAGATTCTGACTATGTGCACTAGTCTTGCTCACACAGTCGCAATTATACTACAACAACCACTTCTCAAGCCGGGGGACTCAGACTCTCGCTGCGCTTACACCTTAGCAAGTTGTTCAGGGACTCTAGACATCGGAGGCACCACTAGCCCAGCCGGTTGACCCCGCTGAAGATTTTGTTGTTCCGGTTATGCCTGATAATGAGCAACATAAGTTAGAGAGGTTATGTAGACTTCAACCTCTGACTTTTAATGGCACAGAGGGCGAGGATGCCTAGGGTTTCTTGGATAAGTGTTAGAGGATGTTATGTAAATCGGGTATTTTGGATGCTAGTAGGATCTCATTTACTATTTTCAAATTTTTAGAGCTGCTTCCACTTGGTGGGAGGTTTATGAGAGGCGTAGGCTTGTTGGTGCACTGCCCCTTACCTAGCATTAGTTCTCAATTATCTTCCTAGGGAAGTATGTACCGCATTCCCGTAGAGAGGAGCTGTGCAAGAAGTTGAAGTAGTTGTATCAGGGGGATATGACCGTGTGGTAGTAGGAGATGAGGTTCTCCGAGATGGTCCGTCATGCTATTTGACTAGTTCCCATAGATAGGGAGAGGATTAGGAGGTTTGTTGATGGTCTCAACTATTAGCTAAGGATATTTTTGACCAGATAAAGAGTATATGGAACTCCTTTTGAGGAGGTAGTGGCCATTGCTAGAAATATAGAGTCAGTTTGTCACCTGGAGCTAGATGAGAGGGAGGCCAAGAGGTTTCAAGGGATCTGATAGCATTAGTGGTATTCCTTTGGGAGTTCAGTCTCAGCATGGCAAAGGCCATCTATTCAGGCATGCTCAACCAGCCCGTTTGGGTCATTGTGGTGGATTATCTAGCCATGGTTCTCACAGTTCACATCAGGTCACTCTTCTCTCAGTGCCCGTCTAACAAAGAGTTCGACTCATGCACCATCAATTCAGGGCACATCTATGCTTGGTTATTCTAGTGGGCATCCCGGTGTGCAGGGCTCCCTTCACCCCCCACCGCCATTTGCCGCAAGTGGTTTCTTCGAGTGTGGAGATTTAGGTCATATCAAGAGGTTCTGTCCCCATATTATGGGAAGTTCATCCCAGCAAAGGAGTCATCCTTTGGCTTCAGTACCAGTTACTTCCTCACCCACTCAGTCTGTTCTGAGTGAAGGTTAGTCAACTAGGGTTCGCCCTAGAGGAGGAGGTCGATCATGTGGTGGTCAAGCCCATTTCTATGCCCTCCCAGCTAGACTAGATGTTATTGCCTCAAATGCTATGATTACAGGTAATATCTAAGTTTTCCATAAAGATTCCTCTGTATTGTTTGATCTCGCTTCCACCTTTTCATAATTGTCATCATATTTTAACCATTATTTGGAAACGCCATGTGAGTCTTTTATTTCATCTGTTGGTGTATCTACTTCGATGGGCTATAGTATTGTTGGGGACCGTGTATATCGATCATGTGCATGGACTATTGGGGGTTTGGATAACCGAGTGGATCTCTTGTTACTCGATATGGTTAACTTTGATGTGATATTATACATAGATTGTTTATCTTTGTGTCACGCTATTTGGACAATCATGCTAAGATAGTGTCATTAGCTATGCCGGGTGTGCCACAGATTGAGTAGCGAGGTTCGGTTGATTTTTTTCTCAATAGAGTGATTTCATTTTTAAAGGTCTACTTTCATACTTAGCCTTTGTGAGAGATGTTAGCACAGAGAGTCCTAGTATTGATTCTTTTCCTATAGTGAAGGAATTACCTGATGTGTTTCCTGCAGACGTGCATTCCACCAGACATGGATATTAACCTTGGTATTATTTGGTGTCGAGTACTCATCCCATTTCTATTCCACTATATCGTATGGTACCGGTGGAGTTAAAGGAGTTAAAGGAGAAACTTCAGGAACTCCTCGATAAGGATTTCATTCGACCTAGTGTTTTGCCAAGGGGTGCGCATGTTCTATTTGTGAAGAAGAAGGACAACACTATAGGGATGTGCATTGATTATAGGAAGTTGAACAAAGTTACAATCAATAACAAGTATACATTGACTTGCATTGATGATTTGTTTGACCAGCTTCAGGGAGCAAGGGTGTTCTCCAAGATTGATTTCCATTCAGGGTATCACCAGTTGAAGATTAGGAACTCAAACATTCTTAAGATAGTTTTTAGAACCCGAGATGGTTATTATGAGTTCCTTGTGATGTCTTTTGGGATGACCAATGCCCTAATAGTATTCATGCACTTGATGAACAGTGTTTTTATTCCTTATCTTGACTCGTTTATTATTTTTCTCATTGATGATATTTTGGTGTACTCACGTAGTCTGGAGGAACACGTAGGGCATTAGAGAGTTGTGTTGCAGAGATAAAGGGAGGAGAAACTTTATGCTATGTTTTCCAAGTATGAGTTTTCACTCAATTTAATGGATTTATTGAGGCATGTGGTGTCCAGTGAGGGTATGTAGGTTTATTCAAAGAAGATAGAGGCAGTTCAGAGTTGGCCCAGACCGTCCCCAGCCACAGACATTCACATCTTTATTTGTTTGGCGGGTCATTACCTCCGGTTCGTTCGGGAATTTTCATCTATAGCATCACCCTTTACGAAGTTGACTCAGAAGGGTGATCCATTAATGTAGTCGGATGAGTCTGAGGCAAGCTTTCAAATGCTCAAAACTGCCTTGACCATATCTCCAATTTTAGTTTTTCCATCAGCTTCAGGTTCATTTACAATGTACTGCGATTCTTTGAGAGTCAATATTGGGTGTCTTTTGATGTAGGGGGTAGAGTGATTGTATATGTTTCTCGTCAATTGAATCCTAATGAGAAGAACTATCCTGTCTATGATTTGGAGTTGGCTGCCACTAATCATTGTAGACTCCAACACTTTTTCAAGAAACATGATCTCAATTTGAGGCAGCGGACATGGTTGGAGCTGCTAAAGGACTATGATATTACTATATTATACCATCCAAAAAGGCCAATGTGGTGGCCGATGCCTTGAATAGAGAGATGGTGAGTGTAGGGAGTTTGGCATATTTTCCTGTTGGGGAGAGACCTCTTACAGTTGATGTTCAGACCTTGGCCAATCACTTCGTGAGGTTGGATATATCGAAGCCCAGCTAGGTTTTAGTTTTTGTCATTTCTCGGTATTCCATATTTCGAATCGCATCAAAGACCACTAGTATGATGATCCTCATTTGCTTATCCTTAATGACCGAGTTCATGTAACGACCCGACCATCCGTTTTTAGCTTTTGCGCACTTTGATCGCCATCTCTTAGGAATGATTTGCCCTGTGAGATGTATTATGACTTACTTAAATCGTTAGTTTTGGTTATCGGGGAAATCAAGATGAATTAGAAGAACCTTTCCCAATTTGAAGCTTGAATTTTGAAAGTTTTGAACAAGTTTTGACCTATTTGTATATGATCTTGATTAGGAATTTTAAGCTACAATAGGTGATTTGGGACTTAGGAGCATAATCAGAATGCATTTTGGAGGTTTGTGGAAGGTTTATGCTTGAATTGGCAAAATTGAGTTTTCGACGTCTCCCCTTTGATAGATGAGATTTTGATATAATGTCAAAATGGAATTTTGGATGTTGTAATAGTAATTTTGTATCATTTGGGATGTGTGTACAAAATTTTGGGTCATTGAGACGTGGTTTGGCTGGGTTTTTTTTCAATGCGTAATCTAGAAGATTTTTGGATTCTTACGCTTGAATCCGATGCAAATTTGGTATTTTGATATTGTTTTGATTGTTCCAAAGGCGGGAACAAGTTTGAATGATGTTATGAGATATGTTTGCATGTTTGGTTGAGGCCCTGAAGACCTCCGGTAGGTTTCAGGTGGTTAAACGGATCTATTTCATGTTTTGAGGGTTGCAGGTTTTCAGACTTCACTTGCATGTATTTTAGTTCATTGTGATTGCGTACGAGGGTTCACGATCACGTAGAGCTTTCTGAGGGGCTGTCCATTTGTTCAATGCATTTGTGAAGGATGAGTTGCGATCGCATAGAGGAAGGAATTTTTTTATCGCGAACATGTAGGGAACGTCTTGTTCGCGTTGAGTTATAGACTAGGGGTCTTGGATGTTATTTGTTCATTACGAATGTTGCAAGTGATCTGATTGCGTAGAGTAAAATGGTAGAGCATTGTGTTTGCATGGCTTTTTTTGCGTTCGCACAGGGTAAATTTTGCGATCGCTAAGGTTTTCCCACGATTGCGATGAAGAAAATTATGCCTGTGCAGAATGTTTTAAGCTCGTCTTGTCTGCGATTTTGTGGCTTATTTCCTCCATAGCTGGTCATTTTTAGAGATTTTTTAAGAAGGTTGAAGAGGGATTCAAGGGGAATCACTTGGAGGTAATATTCTTGATCATAAAACTCGATTATTATGTGAATTTCACCTAGAAAATCTTGGAATCTAAGCCAAATATTGAAGACCTACGGCTTGAAATTAGAGACCAAAAATTTGGGATTTGAAGGGTCATTTGTTGGTGGATTTTGATGTTCTTGGTATGTATAGACTCGTGTTAGGACGATGATTATATTGAGGTGACTTTTATCAAATTCTAAGACGTGGGCCCGAGGATCGAGGGTTGAGATATTTCAGTATTTTTAATATAAATTGGATATTTTTGAGTGGGATTTGCTCCCTTAGCATATTTTAATGGCTATATACTGATTATGGCTAGATTTGGAGCATCTGGAAGTTGATTCGTACGGGCAAGGCATCGCGCGCTAGAGTTCAGTCCTTATCAAAGTGAGTAATGACTGTAAATGATGTTCTGAGAGTTTGAAACCCCGGATTGCACATCGTAGTGCTATCTTAAGGTAAGACACATGCGTGATGACAAGCGTGGGGTCGTGCACTATTGCAGATTATGATTTGCACCATCCTGATTGATGATTTTACCATGTATTTGACTAAAATCTATTTGTTATCATTATTATTTGGGCTGAATGCCATATTTGGAATTCGTGCCAACTATTTGAACCTTTCATGGATTTTTGTTGATATTTCCTTACTGCTTTGATTTTATACTTGAACTCAGTCATGTTATTTTCCAGTATTTTAAAAATTCAGCCATGTTCACTGAGTTTTAATACTCAAATGATATTTAAATGATGTTTTGGGCTGAGAAACACTACTTTACTACTCCTCGAGAGGCTTATGTGATTTTTGACTAAGTAAGACCGAGTTATTGTGTTGTGAGGATATACCTAGGGTTAGGATGTATGGCGTAATGGCGATACACTAATTTTGTTTATGAGGCCGAGAGCCAGTTTATGATGCCAACAGATGGATTGATATTGCACTTGGGCCGTAAGGGGCCCTTCCAAGAGTGTGCATACTCCCAGTGAGTCTGGGTACCTATTGTGATGTCATATAGTTCGAGGGGTAGGTATTGTTCTATGTATTTTCCCGAGGGTCTGGTACTCTTCTATGTGATTTCCCGAGGGGCTAGTATTATTCTGAGATATTGCCCGAGGGGCAGGGTTTGTTTACATTGTTCCCGAGGGGTTGACCTTTCTGTGTTTTCTTCCATATTTACATGTCATTTACTTGTTTAATTGTGTATTTGTGCCCGTGGAGCGGATTTCTGTGCTTATCTACACTAGTTGTTCTGCAATCATTTGCGCAACTATTGAATTAGTCATTTTCAAAGAAGTTTAAACTGAGCTAAGATGTTTTAAGGGATTTTACAGCTTCATTGCTTTCTTACTGGTTTTTGAACTGCTTCTATACAACATGTTAATGCACTTTTCATAATTTCATACCATTCAGACTTTAGTTATGATTATTACTCACTGAGTTTGAGTACTCACTTTACTCCCTCCACCTTGTGTGCATATTCAGGTATTTCAGTACCCGGTAGCGGGTATTGGCTAAGTTGAGCCAGAATCATTGGAGTTTTAGCGAGGTAGCTGCCCGACGTACGCAACACAGCTTTACTCCCTCTTGATATCACTAGTGTATTCTAGTATATTTTCCAGAATGTCATTGTATTTGGACCCTAGTAGATGCTTGTGACTTGTGACACCCCGGTATCGAGCTGTGTTTATATTCCGCTATCTTATGCTTCGCCTTTGGCTTATTTACTCATACGTAGACTGTTTATTTATGTTTAACTATTTTAAAAATTGAATTGGGACTAGTTGGTTGGCGTTGTCTTCATGAGAGGTGCCATCACGACCGGGTATGGGTTTAAGGTCTCGACAAGTTTGTATCAAAGCCTAGGTTACATAGGTCTTACGAGTCATGACCAGGTTTAATAGAGTTTGTGGATTGGTAAGGAGACATCTGTATTTATCTTTGAGAGGTTGAAGAACTTTTGGGAAAACTTCATATTCTTTAATTTTTATCGTGCGTCCTTTTATTCAGCTTAAAATGTAACTCTTTCAATTCCTTCCACGCATTCGTGTGCGCGCATGTACTCTCAGTATTAGATGTGCATCGATGGCTTATGATTCCCTGATCGATGGGCGAGATATGATCTCTGTGTGTTGATTTTCGGCCAGTCTAGAAGACTTGAGGCTGAATTTTTGCCTATAGTTAGAGCATCGAGGTGCTGGTGTTGTGAGCTCATGTCTTGTTGAACTTGTATGTTTGGTAGTGTCCCTATTAGCAGAAATGATAGATGTATGTAGATGTGATAAGTATGTTATTGTATGCGAGATGTATTCATGTGATTTAAAAATGATGAGAAAGGTCTACTGGAGGAACTATTAGATGCTTGATTTCCATTTTGATTTGAGGTATAGTGCCGCATTATGGGCGTGTGATGAATCCTTTCATGTTTTTAGTTGGGAGTGAAGTAAATTTCATGTTGCGATATGAGTACAGACTCGGGAAGATTAAGACACTGCTCGATGAATATGACGGTGGAAGGTATACAGAAATGTCTTTTTGATGCGAAACAAGTGTGTTATATCCTACAGAATATTTTGAGTTTGTGCAATCCTTATATTGTGTATTAGAAGATCTTAATTTCAAGTGAAAGATATATGTTGTAATATGAATTTTGGTCACTTAAGGGAATGGGTTTAATTGTTACGAGAGTAAATGTGAGATTTGCAGAAGATATGAAGTACCGGATGGTCTATGTACCACAAGCTTATGAAGGATTAAGTTAATCTTACTATGGTAGTAGGGCATCAATAAAGTATATGTGTTATGAGTTATGGTGTGTTGTGGTCTATGGCATCAAGACAAGTGGGGGAGTTTGCTGTTGATTAGCTGATTGCACGCTCATGTGCTGTTTTGATTCCAGTTTGAGGAATGCTAGTGAATTAGTTATAGTTTGCGGATATTGTGCCCGAGGATAGCTCGGGTAAAAGAAACTTTTTGACTGAGGAAAGGGTATATCATGCTTCATAGGTGTTTCAGAATCATGGAATGTCTTGTTCGAATTCACAGGAAGTCTTTTCAGGGAAAGTATTCTGAATGCGTGCTTTTGAGAACATTTGAAAGAGAATTCAGCATGTTGTGAGCCTTAGACTGTGCAGTATTATGCTTGGGGTCTCGCGTGGTGAGTTTGGGTTAAGGAATTTTGATGTTATAGAAAAAAGGACTATCAAGTTGAAGGTAAATTAGAAGGGAGAGTGGATTTATGGATAGCTTGGTAGTAGGTTAGTTCTATATGGTAAGGCTATGATTAGTTCTTTCGGTGCTTACAAGGTAATGAGTTTTTATAGGTATTTCGCGGCAATACTCTTAGGTTTTGATGGCTGGCGTAGCTTGGTGGAGTTAGAAAGATTCAGTCTTGGCAGGTATGGTACGTGCAAAGGGAACTCAGTGAGTTCTTGATGGTTCTACCTAGGTAGGAGAGGTATATTTTCTACGGGCATGAGGAGCATGGGATGTACAATGATTTTCTTCTATATAGGATCAATGGAAAGTTCTTGAGTAGTTGAGTACGTAGATGTTTGTGGCTCGGAAGGGAGATCAAGTTCTCATGTTATCCTAGGATGGTATTGTATATGCGGTATGTTGGGGAGGATTGAGATTTGCATGTGTAAGGTTACGGTTAAGTTCTAAATGGAAGGTCATAAATAAATCTTGGGCAGCACATGCAGTTTTAGATAATTAGAGAAATGAGTTTCAGATAATTAGGGGAATGATCTTCAGATGATTAAGAAAATGGAATTGCTAATTGGAGTGATTTGATGAGGGTATATGTTGCAAAAAAGGCAATATGATTAAGTTGATAGTATTTCATTAGTATTGCGGCTCTTTCTAGTTGGATCAACTGCTGATATTTGAGTTTGCCTGGCGCCACACAAGTATTTTAGAGTATCTCTCGTGGAATGATTGGATATTAGAGGTGCGGTATGTATTTGGATGGCGGAATTGGGATCAGGTATGGTGCTTCATGTGCAATATAGAGTTGTAGACTAGGAGTTCTCATGTTCAGGCTATGTTGTGGTTATGGTACATGTGTATCGGAACTATTTAGCATCTATCAAAGGTTTCGAGACCCAAGTGGATATTTTATTGCTTGTTATATTAGAATTTGGATGTGATATTGGGTTCAGGCTAGTTTTCTCCATGTTGTGTCATTCTTAGCTATTGCGTTAAGGTGCCGATGTTGGATACGCCGGGGATGCCACGAATGGCGAGGTTCAATGGATTTTATGTTCGTAGTAGGATGGTTATATGTTTTGAATACCCAGGAGATGGATGGGAAGGATTGACTTTCTTATTTGGCCTTCCTGAGGGATCTCAGTACAAAGATTCCTACTATTAATTCAATACTAGTGATGAGGGGTTTTCTGGATATGTAATCTACTGTCGGGCATGTAGCCGGATAGGGTTGTTTACTTGAGTATTGATTTGGTACCGTGCATTGTATAGTATGCCACCGATAGAGTTAAAGGAGTTGAGGGAGCAGTTTCAGGGTTTCCTTGATACGGGGTTCGTTGGCAGGCCAATGTGGATGTGTGTTCTAACTTGAGTAGGTTTGGTTGGCTCCAGGTTGTTTTGTCTAGGGATGTGTTGATTCGATTGTTATTGATCTTATTAGTAATATGGGAAGATCTATGAGTTATCCCTCCATGTCACAAGGCAATGGGATTCATTGGTTATAGGCACATGTGGTGCGGTGTTATTTGGGTCTCTTAATGGAGCGAGCATGAGGAGTATTGGATTTTTCTCAGCAGATGGTGTATCATTTATGTCATTTTGGGTTATGTTGTGTAATGTTGCTTTACCATATTTATGATGATTTGCTTTGGTTCTGGACATCAATTGCGCGTGGTCATCAATTTCGAGCAGAGTGACTTGAGGTGTTTCATGTGGACCAGCGTCGAATAGGATTGTGCATTGCAGCAAAGCTATAAGGAGGTATGACTTTGCATGTTTGATTCGTGTGTTCTATCTTTATGATATGAGACGAGTTCTCAACTCGGTGTTGTAGTGGCACTAGTGAGCTTGCGGTACAACTCTTTTTGAATCACTTCCAAGATTTGAGTATGTTCGGATTTTTCTTATTGGTGCACGAATTGTGCAAGTTTTGACTTTAGTCAGCTTTGAGGTGTCATATCACTAGATATCGGTGTGGGATTAGATGAGAATGTTGGGATCTTTAATAAATATGAACGGATTTTATTTCAGCATGTTGTAAGGATAAATATCGAGGTTTGGCTAAAAAAATTTCCATGGTCTTTGCCAAAGGAGGAGTGGCTTCATGAATGGTTGATCTAAGAAATAGTTGTGTCTTACTGTGTGTTTTATTTATCATTGGCAGCATATGAAAGTGTTGGGATGAGACCTAGTTGTTAAGAGGTTTTCTATCGGTGTTCGGTTGTTTTGTGCAGCTGTTGTGATTAGAATTTATCGCTGCAAGCATTTGAGTTATGTGGTATATCATGTAATTCCCCTTGAGGTTACAAGTATGGGTAGTTACAGCTTGTCCGGGTTTATTCACAATATAAATTTGGGATTCTGATCGTATTGAAGATTTCAAAAGTGGAAATGTGGTTCTAAGGTTTATGGGCTAATATGGATTGGAATTTTAAGGTTTGGTTAGCACTATTAGGTGATTTGGAATTTAGGAGCATGATCGGAATGCATTTGGGATGTCCGTGGAAGGTTTAGGATTGAATTGAGGGAAATGAGATTTCGTCTCCCAGTTGATAGATGGATTTGATATAGAGGTCGGAATGGAATTCCAGAATTTTCAGTAGTACTGTTGTATCGTGTGCAAAACTTTGGGTAACTCGGATGTGTTTTGGCTGGGTTTTTTTATCAAAAGCGTAATCTAGAAGATTTTGGGATTCTTAGGTTTGAATCCGATGCATTTTGGAATTTTAATGTTATTATGTTCCAAAGACGGGAGCAACTTTGAATGGAATTATGTGATATTTGGCATGTTTTGTTGTGGTCCCAAGGGCCTCGAGTGAGTTTCATATGGTTAAACGGATCCATTTCATGTTTTGAGAGGTGCAGATTTTCAGGACTCAGTTGTAGGCATTTTTGTTCATTGTGATCGCGTACGAGGGTTCGCGATTGCATAGAGTTGTCTGAGCGAAGCCCGTTTTGGTCAATTCATTCGCGAAGGATGAGTTACGATCGCATGGAGGATGGAAAAATTATTGATCGCGAACGTGTAGGGAAGGTCGCGTTCGCGTAGAGTTATTGGACCAGGGGTCTTGGATGCTATTTGTTCATTACCAACGCGTCATAGGATCCGCAATCGTGTAGAGTTAAATGGCAGAGCATTGCATTCGCATGGCTTTTATTGCGTTCACATAGGGTAAATTTTTAGAGATAAGATTTTGTGCTTCGCGATCGCGAAGGATTTCCCGCGATCGCGATGAAGAAAATTATGCCTGAGTAGAATGTTTTAAGATCGTCTTGTCTGTGATTTCGAAGCTTATTTCCTGCATAGTTGGTCGTTTTTAGAGATTTTTGAAGGAGATTGAAGAGGAAATTAAGGGGAATCACTTGGAGGTAAGATTCTTTGTCTTAAAACTCGATTACTATGTGAATTTCACCTAGAAAATCATGGAATCCAAGCCAAAAATTGAAGAACTAAGGCTTATAATTGGAGACCAAAAGTTTGGGATTTGAAGGTTCATTTGTGGATAGATTTTGATGTTCTTGGTATGTCTAGTCCTGTGAGGACGAGGATTCTATTGAGGTGACTTTTGTCGAATTATGAGATGTGGGCCAGGGGGTCGGGGCCGGGGTTGAGCAATATCGTAATATTTGATATGAATTGGATATTTTCAAGTGGTTTTTCTCCCTTAGAATATTTTAATGGCTATATACTGATTGTGGAAAGATTTGGAGCATTAGTAGGTCGATTCGTGCGGGCAAGGCATCACAGGCTAGAGTTCGGTCTGAATTGAGGTGAGTAATGATTGTAAATGATGTTCTGAGGGATTGAAACCCCGTATTGCACAATTTAGTGCTATCTTTAGGTGAGGCGCACACTTGATGAAGAGTGTGGGGTCGTGCACTATTGGGGACTATCACTTGATCTATCCTGATTGATGATTTTACCACGTATTTGACTAAAATCTATTTACCATTATCATTATTTGGGCTGTGTGCCAACTATTTGAACCCTTTGGAAATTTTTGTTGATATTTCCTTATTGTTTTTACTCTATACTTGAACTCAGTCATGTTATTTTCCATTGTTTTCAAAACTCAACCATGTTCACTCATTTTTAATGCTTAAATGATATTTAAATGTTGTTGTTTGCTGAGAAACACTATTCTACTATTGCACGAGAGGCTTATGTGATTTTTTATTAATTACGGCTGAGGGCTTGTGTTGAGAGGATATCTTTGGGGTCGGGCTATACGTCGTAGTAGTGATACACTGATTTTGATTATGAGTCTGGGGGCCTGAGATTGTACGCCATGAGATAGCTTGATATTGAATGAGGCCGAGAGCCCATTTATGATTCCACGAGATGGCTTGATATTACGCTTGGGTCTTAAGGGTCCCTCAGGAGTCTACACACCCACAGTGAGTGTGAGTACCCATTGGGATATGAGATATAACCCAAGGGGCCGATATTGTTCTATTTGTTTGCTCGAGGGGCTGGTACTATTTTTTGTGATTGCCCGAGGGGCTGGTATTGTTTTGAGATATTGCCTGAGGGGCAGAGTTGTTGATATTAGGACCAAGGGGCGGATCTTTATCTGTTTGTGTCGACCCAAATAGAGGTTAGTTTTGAAGACTAACAAAGGAACTTAGGTTGAACCAGGTTCACCACTCAGGTGCACAGAAATGAGCAGATTCGAGCATATGGGTTTCACGTCAAGGAGATAAGCTTAAATTAGTGTATTTAATATTTCCTGATTGAAAAGGTTTCATAATTGATAAGGAGAAGGAGTCCATAGTCAAAGAGAACAAGATTCATGATGGGGAACGAGTTAGAGAATAAAATCAACTACAACTCTTCCATCAAGAAAGAGTTGCATCTGAACTCTAGTTATTTCTTCATCTACTAACTCTATAAATTGGAGGATGTTCTCACATTAAAGTGTTGCACAAAACACATAATTTAATATGAATCCAGAGCAAAATATCAAGGGTTTTTGTAAACAATTCGTGTGTGATTCAAGTGTGCAAACCTCAAGCTACATGAACTAGATTGAAAAACTAGCTCCATAAAGAGTTTTATGTGTCTTTCTTCATTTCTAGTTCAATTGCAGTAGGTGTTTTATATTGTAACTTTTAGCTTTATCTAGAAGCAATTGTAATAGTTACTTTGAGTATTAAAGTTAGATTTAACTTGAAGTTGTCGCAGCAGTTAGAGGCTGGTTGCTACAACAGGATTAGAGTTTAATCCTTAGGTTTACAAAAGTTTTGTAAATGCTATTTTGGCTAAGTGATTTTAGTGTAAGTTTGGAAAAATTCTATTGAATAGTAGGTCATGGTTTTTTCACCTTTTGAGCCAGGTGTTTTCCACGTAAAAAATTGTGTTTTTTATTTTATGTACTTTTAATTCCGCAAACAGTTGTAGAAAGTACACCTAGAAGAATCGGGTTCTTCTAGAGCAAAACTCGGGTACAACACAAATCCCCCCCCCCCCGTGTGCTATTGACGTTTACAATATCAATTGGTATCAGATCGGGTTATCCTTGAAGAGGCTAACACCTTAGGAGAAGATCAACATGAGTACACCACCACTTAGGAACGGGGAAGGGCAATCCACTTATAGGCCCCCACACTTTAATGACTCACTACTACTCTAGGTGCAAAAACAGGATGAGATATCATATCATAGGAGAAGACTATGAACTCTAGGACATAGTTACTGATAGTGCTCTGGCAACTACAAAGAAGAATGCTAAAGGAGTGGAAATGCCAAAGACAAGAGCTGACTGCACTGTTAAGGATTTGAGGAAGTGGGAAATGAATGTAAAGGCCAAGAAATGGCTTGTGTATGGACTTGGTCCAGACAAGTACAATAGAATTCAAGGCTATACCACTTATAAGAAAATCTGGAACACTTTGCAAGTGGCTCATGAATGAACACCTCAAGTGAAGAGGTCTAGAGGAACACTGCTATATTCTCAATATGAGAATTTCACCATGAAGGATGGTGAAACCATCCAGGAGATGTATACAAGGTTCAGCACACTAACAAATGAACTTATTTCTCTTGGAAGGGTTATTCTTGAAGAAGATAAAGTTGGGAAAACTTTGACAAGGGTACTGCCAATCTCTTGGGAAAGCAAAATTATAACTATTTAGGAATCAAAAAACATTTCCACTCTTAAGTTGGATGAGCTAATTGGAAATCTCACTGCCTATGAACTTAGAAGGCAAACCATGAAGATGGATACAACGAAGAAAGAAAGGAGCATGGCATTTAGAATCACTGAAGGTGCTAATCTAGTGGAGGATGAAATGACCATGATCACAAAGTATTTCTAGAAGTAACTAATGAGAGAAAACGGTCATTCAAGAAGTGGAACTACAACAAACCAAGGGTTCCTGAAAAACAAACCAATAAGTGGTGTTACAAGTGTGGGAAGACTGATCACCACATCAAAAATTGCCCTCAATGGGAAATCGAATGGAAGAAGGAAAGAGCTTAACGGAGGAATAAGAATAAGGAACAGGAAGAAGGAAAAGGTTCATCCCACTAACAACAAAGGGTGAACAAAGGCTATAGTTAGTGTTTGGGGTGAAAGCTCAGAAGATGACTCAGAAGACGAAGATGGAGATGAACAAGCACTTATGGTAATTGGGAAATCCGATGAGGAATCTGAGGTAATTAGAATTCATCTCAAAGACAATATTATGTTTTTGTCTAAAGAAAGTCTATCTGAATTAGTTCTAGATTTCATTGATGTTGAGGTTATAAACAATGAAAAAATAAAGAATTTGCTCAAGGGAAAAATAGGCTACCAGGTTGGGCTAAAACAAATTTGATTCACCCTTTTCCTATAGAAAGGGACCCAAACTTGTTTGGGTTCCTAAGACTAACCCTTGATTTCCTTTCGCGTGTCCAAGGGAAGGGGAGAAACCAAATATAGTACATGGATAGTGGTTGTTCAAAGCATATGATAGGAATCAAGAGCCAGTTCATTTCACTTGAGGACCTTAAATGAGGTAATGTCTCCTTTGGAATTGGGAAAAAAGGTGAGATCATTGGGGTTGAAATGGTAGGTAATAGTGATTCTCACTCTATTGAAAATATCTACTTGATGGATGGCCTAAAGTACAGTCTAGTCAGTATATCACATTTATGTTACACAGGTAACCTGGTAGTAATAGCCTCTACCAAATGTTGTGTGATTAACTGACCATTGACAAGATTGTTTTGTGGGAAAAAGGAGTAAACAATACATACATTGCAGGTTTGTCCACGCTTTTAGAAAATGAACTCACTTGCTAAAATGTGTTGGACAATGATCCCCTCCTTTGGCACAAGAAACATGGACATGCAAGTTAGAGTCAACTCAACAAATTAGTTTCTAAGGATCTAGTGATAGGGCTTTCTAACATCAAGTTCAAGGAAGACAAATTTTGTGAGGCTTGTGCAAGGGGAAGCACGTAAGATTCCCTTTTAAATGCAAAAACTTGTTAAGTACCACCAGAACGTGGAACTGGTCCAAATGCATCCTTGTGGTCCAATAAGAATATTAAGTAGAAGTGGTCAAGGACATGTGATGGTGCTTGTTGATGATTATTCTAGGTTTACTTGGACATTTTTTTAACATCTATAGATGAATCATTTTAGATGTTTACTTCTTTTCTTAGAAAAACACAGAAACAACTAGGTAATCAACTTGCATCAATTAGGTCTGATCATGTAACTAATTTTGAAAATGCTAAGTTTGATAAATTTTTGCATGCTACATCATAAGTAGTTGCATGACTAGACTTCTTGTTAAGAAGATTCCCTATGAGTCACTTAAAGGGAGAAAGCTAAATATATCCCATTTTAGGGCATTTATATGCAAGTGCTTTGTGCACAATAAAGGCAAAGACTCCCTAGGTAAGTATGATCCCAGGAGTGATGGGGGAGTATTCTTGGGATATTCTTCACATAGTAAAGCTTATAAGATATACAGTAAAAGAACTATGTGTGTAGAAAAATGTATATGCTTTCTAAAACTAACATTTTTCTGAGAAGCAGGAACAAGATAATGACGAGATTGGGCTGATAAGAAATTCAAATGGTGTAACCATAGTCCAGCCTAAAGAAGCATCACAGGAAGGAACACGTAATGGAACAGGTCCTTCCACCAAGGGCAACATGACAGGGGTAACTGGCTAGAGAGGAACCGATCCTCAAACCTCGAGGGAACCTGTCCATGAACCTATTCCTTAGTAACAAAACTAGGAAGAAACATCTAAAGAAACTGACACTCATATTGCAACATCGACGAAATTGGATATAGATGAACTTGATTCATTTGTTGATTAGAAGTTGTATAGGAGAATGGTTGGTTCTCTTTTGTATCTTACCGCTAGTAGACCTGCCATTGTTTTCAATGTAGGTCTTTATGCTTGATTCCAGGCAAATCCAAAGGATCCCCACTTAACTAATGTAAATAGAATATTGAGATACTTGAAAGCCACCAGTAACATTTGCCTTTGGTATCTAAAAGGTAGTAATTTTAACCTAGTGCGATATGCTCACACTGATTATGTAGGTTTCTTAGTGGATAGGAAGATCACCTTAGGTCTGGCACCCGTCCTTGGTTCATGTCTTGTGTCGTGGTTTATCAAACAGGCAAAATGCAATGGCCTTGTCTACTGTTGAAGTTGACTATGTCGTTGTTGGTCCATGTTGTGCTCAATTATTGTATATCAAACAACCATTATTGAACTTTGGAATTGATATTGGTTGTATCCCTATTTTATTATGATAACACTAGTGTTATTACTATGACAAAGAACCCGATTCATCATAATAGAACTAAGCACATAGATGTTAGGCACCATTTTTGAAGGATAACTATGAGAAAAGCTTGATTACTGTGGAGTTTTGTGCTACTAACAAGTAAATTGCTGACATCTTCACAAAAGCCTTAAGTAGAGATCACTTTGAGAAGAACATGTTAGAAGTACCTAGATTCTAGGGATACACTCCAACATCTCTTCAAAATTGAATTTAAGTTTAATAAAACTTCGAAGAGTCTGAAAAGCTGTAATTACACCATCAATTATTCCTCTATATATTGATTATATTTTGTGTATTACTTACTTCATCTCTCTTAAGTCGTCAAAAACTCTAATTATTCTTTCATCATTCAAACACAATCTAATTATTTTCTCTTCCATACCCTAGCTTAGATATGTCAACCACCTCTGGAAATTCTTCATCACCACCACAGGAAACCACTTGCACACCTTCTACCATTCTTTCAATCATACCAATCTCTAAAAAAAAGTAGATGTAAAAATGAGGACTTGTCTGATTGTTGCTGAAAGAGAGCAGATCAAGAATATAAACAAGCAATTGAATGCATGGTGGGAGGAAGAAATAAAAAAACATGAAGATTCATTTAAGTGTGCTACTAAGGGGGAAGAAAGTAGGTCTTCTGAAACTGAACAGGCATTTTCTGATTCTAAAGTTACTCCTGACAACATTTTTGAAGCTATTGCGAATTTGGAGAATAGATTTGTGCTGGTACAATCTATAGCAGGTGTTGAGACTAAAGAATCTGGAGAAGTTGGTGGTAAAAATAAAAAGGGAAACGAAAAAGAGAGCAAGGGTGCTAGGAGCACTGTGGCGGGAAAGTGTATAAGTGTTGTTGATTCTTCACCCACTCCGGTTGGTATAATAAAAACTGGTGCAATGGTTGTTTAGGGAGAGGAATTTACTGAAATAGAAGAGAGTGTGAGCAAAACATTAAGAAGTAGGTCTAGAGAAGATGTTGAGGGGTTGGTTCAACTTGGAAAAAATATAGATGAATATGTTCCATCTAAACAGGAAACCCTTACGGAACTGCTGATAGGGTTATCAATGGCACTAAAACTCATGTCACTCCCTACGGTTTTATTCTTACAAATGTGCTTGAACATTTCAAGGTATCTACGAAGAAGTGGTAGATAACTACAAGAAAGTATCATTTTGGGGTTAATAATCTACTTGCTTGCGATTATGAAGTCAATGTCATTCCTAATGAACACGGTTCATCTAAAAAGAGGCCTATCAGTAGCAAATTCAGAGTCTTGGTACAGAAGAGTAAGGCAAAGGATATTGAGATAGCAAGGCTGAAGACACGATTGGTTGAGGTAGAATCTGAGAGAGATGTTCTTAGAACTGAACTTGCAAGGGAAAAGGAGAATAATGACGGAATTCTTCATGATATGCTGAATCTTCTCCAAGAAAATAACCCATACCCTACCTCTTCCAATCCTTAAATCCTAGCCTGGTGTATATTAACCAGTGACCCAGTTTTGGACGTTTCATTTCTTTTGCTCATGTTTTTAGTATTTTTATTTCTTCTTATGCTTTGTGGTAGAATCTTATCAATCAACAATAAAATTCATTATTTTTTCTCTAACTGTTTGTTCATATTTCTTTGATGGTTGAAATTCTTGTTTTATTTATGATGATTAATCCATGTTTGCATTTGAAGTAGCCCTAGTGGCCATGAGTAAGCTTTAAAATCTGGTTATCTCACATTTTTTATGAAACTTTTCGATGATGCCAAAACGGGAAAAAGATTGTGCTTTAAACAAGTGATGTTTACACTTTGAACAAGTTATTTTTATAACCTAATGTACGAGGTCCTTGATGATTAGTGATAAAAAGGAAAAATGATTCTAACACTGTATTGATGTTTAGCTGAGTTGAAACAGGGCCTAATCTTATGAAAAGTATAGAGTTTGTCATCATTAAAACATGGGGAATTTGTTGGCCCAAGTAAAGGTTAGTTTTGAAGACTGACAAAAGAACTCAAGATGAACCAGGTCTATCTCTCATGTGCACAAAAATGGGCAGATTCGAGCATGTGGGTTTCACGTGAAGTAGATAAGCTTAACATGGTGTGTTTAATATATCCTGATCGAAAAGTTTGCATAATTGATAAGGAGAAGGAGTCCTTAGTCAAAGACAATACATTCAATATAGGAGAGGAGTTAAAAGTTGAAATCAACTAGAACTCTTCCACCAAGGAAGAGTTGCACCGCAACTCAAGTTATTTCTTCATCTAATAACTTTATAAATTGCAGGATGTTCTCACATTAACGTGTTGCACAAAAACGTAGAAGTTAAATCTGAATTGAGAGTAAAATAGAAAGGCTTTTTGCAAGCAATTCATATGTGATTCAAGTGTGCAAACCTGAATCTACATGAACCAAATTGAAGAACCAGCTCCATAAAGAGTTTTATGTGTGTTTATTTATTTCTAGTTCAATTGTACTAGGTGCTTTATATTGTACCTTTCAGCTTTATCTAGAAGCAATTATAATAGGTACTTTGAGTATTCAAGTTAGAGTTAACTTGAAGTTCTTGCAGCAGTTAGAGGCCGGTTGCTACAACGGGATTGAGTTTAATCCTTAGGTTTACAAGAGTTTTGTAAATGCTATTTTGGCTCAGTAATTTTAGTAGAAGTTTGGGAAAATTCTACTGAGTAGTAGGTCGTGGGTTTTTCACCTTTTGAGCGAGGTGTTTTCCATTTAAAAATATCTATATTTTTAATTCTATGTACTTTTAATTCCGCAAACAATAGTAGAAAGTACAGCTAGAAGAACCAGGTTCTTCTACAGCAAAAATTGAGTACCACACAAATCACCCCCCCCCCTCTTGTGTAGTATTGACATTTAGAACAATAGTTTGTCTTTCATATTTACATGTTTAATTATGTATTTGTGCCTGAGGGGCAGATTTTTGTGCTTATCTGTACTAGTTGTTCTGCAAACATTACTATTAAAAAAGTCATTTTCAAAGAAGTTTAAAATGAGCTAAGATGGTTTAAGGTATTTACAGTTTGACTCCTTTCTCACTGGTTTTTGAACTACATCTATACAACATGTTGATACATTTTTCGTGATTTCTTACCATTCATACTTTAGTTATGATTATTACTCACTGAGTTGGAGTACTCACTTTACTTCCTACACCTTGTGTGCAAATTCAAGTATTTCAGAACTCGGTAGCAGGTATTCGCTAGCTGAGGTAGAGTCATTGGAGTTTTAGTGAGGCAGCTACCCGACGTCCATAGCACAACTTTACTCCATCTTCATGTCATTAGATTATTCTAGTATATTTTTCATAATGTCATTTTATTTAGACCTTGTAGATTCTCGTGACTTGTAACACCCCGATATCGTGCTGTGTTTGGGCTGTATTCTAACCATTATATTATCTTATACTTAGTCTTTGGCTTATTTACTCATGCTTAGACTATTTCTTTATGTTCAAATGTTTAAAACTAAATTAGGACTAGTTGGCTGGCCTTGTCTTCACGAGAGACTCCATCATGATCGGGTCCGGGTTTAGGTTTGTGACAATTCAGCACAATGATGCCAGAGTTGTGACTATTGGTGACAATGGTGCATTGAGGATGCAGGGCCAAATATGTGTGCCCAATGTAGAAGGGCATTAGGATCTGATTTTGGAAGAGGCTCATAGCTCACGGTATTCCATCCACCCGGGTGCCGCAAAGATGAACCAATATTTGAGATAACATTACTGATGGAGAAGAATGAAAAAGGATATTATGGAATTTGTAGCTCGGTGTCTTAATTATCAATAGGTGAAATATCAGCATCAGCGACCGAGTGTTTTGTTTCAGCAGAAATATATTCCAGAGTGGAAGTGGGAGCGCATCACACTGGACTTTGTAGTTGGAATCCCACGGACTTTGAAGAAGTTCAATGCTATTTGGGTAATTGTAGATCGGTTGACCAAGTTGGCATACTTCATTCCTATATGTACTACCTATTATTCAGAGTGGGTTGCAAAGATCTACATCCAATAGATTGTTTGCTTGCATAGTATTCCAGTTTCCATCATTTCAGATAGAGGAACTCTATTTACTTCACAGTTTTGGAGAGCCGTTCAGCGAGAGTTGGGTACTCAAGCTGAGTTGAGCAAAACTTTTTACCCTCATACGGACGAGCAGTCTAAGCACACTATTTATACTATTAAAGGACATGTTGCGCGCATGTGCCATTGATTTTGGAGGGTCATAGGATCAGTTTCTACCGCTCACACAATATTCTTATAACAATAGTTAGCAGTCGAGTATTCAGATGGATCCGTGAGGCTTTATATGGGAGACGGTGTAGATCTGTAGTTGGATGGTTTGAGCTGGGTGAGGCTAGGCTTTTGGGTACAGACATGGTGCAGGATGTTTTGGACAAGGTGAATGTGATTCAGGACCAACTTCGTACAGCGCAATCTAGACAAAATAGTTATGCCGATAGGAAGGTCTGTGAGGTGTCTTACATGGTTGAAGAGCAGATTCTACTGAAGATTTCACCCATGAAGATGTTATGAGATTTCAAAAGAAGGGTAAATTGAGTCTGAGGTTCATTGGACCTTTTGAGGTACGTTGGAGGATTGGGGAGGCAGTTTATGAGCTTGCTTCGCCACCCAACTTGTCAAGTGTGCATCCGGTGCTTCATATTTCTATGCTCTAGAAGTATATTGGCGATCAGTCTCATGTTTTGGATTTTAGAATGGTTCAGTTGGACGGTGATTTGACTTATGATGCAGAGCCAATGGCTATTTTAGAGCATCGGGTTTGAAAGTTGAGGTTAAAGAATATAGCTTCATTGAAAGTGTAGTGAAGAGGTCGACCCGTGGAGGAGACTACCTGGGAGACCAAGCGAGAGATGCGGAGCAGAAATTCTCACCAATTTGAGGCTTCAGATATATTTCTTGATTCCTTTGAGGATGAACATTTGTCTAAAAAGGGAGGATGTAACGATACAACCAGTCATTTCACAAGTTACCACTATGTTTCCCTCATTTCTGCTTTTTTATGTGTTTTTATGTTGTATATTGCGATATTCAGTTAGTTTATTCGGACTCATAGAGGTTTTGTAGAGGTTTGAGATACTTAGTCTCTTTTGGAAACGTTAACCAGATGTTGACTTATGTAAAAAAGGGCTCGATGTGATTTTTGATGATTCAGATAGCTTCGTTAGCTGATTTGGGACTTAGGAGCGTGATCGAAATATATTTTGGGGGTCCGTAGTAGATTTAGGCGTGAATTGATGAAATTAGAATTTTGGCATTTTCCGGTTAATATGGATGTTTTATTATTGGGGTTGGAATGGAATTATGGAAATTGGAGTAGGTCTGTTGTGTCATTTGTGTCATGTGTGCAAAATTTCAAGTCGTTCAGACGAGTTTTGATAGTCTTTTTGATCGTTTGCGGAATTTGATAGTTTATGTAATCCTTTGGCTTGAATCCAAGGATGATTTGGTGTTTCGATGTTGTTTTAAGTATTATAAATATTGGTATAAGTTTGAATAGTGGTATATGACTATTTCGTACTTTTGGTCAGGTCCCGAGGGCCTCGGGATGATTTTGGATGGTATCGGAAAGTATGGGAGTTGGAGTTTGCAACCGAAGTTGATGAGGTTCTGTAAACCACACCTACGGTTAGGGGACCTCAGGTACGATGATCACAGAAGCGGGAAGGAGCCGCATATGCGACCACAAGAGAAGAAGGCATGAGTCGTAGGTGCAGAGGAAGGAGTGCACCTACGTGACCACAGATGCAGTTTTTTGGCGGATTAGTGGTTTTCGCAAATGCGCACCTGGGACCGCAGGTACGGGTCCGCAGGTGTGAGTAAATGACTGTATGTGCAGTATCACTAGGAAGAAGTCCTCTTCGCAAAACTTTACTCATTTCTGTTACATCTTATGTTTTCGTACATAACAGGATGCCATAAGCAAATTGGTAAAAGCTCGAAAATAAAATATTAAATTCTGTATTTTTCGTCCGTTAAAGTTTCATCACAAGTTAATCGTCATAAGTTTGGAAGTTAATCGTCATAAGTTTGGAAATTAGATTATTTTAAGATTATAAGCATTTTATGCTATTTTAAATAAGTAATGAGTAAATTTGTGAAGGTAAGAAGGTAAGAAACTCAAAGAAAAAGAATTTCATCGAAGTATGACATTTAGAGATAAAATAGGACCTAAGCTAAAATACCCGATAATTAGAGACTAGTACTATCACGACCCAAATCGGAGGGCCATGACTAGCACCCGACCATACTTGCCGAGCACTGACGTACATTTTATCTAACCTTCTTTATTATCTTTTAGGGCTGACGAGATCAATATAAATGGTATACATGGACCATGGACAACCAATAATAAACTATGATGGCATTAACCTACATAACATGGGATGATCCGACAATCAAGAACTATATACATATGGTACAAGCTGCCATGCTACCATGAAAGACTATACAACAAAAACCAGTCGACAAGGCATACCAAACTATACATGAGTCGACACTCGTCTATGAGCCTCTAAAGGAACATAAGTGCTGCAACATGGTCGGAATAGGGCCCCGACATACCCATAATGTCCATAATAAAATGCATACCAAGACCACGTCAAGTCTAGAAAAGGGATCTCGCCAATCACCGCTGAACTGGACAACCTACTGTGATTGGGGAGCTGCACCTACCTATCTACAACATGTAACATCTGAGTACCTTTGAGGACTACTCACAAGAAATGTATAATACACATGTATAAATACATAAACTTTTAAAACATACCCCTCTGTGGGTATCATCATCATCATATCATACCCGGCCCTAATAGGCTCGGTAAAAACATACCCGGCCATCATAAGGCTCGGCAGAATCATACCCGGCCATGTGGAGCTCAGTAAAACCCAACTAATAAGTGGTTTCACAATAGGTGTCGTACCCAGCCGACTATAGTGTGGCTCGGTAGATTAAAATAGATATGTATATAATGCATGCTTGACTCATGAAAACACGTGCTAGACCATTCGGAGTGACGTAAGGTCGGTATCCTTTGTACACCTTATTAGGACTAACTCTTCACTATGATCCTTATTGGAATCAAGAAGTACCAAAAAGATTGAGAACATAAGAATAAGAGAAGCAACATCAACATCAATCATTCCATAAGAGAGGAAACAATGTAAGTGCTGCTAGCTTCTAAGAGTAGAGTATCTTTGGATGCTCGTTCATTATATTATGTACAATCGGAGTCATGAAAAAGAAGGAAAGGAAGAGACTCACATACCTTGTATATACTGCCCCAATCTCAAGCTATGCAATTTTCACGACTCCAAAGTCTATAATAAGAGAAACGATACTATAGTTATCTTTCAAGCGTCATAACTATTATGTATCGACCACAACCTATTTTACGATGAAATGCACAACACCTCCCCTATATATATATATGAATTCACACAATACAAAACAATCGCAAAACAGCCTAAATAACGTCAATAATAAACATATTGAGCCTCCCAAATAGTCCACGCACAACCTAATCACTTCATACACACGAATACCATCCCAAAACCCTACATCTATATGGTGTTTCTCTACACCCTTACTCCTCCAAAATCCACAAAATAGTAGCAAAACACGCAGCCCAATAGCAACACAAAACAGTCCGCTACAAGTGAATAACTCGAACTCACAGCTTCTGATCACGGTCCAGTGAGTTCTTACATGTATAGAACGAATTTCTATGAATTGATAGAAGAATAAATGTATGAATTATGGTAGTAAAATCACCTTACTTGTTGGATAACTCATCCTTTATCTTGGTTCTTCAAACTCTAGGGTTTACCCCCAATTTAAACTTTAAAGAGAGGGAAAATCAATTAGGGTTTGAGAAAAAAATTTGGGAGGAAGTTGGCAGTGGTTTAGGTATGGTTATATGTTAAATATAATGAGGGATATATTGCAGAAGATAATCCTTTTAACGAGCTCTTTGTCTAACCCGAAATGGCCTCTTTTTGGGCCATCATTTAACCAAGTAGGTGACCCACGTACTTGTCACCTACCAGCTTGTGCAGTCTTGCAAAAATGTCTATATCCTTCTATTCCAATATCGTATTGATAAACAGTTTAATGCTTTGAAAACTAGACTCATAGATCTTCAATTTTGTGGGTATATCACCCCGTAATTCCAAGTATATTGGGAGAAAAGCTTAATAATATTTGACCTAATATTTAAGTAAAACTATGAACCTAAGTTGCATTTTTCGACTTTTGCTTCATAACTTTTGACTTCAAGAATTATGATACGGATATTATATGATACAAATATCTTGAAAAGTGACCTCCCGAGTATATTAAGCACCTATAGGTTTATCCGAAAATATGAGTTACAACATCCTTGATTCGTTTAACCTCTAATACTTGTTAATCACCCTTGTGCACCCTTGTATCACTTAAGATCAATAGGATTAACTTCTTATCATCTCAAGGATAATTCCTTCTTGGATTTGTGTTAACTAACGTATGGCATGAACTAACTCGTGTGGATATGGGTTGTAACACCCTCCCCCCTTAGGAACATTCGTCCTCGAATGTAAGGGTTTATGGGGAGTCCAAATCATTGTGGATTCCAACGGAAATTTGCAGCCAATTTTCCCCTATAAAATGGTCACTACAAAAATTTGCAAGCAGTTAAGCCCAACGTATGGTCTCACAAGGCTACACAAAGCATTATGGACATGTACATTATTTACATATCACCATTTTGTATTAAGAAAGAGTGTTCTCAAATTATTGCTTACCTCATAAAGTCGTTTCACCTTTCCAATGTATCGTGTGTTCCACTAGCATCCTTGTTGTCATAATTCTAGAATAGGTAAGGGTATTTAGACTTCATCTCTTCTTCCACTTCCCATGTCATTTCTTTCTTATTTTTGTCTCTCTACAATACTTTGACGGAAGCTACATCTTTTGTTCTCAGCATGCGGACTTGTCGATCTAATATAGCCACTAGCACCTCTTCATATGATAGATCCTCTGTAACTTGTACATCATTGATAACAACTCGAGAAGGGTCTCCAATACATTTCCTCAACATAGATACGTGGAATACCGGATGGACAAATTCCAATTCGGATGGCAATTCTAACTTATAAGCAACCTCCAATTCGTCAAAGAATTTTGTACGGACCGATATACCGTGGACTCAGCTTACCTTTCTTCCCAAAACGCATAACACCTTTCATCAGCGAAATCCTTAGGAAAACCGAACCACTAACCTCAAACTCCAGAACATGATGTCGGACATCAGAATAAGACTTTTTCCTACTTTGTGTTGTCCTCAATCGCTCTTGTATCACTTTCACCTTCTCAATGGCTTGGTTATTCAAATCTAGCACATATAATTCTGTTTCACCGACTTCGAACCATCCAACTGGTGATCCACATCTCCTTCCGTATAGTGCCTCGTATGGGCCATTTTAATACTGGAATGGTAGCTATTATTGTAGGCAAATTAAATGAGTGGAAGATGGTCATCCCAATTTCCCTTAAAGTCTAGAACACATGCTTGTAGCATATCTTTTAGTGTCTGAATGGTACGTTCAGCATGTCCATCAGTCTGCGGATGAAATACAGTGTTGAGATTCACTTCTCTGCCTAAACCCTTTCTGAAAAGACCTTCAAAAGTTAGCCATAAATTGTGATCCTTGGTCTGATATAATAGATACTAGCACACCATGAAGCCTAGCAATCTCCTTGATATACAGTTTCGCATAATCTTCCGCTGTGTAAGATATCTTAACTAGCAGAAAATGGGCACATTTTGTAAGTCGATCAACTATCATCCAGATGGAGTCAAATTTATGATAAGAGCGATGTAATCCAATAACAAAGTCCATATGAATCACCTCCCATTTCCAGGTCAGAATCTCTATATTTTGATGTAATCCACCGGGTTTCTGATGTTCTATCTTTACTTGTTGACAGTTGGGACACTAGGCTACAAATTTTGCAATAGACGTTTTCGTGTTGTCCCACCAATACTACTCCTTGACATCACGATACATCTTTGTCGAGCCAGAATGGATGGAATATCGAGATTGGTGAATCTCCTTTAATAATATTTTCTCGCAACCCTGCCACATTAGGCACACATAATCGGCCATGGTATCTCAGTGCCCCATCTCCCCCAATATCAAAAGCCGTAATTTCACACTACTGGATGCTCTCTCTCAATCGTATTAAGATAGGATCTTCATATTGCCGTGCTTTTACCTCGGTTATCAAAGATGATTCTGATGTATTATGTATAGTAACACCTCCGTCATCAGAGTGTAACAATCTGATTCTCATATTGGCTAGCTAATGAAGCTCTTTAGTCAAACCCCATCTACCCTGCCTCAATATGTACTAAACTTCCCATTGACTTACGACTGAGAGCATCTGCCACAACATTGGCTTTATCGGGATGATACAATATCTCGATGTCGTAGTCTTTCAGTAATTCAAGCCACCTATGCTACCTTAAATTTAACTCTTCTGCTTGAAGATGTATTGTAAACTCTTATGATCTGTGTAGATGTCAACATGGACATCGTATAAGTAGTGTTGCCATATCTTCAAGGCATATATTACTGCAGCCAATTCCAAATCATGGGTTGGATAATTCTTTTCATGCTTCTTCAATTGTCTAGATACATAAGCAATCATATTCCCACGTTGCATCAATACGCACCCCAAAACTATACCTGAGGCATCACAATATACCAAATAACCATCTGGTCCTTCAGGAAGAGTGAGTACTGGTACGGACGTCAATCGATTCTTCAACTCTGATAAATTCATTCACAAGCGTCACACCATTGGAACTTAGTAGCTTTCGATGTTAAGTCAATGGTTCAGATATAGAGGAAAACCCATCTGCAAACTGCCTATAATATCCTGCTAGCCCGAGGAAGCTACGAACTTCTGATGGTGTTGTCAGTCTCGGCCAACTTTTTCCTGCATCAATCTTCTGAGTGTAAACACTGATACCCTCGTCAAATATCACATGGCCAAGGAATTCTACTGATTTCAGCCAGAATTCACATTTGGAGATCTTAGCATATAACTTACGATCCTGAAGCATATGTAATACAATCCACAAGTGGCCCGCATGTTCCCCCTCTGAATGAGAATGCACCAGAATGTCATCAATGAATACAATCACAAACACATCGAGATAGGGCCTGAATACAATATTCATGAGATCCATAAAAGGAGCTGGAGCATTTGTTAGCCCGAACGACATCACCAAGAACTCAAAGTCCCCATATCTTGTTCGGAAGGCCATCTTTGGAATATCCTTCTCCTTAACCCTCATCTGATGTTACCCCAATAAGCAATCTTGGAGAAATACTTGTCATCCTGGAGTTGGTCAAACAGGTCGTAAATACTTTAAAGTGGATACTTGTTCTTTATAGTAAATTTATTCAACTGCCGATAGTCGATACACATCCATAAAGACCCATCTTTCTTCCGCACGAATAGCACTGGCGCACCCCAAGGTGAAGTGCTAGGCCTAATGAAGCCCTTGTCCAGCAAGTCCTTTAACTGCACCTTAAACTCTTGCAACTTTGCTTGGGCCATTTTGTATGGAAGGATAGAGATCGGTTAAGTCTCAGGCAACACGTCAATGTTAAACTCAATCTCCCTTAAAGGAGGAAAGCCTGGGAGTTCATCTGGGAAAACATCTGGAAATTCATTGACCACGGGATTGATTGTAGGGTAGTCTATTTCAACTCCATATCCCTAACGTTAATGAGATGATAAATGTAACCTTTTGAGATCATATTTATTGCCTTGAGATTGGAAATAAACCTACCTTTTGGTGTAGAAATGTCCCCCTTCCATTTAATGACGGGTTCGCTTGGAAATTGAAACCTAACCATATTCATACGGCAGTCAACACTTGCATAGCATGAGGTCAACCACTCCATTCCCAGTATCACATCAAAATCAACCATTTCTAACTCAAATAAATTTGTCGAGGTTTGCTGACTACAAATCATCACAGTGAAACCTCTATATACCCTTCAAGCAATCACAGAATATCCTATCGGAGTAGATACCGCAATGGGTTTACTTATCAATTCAGGTTCAATGCCAAACTTATTAGCCACAAAGGGTGTAACATATGACAATGTAGATCCTGGATCAATTAGCACATATACATCATAAGAAAACACAAACAATATACCTGTAATAACATTTGAAGACGACTCGAGATCCTGTCGACCTACTATAGCATAGGTTTGATTTTGACCTCCATTTGAACTCCGCATCGCACCTCTACCTATACCACCACCTGTCAATTGCTAAAAACACCGTGCTGGAGGTTGGACTGATGAGGCAGAACCAGATACAGATCCAGTCGGCTGAGCCATACTATCACCTCCCTGGTTAGGACAATATCGCATCATATAGCCAAGCTGTCCGCAAGAATAACATACATCAGAACCTCGACGATACAGTCCAAAGTGGGCCTTGCCACACTAATCATAATGTGGTGTTGTGGGTCAAGTCTGACTAGTATCCCTTGTGATGTTGCGATCCTGATTCCCTCGAACTCTGACCTGGATCGGAATAGTAAAATTGATCATATCGAGGCCTCTAAAACTATAGAGGAGCACTAGCTACATATGGTGTCGGACTCCTTGAAGGCTGGGGCCTGACATTGACTATGAAGTCATTAGAATACCGTGCAAATCTTGCCCTCTTATGTTGGCCCCTATCCTGCTCTTTATCTTCCCTTTTGCTGGCGTTTACGATCCTTTAGGGTCTGGGCATAAGCCTGAATACGAGAAATATTCATGTCCTCTACTAAGAAGGCTGTCGTGCACATATTTATCAGATGCGGTCCCAACCCGTTCACGAAAAAATGCACCCTATCACTCATCTCGGCCACCATATGGGGAGCATACCTTGATAAAGAATCAAACTGCATACAGTACTCTCACACACTCATATTACCTTGTATAAGGTTCAAGAACTATCAGCTCTAGCTCGTCGTATCTCAACTGGTAAGTAGTGACGAACAAAGGCCTTAGAAAATTCCGTCCACACAACTGGACGAGATTTTGGACCCTAGGATTTCTCCCAACTATCATACCAAAGAACCGCTAAATCCTGTAGCCAATAAGAAGCCAACTCTACTGCCTATGTATCACTAACATGTATAACCCGCAATGTACGATGAACATGGTCAATAAAAGTTCGGGGGTCCTCCTAGGAATCCGATCTGGTAAACACTGGAGGGTCTAAATTAATAAAATCAAGAACCATCGTACTAACTGGTTTATCAGCAGCACGTGTATTCTACCTCTGAGCCTGAGCAGCAATCAAGCTAGTCAATAACTGCAAAGCACTCCACATATCCTGGTCTGTAGTGCCAGATAGACGAATTGGAGGTGTTGGGTTCCTCCTAATATCCTCTGGAGGAGACGGAGTAGATGTGGTATGAGATGGCATCTCACTCTGAACCTCACTTTGGCCTACTCTGGCTTGGGGCACCTGACTGGTACCCGCTCCCGCAGCTATATCAAGCCGTCTACTAATTGTTCATTTCCTAGTCGAAGGCATCATTAAAAGAAAATAAGGTGAATATTAGAGACGATCACTTACGACTTAACTCTATGCACGATCTAAATTCAGGAAGAAGGTAACAATCATAGATGTCATGTAGCCTTCTGATTATAAATGTGGCACGCTAGACATCCATAATCAAGTATCTACTAGACACGGCTCATAGACAATCCCTAGGCCAAATCTGCTGTAATACCAAGTTTATCACTACCCAAACCGGAGGGCCATGACTAGCACCCGACCATACTTGCCGAGCACTGGCGTACATTTTATCTAACCTTCTTTATTATCTTTTTGGGTTGATGAGATCAATATAAATGGAAGTTATGGATCATGGACAACCAACAATAAAATATGATGGCATTAACCTACATAACATAAGATGATCAGACAATCAAAAAACTATATACATATGGTACAAGCTGCCATGCTACCATGAAAGACTATACAATAAAAACCAGCCGACAAGGCATACCAAACTATACATGAGTATACACTTGTCTATGAGCCTCTAAAGGATTATAAGTGCTACAACATAGTTGGAACATGTCCCCAACATACCCATAATGTCTATAACAGAAATGCATACCAAGACCATGACATGTTCGGAGAAGGGATCTCGCCAATCACCGCTGAACTGGACAGCCTACTGTGCTGGGGGAGCTGCACCTACCTATCTATCAGGACCTACAGCATGACATGCAGCATCTACAAATAAAAGGACGTCAGTACGAATAAAGTACTAAGTATGTAAGGCATGGAACCATAAATACGAACAGTAATATAAGCAGGGATAGAGAATATACAACATGTAACATCTGAGTACCTTTGAGGACTACTACCAATAAATGCATAATACATATGTATAAATACATAAACTTTTAAAACATACGCCTATATGGGCATCATCATTATCATATCGTACCCGACTATAATAGGATCGGTAAAAATATATCCGGCCATCCATAAGGCTCGGTAGAATCGTACCCGGCCACGTGGAACTCAGTAAAACCCAACTAATTAGTGGTTGAATAATAGGTGTCGTACCCGGCCGACTATAGTGCAGCTCGGTAGAGTAAAATAGGTACATATATATAATGCATGCTTGACTCACAGAAACACGTTCTAGACCTTTCGCAGTGACGTAAGGTCGGTATCCTTTGTACACCTTATTAGGACTAACTCTTCACTATGAACCTTATTGAAGTCAGGAAGTACCAACAAGATTGATAACATAAGAATAAGAGGAGCAACATCAACATCAATCGTTCCATAAGAGAGGAAACAATGTAAGTACTGCTAGATTCGAAGAGTAGAGTATCTTTGGATGCTCGTTAATTATATTATACAATGAGAATCATGCAAAAGAAGGAAAGGGATAGACTCGTATACCTTGTATATACTTCCCTAATGTCAAGCTATGCAATATTCATGGCTCCTTAGTCTACATTAAGAGAAACGATACTATAGTTATCATTCAAGCATCATAACTATTATGTATCCCCTATATATATGACTTCACACCATTCAAAACAATTACCAAACAGCCTAAACAACATCAATAATAAATATATTGGGCCTTCCAAAATAGTCCACGCATTCATACATACAACGGCCATTGTAGTCATATCAAACGACACGAAAATGTTATGAAGAACTACCATCCCACAACCATACATCTATACGATGTTTCTACACACCCTTCCTCCTCCAAAACTCCAAAAAACAGTAGCAAAATACGCAGCCCAACAGCAACACAAAATAGTCCACAAAATAGTCTGCTATAAGCGAATAACTCGAACTCACGGCTTACGATCACCGTTCCGTGAGTTCTTATATGTATTGAACGAATTACCATGAATTCACATCAGAATAAATGTATGAAAGATATCAGTAAACTCACCTTACTTCTTGGATAACTCAGCCTTTATCTTGATTCTTCAAATTCTAGGGTTTACCCCTAATTTGAACTTGAAATAGAGGGAAAATTAATTAGGGTTTGTGGAAAATTTTTGGGAGGAAGTTTACAGGGGTTTATGTATGATTATTTGTGGAATATAATGAAGGATATATTGCAGACGATAAGCCTTTAATGGGCTCTTTGTCTGACCCGAAATTGCCTCTTTTTCGGTCATCATTTAACCAAGTAGGTGACCCACCTACTTGTCACCTAGCAGCTTGTATTGTCTCGTAAAAATGTCTATATCTCTCTATTCTTCAATTTGGTGGGTATATCACCTCGTAATTCCAAGTATATTGGGAGAAAAGCTTAATAACATTTGGCCTAAAGTTTAAGTAAAACTATGAACCTAAGTTGTGACAACTTTTGTCGGCTTTTGTTTCATAACGCGTTTGACTTCAAGACTTATGACACGGATATTATACAATTCAAATACCTTAGAATATGACCTCCTGAGTATATTAAGCACTTATAGGTTTATCCAAAAATACGAGTTACAACATCCTTGATTCATTTAACTTCTAATACTTGTTAATCACCCATATGCACCCTTGTATCACTCAAGATCAATAAGATTAACTTCTTATCATCTAAAGGATAATTCCTTCTTGGATTTGTGTTAACTAACATAAGGCATGAACTAACGCGTGTGGATATGAATTGTAACAAGTACCATACAAGGTACCTCATGTCCATGATAGCAAGGTGTATAAGCTATGTTAAAAATGAGTGGTATTTTAATTAATTTGAGATAATTCACAATTATATGAATATTTAATTAATTGTGAATTTTTGGTGGAAGATAAACTATGTAATTATGGAATAAGTAGATAATTGGTTGGATAAGCCTTACAAAAAAGACGTGGCAGCATAATAGGTGCAAACTAGTGACTACTAATGTCGCATGAAAAGTGGCAAAAATGTGAAGGAAATAGGTGGCCAACTAAGCCATCAAAGTGGGGGCAACTATCTTTAAAAAAGGGAAAAGGGCCAAAATTATACTTCTACTATCGAAAATTAGTCATATTAGTACCCCGTTTTACTTTACAGCTAAAATTGTCCCTACCATTAATAAAGTATGCAAAATTGTCCCTCCATTACTAAAGTAGATAAATTTGTACCTAAATCTAATAGATTTGGGAAAAAGGCAAAAAAGGTACCCCTACTATTAAAATTTATCTACGTTAATACCCCGTTTTACTTTCGGGCTAAAACAATACATGTCATTATTAAAGTAAGAGAAATCGTACCCAAATTTAACGGAGCTCATATGTGGCAACCTAGTCCCTCTTAATAATGTGCCAACTAATTAATAAATTTCCAACTAAAATATTACAACTCGCCCTACATAATAACTCGCTCCATTTGATAACCCCTCCACCTAAAAATAATCTCAGTCGAATAAACCTATGGTTCAAGCTCAAATTACTCATCATTGCCTCTTTCTTTCTCCTTTGTTCGACTCTATTTCTCTCATCTTCATAAATGTCGCAAAGCAGTACTTCTTCTCAGAGAAGAACCAAGTGAACCGATATTTCCCATTGGTCTTTAAAATCCTCCTCATATATGCTCCATGCAGCCCATTATAAGTACTTCTTATATTCTCCATGTCCCCATTTTTTGCACCAATTTGCCTCTATGTGCCTTACACAATATCTATGGTGTGCCTCAGGAAGAACCAAGTGGATTGAATCAATCAAATCCTTAAAATGGAAAAATAGTAAAGAAATGCATCAAAAACTGAACATCTCCAGTAATGCAACAGTGGAACAAACCAATTAAATGCAGTAATGAAACTGTAATTAAATGCAACAGTAATGAAACTAATGAGATGCCACAGAACAGTAATGAAATGCAATAGTTATGAGCTAATGAGATGCAACAAAACAGTAATGAATTAATGAAATGCAATAATTTTGAGGTCTAATGAATGTTGTAGCAGCCTCAAGAACCAACTCCATATCACTTTGGTCTCTTTATCAACAACAACCCAAGCTAAGGGATAAAAATGTCTCACGAAGTCTTGGCCAACAACCACTAATAGTTGACCCTTGCATTTCCCTTTCAGAAAGGTTCCATCCAAGCCAATGAATGGTCTCAACCCACTCTTGAACCCCATTTTCAATGAAAGCAGTTGTACATTCTTAGAAATCTTCTTTTATGTATTAATGTGGATAAATTTTAATAGTAGGGGTACTTTTTTGGCCTTTTTCCAAAATCTGTTAAATTTAGGTACAAATTTATCTATTTTAGTAACGGTAGAGATAATTTTACATACTTTGTTAATGGTAAGAACAATTTTAACCGTAAAATAGAACGGGGTACTAACGTGACTAATTTTCAATAATAGGGGCATAATTTTGGCCTTTATCCCTTAAAAAATGGACCATCTTCCTAAATTATTAAAGTATAATAACAATGTCCAATATGAAAAGTTACCATGTCCACTAGGTGAGAATATCTGAAAGGTTACAATGTCCAAGCGTGGCAAACTCTCTGAACAATTACAATGTCCAAACATGAAATTCTCTAAAATGTTACAAGGTCCAATATGAAATGCTGATTTAAAGAAAGCCCGATACAATATTTTTTAAGAAGATCATATGAATTTTTTTCTATTTCGATCTACCACTATTTGTTTTCACAAAAAAGAAATTATTGAAGTATGATAAGTGTGAGCACGTGATTTTTGCCCTATATGAGAATTACTCCCAAAAAATTCAAAATAAAAGAGTTTTGTGTTGTTTGCAATATTTGTGAATTTTGTGTTATTTTCTTGAATTGTTTGCATTTATCTGTGCATATTTATTTGTTTAAATAAATAAAAAATATAAAAATATGTTGCATTTGTATATAAAATTCAAGTTTATACTTAGGAATAATTAAGTTTATTTATAAAATCACAAAAATATGTATGTTTGCATTTTTAGCATTTAATGTCCAATTTTGTGCGATTTTCATTTTTATTAGCGTCTAATTTTGTGTGATAATTATTATTCTGAGTTAATTAGTATTTTTAAGATAATTTTGAGTTTTTATAATTTACTCTTAACATTTTCTTTCATAATAAATAAAAATAAAAAATAAAAATTTAAAAAATAGAGAAGATAAATCCGGAATTGGGCCTCTTCTTAAATTTTAAACTTAGGCCCAAACCTATTCTACCCAACCCAAAACCATATAATCCAAACCCAAGACCCATAACCCATGACCCAAACCCATAACCCATCTACTACACTACTATACACTATTCAAACTAACCCTAAACCTAAAACACACATAACACAAAAGCCTCCACTACACTATTCTCTCTTCTTCTTCTTCACCTCACCCAACCGCCAGCTACCATGGCCACTGCCATCATCTCCCTCACGACAACCAGCAGCCATCGCTGCCCTTCTCCCGTCGGCAGTCACGGCAGCAGCTCGCCATAGCTGCTGCTGCGTGTTGGCCAAGAAATGAATTCGTTTGCTTTTGGCCAAGAACAAGGCACGGCCATGGCTGCCGAGCTCAAGCTCGTCCATGGCAGTGACGTCCAGTCGCCATGGTTGTTGTTGTCAAGCTCCGACAATGGCAGCCATGCTCTTCTTCTTCATCTTCCTTTCTTTTTGATTTTTCCGGCAATGGTGGATATATATATATATTATATATATATATATATATATATATATATATATATATATATATATATACACACATGTATATAGGTGTAAACATATATTATATATGTATATATATGTGTATATATAGCATACATGTATATATATATACATATATATATATATATATATGCTTGAATAAAGTAATAAAAACCCTAATTATGCATGTGTATATACTATGAATATGCTGTGTATATACGTGTATACATGGGTATATTAAATATATATGACTATATGTATATATGTATATTTTATATTATTTTTTATTTTTTTCAGGCAGAATATATTTCTCGTTATTTTTATTATTTATTTTTATTTTTTCGGACAATATATATATTTTCTTGGTTTTTCGATATATATATATATATATATATATATATATATATATATATATATATATATATATATATATATATATATATGTATATATATATATATATGTATTTATTTTTTCGGACAATATATAAATATTTCGTTTTATTATTATTGTTGTTATTTTCACTTTCGGACAGATTTTTTTTTTAGTTATTTATCTTTATTTTTCGGATGAGATATTATATATATATAGGAATTTCATTTCTATGTATATTATGAATATATGAATATATATAGACCGGTTCTATATATATAAATATATATATGTATATTTTCGGATTTAGATAGTATATGATTGATTTTGTTTCTTACTAGTTGTTCATTATGTTCTTGATTATTTCTTCATTTTTTCTTACTTTAATCATGTGTTTTGTTAAGTTGTTAATATAGAAATGTTATAGTTCAATCATTTTTTACCCTAAATCTTGGTTGTGATATTGGTAGATTTAATTTGAATATTAGATGATTATTGAGTTTAGTAGACTAAATTTGGTTCATTATTTTGCTTAATTCTAAATTCGGATTTTAATTGTAGAATTAAAATAGTTTGTTTGATATGTTAAGTTTAAGTGATTTGAAGTTACTTGTTTGTTGTCATTGTAAATCTGAAATTTTTGTTGTTAAAGATCATATTGTTCTTGGTTGTTCTTCAAGATTGTTAGAATGGTTGTTAAAATTGTTTAAGAATTGGTTAAATTTACTATATTTTGGTTGTTTGATTTAGGTAAATTGGTTATAGCTGATAAGGGTATAGTAGCAAATTTTAATAATGTTGGGGGGTATTTTAGTCATCAAATTATAGTCAATTATTTGAATTAAAGTTATTTTTGTCCATTAGTTATTTAATTATTGTTAAATTAAAGTGGAAGACAAAACAAAAGATAGTGGTAATAAAAGTATTAATAGAATATATATAATGGAGAATAAAACATAACATAGTGGAATTAAAAGTGGGATTAAAATAAAAAGAAAGTGGAAATCTTACTTTTAGTTTTTTAATTAATAATGGTTTATTTTTAATTAAAAGGGGACCTTGAGTCTTGTGTATATAAGTTAGAATCATATTTCATTTAGGAGGGAGAATCAGAGGGAGAAGAAAACATTTTAGAGAGAAGAATCTGAAAAAAAAAATCTTAAAGAGTGTTAGCAAATAGTAAAACAAAAACAAAAACGAAACAAAAAAAAATCTGAAAAAAATTAGTCTTCCATTTTTACAAATCTTATTCTGAAGTTCAATTCTGGTGATTAATTCTTATTGCTTAAATCCGGATACTGGGTATTTTTGAGGTTGCTGTTGCTGTGATATTGTTGTGTTGTTATTTGTTGTGTTGATCACAGGTGTTCTTTTCTTTCCAATATCAGGTACATACCTAATCATGTTTAAATGATAAGATGAATACATGGGAAAGATGAGGATTTTGTTGAAATTTTAAATAGTTTTTCTATCTTCTTTTACAGATTATGTTTTAATAAATTCCGTATTAATATTTTGTAAATTTTTGTGTTAACTTTAAATAATTAAGCCTTGTTGTAGCAATAATAATTCACTTCTAAAAATGGTTATTAAATAGTATAGTTATAAATACGTTTATTAATATTCAAATTGTTTAGGAAGAATGAATTACTCTTTTGTTAATCAAATTAATTAGAACTTCTTTAATATCGTCTTTAATAAACTAAGTTGTTAATATGTAGTTAAGTTTAACAAAAATGCGAATTTTAATTATTTTGCGTAAATTAGGCATTTAGGTACGATTTGAGTTTTCAATAATACAAGAATGGTTTCTTCAAGTTCATCAAATCTCCCAATATAGATGTAAATAATTAAGGTTGATTATGGTTTCGAAAAATAGTTGTAAATAGTTAATATCATGGGTTTAAGTTAAAAAATAGTATAAAAAAAGTTAAAAATATGAGTCTAAATTAGTTATAAGATTGGTTTAGTTTGTACAGATATTAGTTGTTGGTTTTGCACTTTTATTTTTAGTTTTAATTTAAGTACTGGTTATTTAAAAAAAAAATTCCAAACGTAGTAAATAAAAATATTTTTTTTAGTATGTAATCAATTAGGATATTTGCCCCTCAAATTAAAAAAAACGAATTTAAATAAAAATTACAATTGATTTGTGATTTCTGTTTTTTTTTACCTAGCTTTGAATAATTGGAATAAATAATTTTATCATATAAACTTTAATATTGTTATAATTTTGATAGTTTTTGAATAAATGATTTTATTGGTTTTTCTTTTTTATATATTCAAGTTTTTAATATTATTCTAAATTAGCTTTTTTTATTATTAAGTTGTGAAATTTCGTATTTAATAAAATAATAAAATAATAATAAAATAATAAATAAAACAATTTCGAAAAAAAATTTTTTTTGTTTAAACATAGATTAAAATCTGTTTCATTAAGTTTTTTTGTCATAAATAAGATAAGTATTGCATTTTTAATTTCTAAATTATTTATGAGATTTCTTTATTTATAAAAACTAAAAAATAGGAAATGTAGTCATTTTAGGATTATATTGTTAATAAAAGTGAGATGAGCCTCGCCGCACTAAATACACAATTGCGGGGCCCTCAAATTAATTGTAAAAACTTAGACTCGGGAAGACTGTTTAGTGAATTTCACGGTCTTTCCCAAAGTTAATAAAGACGATAGAACCTTTAGGCACGATTTGTTAATAAAATTACTTTCCTAAATACGGGTGCGCATTTATGTGACCCAAATCTTACTCTCGGCGAACTGAAACGCATTAAAGTCACAGGCGTATCGGTTGCGGTGTGACTCGAAATGTGTTTTCGTGACGTCGCAATTCTTCTAAAATTAAAAAGCGGAACACTAAAAGCACATAATTAAAATATATAAAGAAATCGGATAAAAAAAATTGCAGTTGTTGAGCGACCGTGCTAGAACCACGGAATCGGGAGTGCCTAACACCTTCTCCCGGGTTAACAGAATTCCTTATCCGGGTTTCTAGTTTCGCGGACTGTATACAGAGTCATATATTTCCTCGGTTCGGGATTAACCGGTGACTTGGGACACCATTATTTTCCCAAGTGGCGACTACGAAAAATTAAATAAATTGATCCCGTTCCGACTCTGTCCTTTAAGTGGAAAAACTCCTTCACCGATTATTAGTATATCCTTTCTCGGGATGTAGTATTAAACGGTAGCACATATACGTTTATACGCATGTGGTAAAAAGGAGGTGTGACGGCTCCGGCGACTCGTTGGGATAAGTAACCCGAACTTCGGTTCGGGGTTTAAGAATTCGAGCTCATTAAATTGCTATTTTTGCTTATATCCGATTTCATTATATGTTTTGATTAATGTGCTACATGATTACTGCTTTGATATTGCGTGAACTTGTATATATAAAACTGTGCCGAAAACCCTTCTCTTCTTATCTCCGGGATGTGCTTACTGGTTGAGACTCCCCTTTCCGTTAGTGTCAATACCAAAAATAAGAAAAAGAGGCCGGACAAGTTACAAAGCCGATTGACTCGCGGGTCACCGGTACGTAGCCCCCTCCTCGATCCGAGTTGTCCGCTCGGGTACACGGTCTAGCACCATATGAAAACTTCGGGATATTGAACCTAGGTCTAGGACGTTTATTTGCATCATATCTGACTTAGGGGACTCAACATAGGGGTTGGGTCCGTCTAGGACAGGTGACCCGGTAATTAAGACCGAGCATATTATGTGTTGCATTTTTAATTGTCCTTGATCATTATGCGGACCGGCAAAAATCCCAAGGGAAGAAAAATTGTTGAAAAAAAAGAGAGAAATAAGAGTTAGTGAAAATGGGTATCAAAAAAAAAAAAATTGAAAAAATGGTTTTGTTGTTGAAATAAATTGGTCGATTAATCTGACCGAACTACGCAGGTTTGATTCTCGCCATTAGGTGGGATACGTAGGCAACCTTTAAACGGGTCCAACCACACTTTTAAGAAAAAAAAAAAAAAAGACCAAAAAGATTTTCCTTTCAAATAATCGAGGTAATCGCTATTTTTGAAAATGGCCGAATGTTCCGAAAGGACGTCGGAAGGCTGTTTTGGCAAAAATGGCCACTTCGAAAGTCATTTTCTTTCCTTTCCTTCAAAAATGAAAACTTGCATTGAAAAAGATTTTCCTTTTTTTTTCTAAATAAAATCTCCTTAATAAATGTGCAGGACGAGCACAATGATGAATGAGCATTTTTCCCTAAATAAAATCCCTTTGGAGCTGAAATTATGGTGGCAAGACATGGGATCAGATGGTCAGGACTGGGTCAAAGGTTATTTGAAAGATCTTACAGGATTATTGGACATAATTCCCCGAGGCGACATAATTAGAGCGTTGGTCACATTTTGGGATCCAGCACACAATGTATTGCATCTCCCGGATTTTGAACTCACTCCTACTCTAGAGGAAATTGCTTTCTATATCGGGAAGACCGAGGTTCCGTTAAAAGGAAAATACCCGGTATCTCCAAGGACGGTAACGGTGCATCGTTTTCTGAACTCTTTGAAAATTGCCAGGAATGTTCACAACGAAGATCTAGCCAACGGGTTTTGCTCCTTAAACTTCATCTATAGTAGGTATGGACACATCGGGGGTTTCAATGACCCCACGAACAAGTTATGCAGCAAGTCCAACCGAGCAAAATGGGAGGAGCACCGGAGGTTTGCTTTCTTAGTGGCATTTCTCGGAATTGTCATATTTCCGAGAAAAGATGGGCATATCAGTATAAAGGTTGCCGGGGTAGCTAGCACATTGATAGTACAAGACAATTGTACTCTAGCTCCAATGATTGTAGCTGACATCTACCGTGCTCTGACTGCGTGCAAAGCGGGAGCCAACTTCTTTGAAGGGTGTAATTTGATCTTGCAGATTTGGTTAATTGAACATCTATGCCATCATCCTTCGTTCTCAAGTTATGGTTCGGCTGAACGAACATGTTTGGAAGAATTATGTACGAGAACAAAAGAAGTGAAATTGCCGGAGGGAGTCAAAGATTGGATTTTGCATCTTCGATCATTAACTGATGGCCAAATCGATTGGACATATGATTGGCTACCTCTTGACGAGGTAATATATATGCCGACGGAAGGGTCGCCATTTTTGATCATGGGCTTGAAAAGCATCCAACCTTATGCCCCATACAGGGCCCTGCGACAGTTGGGTAGATGTCAAGTTGTTCCGAGAGACGGAGACCTCGGTTCGCAAGCTATAGAAATTGGTCCAGATGGGCAATTCCCGGAAGCAAAGATCCGGCAAATCTGGAATGAGTGCCAAAACCTGAAAATGGATACTTGTGTGCAGAAGAGAGCCCGGGGAGAAGTATCAGCAGGGTACTCCACATGGTACCGACGAGGGGTTGAACACGAACGTCTTTCAAAGAGACCTCACTTGCAAGACCTGATAGAGCAATCCGAGGAAAATCTGAAATGGGCGGCCAAGGAAAAAGAATATAAGGCCAAAATCAGTCTGTTGGAAGATAAACTGAGAAATCTTCATTTCGAAAGCGGCTTGCAAGCAGCATCCGATGAAGTAGAAAAGAAACAGCTGAAGAAAGAAAATGATGTGTTGAAGGCTCAAATAGCTCAAATGAAAATTGCATCCGAGACCCCGATTCGTTCAGCCCGAGAGGAAAAGTTAATTGAGATTCTCCGGCGGAAAGTGAATGACTATAGCTTTGATTTGGACGTAGCTGAAAAAGAGTTAGCCAAGGCTCGGAAGCAAATGGACAAAGACGCCGAGGAAAGAGCCAAGTTGGTCCGGCAGTTACAAGGCAAGCATGATGTTGAAATAGCTCAGCTTAGAAAGAAAATGATCTCAGCCACAGTCAAAAGTAACAAGATTATCAAAGATCTTGAAGAAGAAAGAGAGCACTGCTACACGACTATGGCTAGATTAGAATTGAAGCTACAACAAGTGCAAAAGGACAACCAACACACCTTGGATGCTCGCACTCAACAAATAAGTCGGCTATTTCAAGAAAAAGGGGTCATCAGAGAAAAGGTTGTTCGCATCGCCCAATACATCACCCGAAAGACTCAGCTTTGTGAAGATATGACTCGGGGGACTTTTGTATCTGCAGTGAAGGTTTTTGTACAACAAGTCATGGCCGACCTGGATAGGCTTCAAAGGGGTTTAGCATATAGGCCCGCGGCAAGGCCGAACGATGCCTCGCGGGCACTAGGTGCATTAATGTACTCTTAGGTCATGCATCATCTTTTATTTTTCTTTTTTAAAACATCACTTTGTAATCAAGGTTTTTGAATTATCAATGAGAAAACAAAGTGTTGTTACCAATTCTTTTGCTTTATGTCATTTCTTTTATATCCGCTAGGCAAATAAATAGGAGCGTGATTATGAAAACGGCAAGGAAAAAGAGAGAAAAGAAAAAGAAAAAAAGAGAGAAGAGAAAAAGCAAGAAAAGAGAAAAAGCAAAAAAGAAAAGAAAAGAAAAAGAAAGAAAGAAAACAAAAGAGCGGAAAAAGAAAATTGATGATTGAAGTGAGCAGCGGCCGGGATGATGCATAACGACTCGAGCGAATGTGTTTGTCTTTGAAGTCGTTACATATGCGCTAACGACTAACGAGTGTTGATGTTTGTGAGTCCAGATTTTCTAGGCAACTGGCATACTGGCTACCCACCCATACAACACCAGGTCTAAAAAGATGACAAAGGCTGTATCCCAGGAGATCGAGGCAACCATTGTAGACCCTGCTCACGAAGAAGAGATCGTGGATGTGGCGGGGATGAAAGAAGAAATGTACAAGTTAAGACAACAGATGGCTGAAATGTACCAGGCTTGGTCAAGAGGTCAACCACTACCAGCCTACCCTGCTAACCCTGCATATGTCCCTCCAGCCAATCCTAACCCCGAGCCACCAACAATGAACTCGTCCTCCACCTACCCCGATTACCCTCACTACTATGCTTCCACCTCCCAAATGCCACCACCTCCAACCAAGCAAGCACCACCTCCTATACCACAAGTCGCTCCTGTATATGTGGCACCTCCGCCCGCTGTTATCCACAAATCCTCTAGCGAACCAATGTTTCATATCCAGGATTCTCACTACTACCCTCCGGAGCCGACTTTCAGACAACACGAATCTCATGCTCCGATGATAGAAGCGAGTGCCGGGCAGGAAGAGATGGCTCGGAAAGTGAAAAGCCTTGAGAATGCTTTCCGCAATATGCAAGGGCTGGGAGGGCAAGTAAGTGTAGCCTACAAAGACCTGTGTTTGTTCCCTGAGGTGCAGCTTCCTGCAGGATTTAAGTTGCCAAAGTTCGACATGTACAACGGACACGGGGATCCTGTAGCTCATCTAAGAGGATATTGTAGTAAGATGAGAGGCGCGGGAGGTAGAGATGAATTGTTGATGGCGTACTTTAGCCAAAGTTTGAGTGGATCGGCTCTGGAATGGTATACTCGACAGGACCATACAAGATGGTTCGTTTGGGATGACTTAGCGCAAGCTTTCGCTAGTCACTTTCAGTACAATTTGGAGATCATACCCGACAGGTTATCCCTTACCAAGCTGGAGAAAAAGCCGGGAGAGAGCTTTAGAGAATACGGTTTTAGATGGAGGGAACAGGCCGCTAGGGTGGATCCACCGATGAAAGAAGGAGAGATGGTGGATTGTTTTCTGCAAGCTTTGGATCCAACATACTACGGCCATCTAGTGTCAGCTATTGGAAAAAGTTTCAACGAAGTTGTGAAAATGGGAAGTTTTGTAGAAGAGGGTTTGAAGACAAACAAAATTATGAGTTTTCGGCTATCAAAGCCACCAATCAAGCTATACAGAGTGGAAGCGGAGGAGTGATGGGAAAGAAGAAGAAAGAAGAAGTATCAACCATTGAAAGTAGGTCATGGAGTCGCAACCCACATTATAACCCACCAAGACCCTATCGCCAACACCCACCAAGCCCGGCAACTCCATATAATCCACCACCACCATCTTACCCGCCAAATCCCTACAATGCACCAAGCCCATATAACCCACCGCCACCACCATACCCACCAACTGTCCCACATTACCACCACCCTCAAGCACAAGCCTACCCACCACCGCCACCCCACGTGTGGAGAGCTCAAGCTCCACACAATGTGTACCACACCCAAAACACATACCCAACTCCTAAACCTTACCGAAACCAGAATAGACCCAGGCCGGACGCTGATTGGAGAAACAAAGCAAAAAAGACATTCACTCCTCTCGGAGAATCATATACCAGTCTTTACCACAGGTTGAAAGAATTGGGGATGTTGAGACCAATCGCACCAAAAGTTCCAAACCCACCCCCGAAAAATCTTGATTCTTCTGTCAGATGTGAATACTGTTCGGGAACATTGGGCCACGATACTGAGAAGTGTTGGCAATTAAAGAATGCCATTCAAGATCTTATCGATGAGAGAAGAATTGAAGTGCAGGCTCCCGAGGCCCCAAACATTACCCAGAATCCATTGCCGAATCACCACGAAACGAATATGATAGAACTGGTGCAGGGTGATGGCAATCAAAAACCATCTCAGGCCGTCATGATGATAAAGTCGAGTGACAAGTTAGAGAAAGAAATTGTGAAAGAGGAAGCAATTGTTGAGAAACCAAAGCCGGTAGTGATGGGAGGTTTAAAGGTGGTAGTTCCAGGTGCAAAGACGATCGTGACTGTGAAAGGAGCAAGTGCAGAGCCGGTAATCATAAAACCAGTAGTGCAAATGCCAGTGGTGAATACAAAGACTGTGCCTTGGAACTATAACAAGGTGGCAGTAGTTTACAAGGGAAAAGAGATTTCTGATGAAATTAATGAAACGCATGGACTTACCCGATCTGGAATGTGTTTTGCTCCAGAGGAACTGAGAAAGATGAAAACGGTAAAAGAAAGTCAACTGAAGAAGCCAGTGTCGGAGGAGGAAGCGGAAGAATTTCTTAAGAAAATGAAGTCGCAAGAGTACTCAGTGGTTGAGCAGTTAAGAAAGACCCCGGCCCAGATTTCTTTGTTATCTTTGTTGATACATTCAGAGGAGCACCGGAAGGCTCTTATGAAGATTCTAAATGAGGCTCATGTTCCGGAGAAGATTTCAGTGTGTCATTTGGAGAAGATTACCAGCAAAATTTTCGAGTCTAATAGAATCACCTTCTCTGATAGGGAGCTGCCGGTGGAAGGAACTGAACACAATAAAGCATTGTACCTCACGGTAAAGAGTGAAGAGTCAGTCGTGACCAGGGTATTGATTGACAATGGATCGAGCGCGAACATCTGCCCGCTGTCAACTCTAGGGAAGCTGAACATTAGCCCGGACAGAATCCGGAGAAACAATATCAATGTGAGAGGATTTGACGGCGGAGGTAAGAACACGTTGGGAGATATTATTTTGGAAGTGACCATCGGTCCCGTTGATTTTACGATGGAGTTCCAGGTGCTTGATATTGCCGTATCATATAACTTGCTGTTAGGTCGACCCTGGATTCATGCGGCCAAAGCGGTACCATCTTCTCTACACCAGATGGTCAAGTTTGAATGGGAGCAACAAGAGATTGTTGTACACGGAGAGGAAAATGCTTGTAATGTGGTAGCACCTTTTGATGGTACTGATGGGGATAGGGGTCCTTGGGTCTACCAAGTGACGGATGCTGTTGAGGTGAATAGAGTTGCTGAAGGAGAAAAGTTACCAACCCCTATGATGGCACCAACTGCTGTAATGGTGGCCAGAGAAATGTTGAAAAACGGATTTGCACCGGGGAAGGGATTAGGTAAAACACTGCAGGGAGTCACTCAACCAGTTCAGCTTCCGGAGAATAAAGGTAGATTCGGCTTAGGGTTCAAACCCACCTTTGCCGATATCCAAAGAGCCTCTAAAGCCAAGAAAAGCTGGACCTTACCCAAACCCATACCCAAATTATCCGACATCTTTATCAGGCCTGGTACAAAATATCAACCATCTGCTGCAGCAAAGTGCATTGAGACCCAACTCGATGAAGAAATGCTTGGTTTTAAGAAAATGTTTTGGGAGGTGAATACTATTGAAGCAGGGGAAGGCACGAGCAACATGGACGTGCAATTTGTGGGGCCTGAAGTCACATTGAACAATTGGGAAGCTACTCCTTTCCTTATCCGGAAGGAGTCTTGGTAGTTAGCTCAAAATTTCATCATTGCTTCCCCGAAAGTTGTTATTTTATAGTTTCCCCATTCCCCTCATGAAAAAAAAAATCATCACCATGTATCCCGAACATTGTTCGTTTCTTTTATTAATGAAATGCGGTTTTTCCTTTTTCTTCACTTTTGCCTTATTTTTCTTTATTTTTCCTTTTGTACAGTTTTGCATGTGTTGATTCCAATGCCATGTCATGCGTGAAGGATTCTAGACCCAGTTCCGACAATCACGTTACTATACAGGAAATCGAGGAAGATAATGAAATAGAATGTGAGGATGAGGAAGCCCTGGAGGAAATAAGTAAGGACATGAAATAATACGAAGAAAAACCCAAACCGAATCTAAGTGATACGGAATCTGTAAATTTGGGGAGCGAAGATGATGTCCGAGAAACAAAGATTAGTGTACATTTGGAGGCACCCCTCAGGGATGAATTGATAAGGTTGTTACATGAATTTAAGGACATCTTTGCCTGGTCCTATGATGACATGCCCGGGCTTAGCACAGATCTGGTGGTACACAAGTTGCCTATCTACTCTGAATGCCGGCCGGTAAAACAAAAGCTGAGGAAATTCAAAACGGACATTAGCGTGAAGATAAAAGAAGAGGTGAATAAGCAGTTCGAGGCAAAGGTCATAAGAGTTACCAAATACCCCACCTGGTTGGCAAATGTTGTGCCGGTCCCGAAGAAAGACGGCAAAACCGGAGTGTGTGTAGACTATAGAGACCTCAACAAAGCTAGTCCGAAGGACGACTTCCCATTGCCAAACATTCACATATTGATCGACAATTGCGCCAAGCATGAAATCGGTTCGTTTGTGGATTGTTATGCAGGTTATCACCAGATCCTGATGGACGAAGAAGATGCTGAGAAAACTGCCTTCATTACACCTTGGGGAACATACTGTTACAGAGTAATGCCGTTTGGATTGAAGAATGCCGGGGCAACTTACATGAGGGCAATGACCACGATGTTTCATGATATGATGCATCGAGAAATTGAAGTATATGTGGACGATGTCATCATAAAGTCCAGAAAACAACCTGATCATGTGAAAGATTTGAGGAAGTTTTTCCAAAGACTCCGGAGGTACAATCTAAAGCTCAATCCGGCGAAGTGTGCTTTTGGAGTACCTTCAGGAAAACTACTGGGGTTTATTGTGAGTCGGCGAGGTATTGAACTGGATCCATCGAAGATCAAGGCTATTCAAAGTCTACCTCCGCCGAAGAACAAGAAAGAGGTCATGAGCTTATTAGGAAGGTTGAATTACATTAGTCGGTTCATCGCTCAATTGACATCAACATGCGAGCCGATCTTCAAGTTGTTGAAGAAAGATGCGGCGGTGAAATGGACCGACGAGTGTCAGGAAGCCTTTGATAAGATCAAAGAATATTTGGCCAATCCTCCGGTGTTAGTTCCTCCAGAACCAGGGCGTCCTTTGATTTTGTATTTGACGGTGCTAGATAGCTCTTTCGGTTGTGTACTGGGTCAACATGATGAGACAGGCAAGAAGGAGCAAGCCATCTACTACCTCAGCAAAAAGTTTACATCTTACGAGGTGAAGTACACCCAACTGGAAAGGACTTGTTGTGCATTGATTTGGGTAGCTCAAAAGCTAAAGCATTATTTGTCGGCATACACCACGTACCTGATATCACGACTGGATCCTCTCAAGTATATATTTCAGAAGCCTATGCCTACGGGAAGACTGGCCAAATGGCAGATTCTGCTCACAGAATTCGACATTGTCTATGTAACTCGTACGGCAATGAAGGCACAAGCTATTGCGGACCACTTAGCCGAGAATCCGGTGGATGATGAATATGAACCATTAAAGACATACTTTCCGGATGAAGAGGCAATGCTTATCGAGGAGATGGAGAAAGAGGAGAGGCCAGGATGGAAAATGTATTTTGACGGAGCTGTCAACAGCAGGGGCGTTGGTATCGGAGCGGTGCTCATTTCAAGTACGGGTCAACACTATCCCGTCACAGCTCAGCTTCGATTTTTCCGTACCAACAATATGGCCGAATATGAGGCGTGCATCTTGGGATTAAGGATGGCGATTGACATGGGTATTCAAGAGATTTTGGTCATGGGTGACTCGGATCTCTTGGTACACCAAATTCAAGGGGAATGGGAGACACGAGATTTGAAATTGATACCATATCGGTATTGTTTGCACGAGTTGTCTCAAAGATTCCGGTCTATAGAATTCAAGCACATCCCAAGAATGCACAATGAGATTGCGGATGCTTTGGCCACATTGTCCTCTATGTTGCATCATCCGGACAAGACATATATAGATCCACTCCAGATCCAAGTCCGAGATCAGAATGCTTATTGCTTCGCTGTGGAAGAAGAATCGGATGGAGAGCCATGGTATCATGATATTAGAGAATACTTGAAAGCTGGCAAATACCCGGAGCAAGCCACTGGAGATCAGAAAAGAGCCATCAGGCGTCTAGCCAATGGATTTTTCTTCAGTGGAGGAGTGGTATACAAAAGAACACCAGATCTGGGTTTATTGCGGTGTGTGGATGCACAACAAGCAGATGAAATCATGATTGAAGTACATGCTGGAGTATGCGGACCCCACATGAGCGGATATGTTTTAGCAAAGAAGATTTTGAGAGCGGGGTACTACTGGCTCACGATGGAGCGTGATTGTATCAGGTATGTAAAGAAATGCCATCAATGCCAGGTACATGGAGATCTGATCCACTCCCCGCCTTATGAGTTGCACACAATGTCAGCACCTTGGCCCTTTGTTGCTTGGGGCATGGATGTCATCGGCCCAATAGATCCGGCCGCATCTAATGGGCACAGGTTCATTCTAGTGGCAATTGATTATTTCACCAAGTGGGTCGAAGCTAAGACATTCAAGGCAGTGACGAAGAAAGCGGTGGTGGATTTTGTGCACGAGAATATTATATGCCGATTTGGAATCCCCAAGGTGATTATCACGGACAATGGAGCCAATTTAAACAGTCACCTCATGGCGGAAGTTTGTGAAAGGTTTAAGATCACACACCGCAATTCCACACCTTACAGGCCAAAGGCGAATGGTGCAGTAGAGGCGGCAAATAAGAACATCAAGAAGATTCTCCGAAAAATGGTGGAGGGATCCAGGCAATGGCATGAAAAGTTACCCTTTGCTCTCATGGGTTACCGCACGACGGTACGTACTTCTATCGGAACCACACCTTATACCCTGGTGTATGGAATAGAGGCTGTTATACCCGCAGAAATAGAAATACCGTCATTGCGAATTATAGCCGAATCTGAGATAGATGACGATGAATGGGTAAAGGCCCGGTTAGAACGGTTGAATTTGATTGATGAGAAGAGATTGGCCGCAGTCTGCCATGGGCAGTTGTATCAGCGAAGAATGGCCAGAGCATATAATAAGAAGGTACGACCTCGAACGTTTGAAGTCGGACAACTGGTATTGAGGCGTATCTTACCACATTGGGCAGAGGCAAAAGGCAAGTTTGCGCCGAATTGGCAGGGACCGTTCGTGGTATCACGGGTGTTGTCCAATGGAGCATTATATTTAACGGATGTTGAAGGAAAGTGCGTAGAGACTGCTATCAATTCAGATGCGGTCAAAAGATACTATGTATGATTCCTTTTCAATTATGTATTTTGTATTTTGTTGTGATTTTGGAATTGAAATGATGAAGGCATTTTATTCTCTATCCAAACACTTTATCCATTGATAACTCTTTTGAGCCTTAATGAATATATTCTTTCATATCCCTCTCTCGGAATCGCTTTAGCGCAATAAGATCGAAATTGCCAAAATGAAAAAAAAAATGAAAAAATGAAAAAAAGAGAAATGAAAAAAAAATGAAAAAAAAGAGAGAAAAAGACAAAAAAATCGGGAAAAAGTCAAAAGAAATCTATCTAACTAATGAAGTTGGATGAACTACGTCTGACTTGATCCCGAAAGGGTACGTAGGCAGCCTCTTTGAGGTTCAGTCACAATAAAAAAAAAATCCAAAAATTCCCCACATATTAAAACTGGGGCAGAAGTTATGTTTAATAATTCCGAGAGTTGTAAATATTTTTGGACCCTCGTGAAATTTTGAGCCTTTATACGTTTCTTTCTTAACCCATCCAAAAGCCACGTTACAGTCCAAAGAAAGACCTTCTGATCAATTCCAAAATGATAACGAATGCAATGAAGGAGGAGCGAAACATCGGATAATACTCGTGGTACAAAAAACAAAATACAAAAAGGAAAAATGAAAATGAAAATATGAGAGAGTCTCATCGGTGAAAACCTTAGCCGGCACTGTGAGACGATTGTGAGGTTGAGAGAAATAATAAAAATGAGAGAGTCTCATCAGTGAAAACCTTAACCAGCACTGTGAGGCGATTGTGAGGATGAGAGAATAAATGAGAGAGTCATATTGGTGAAAACCTTTCGAGGCACCGTAGGGCGATCGTGAGGACTACCAGAAAAGAGAAAAGGCAACAAAAAATAGTATCGGGTTGGGTTGGAAACAATTCGGAGACGGAATAATGATTGGAATGAACTGGGTCAGAATTTAAACACATGGCATGGTCAGCAGGAATCAGCCAGCAAATACCCAGATAAGTTCTATCATCTCTCCAAAACACCCTTACCTCTCTTTCATTTTTTCCTGCATTTCATTGTTTACCTTTTGAGAGCTAACTACCAGCTCCTGATAACAAAAGTTGAAACAACATTGGATCAGAAAGGAAGAAAATTGGGAAGGAAAATAAGGAAGCTTGGCAAATATGGCCAAAGGAAAAGAAAACAAAAAACAAAAATGGGAAAAATGAGAAAATACAAAAAGAGTCTGCAAGGGATAAGTAGTTGAAAGCTACACAACATGAGAAAAGCAGAAAAGAAGAAAGCAATAAGAAGCAGGGACGGCAGATGCCAGTTGCCAGCAGTTTATATCTAATAAATTTTGTTTCATGCAGGAACAAATTGTCATTCATCACTTTAAAGTGAATGTGACCAATGTGGAAAAATAGAAAACGCAAAAAGAGAAAGTTCGCCAAATAAGTGGAGAAATTCACAGGCAAGGGATAATTGGTAAAAGAAAATACCAAAAAGAGGAAGGTAGCATCCTTTAAAATCCACTCCCCAGTCCTCAGGCTGCGGGAATATTTTTTCTGCATCGCATTGCACGTTTAATTTCTGTTAGGTGCCCACCTTCAAATACGGGAATACTTTTCTGCATCGCATTGCACGTTTAATTTCTGTTAGGTGCCCACCTTCGAATACGGGAATATTTTTCTGCATCGCATTGCACGTTTAATTTCTGTTAGGTGCCCACCTTCGAATACGGGAATACTTTTCTGCATCGCATTGCACGTTTAATTTCTGTTAGGTGCCCACCTTCGAATACGGGAATATTTTTCTGCATCGCATTGCACGTTTAATTTCTGTTAGGTGCCCACCTTCGAATACGAGAATACTTTTCTACATCGCATTGCACGTTTAAATTCTGTTAGGTGCCCACCTTCGAATACGGGAATCTTTTTTTGCATCGCATTGCACGTTTAATTTTTGTTAGGTGCCCACCTCGAATACGGGAATACTTTTCGCATCGCATTGCACGTTTAATTTCGTTAGGTGCCCACCTTCAAATACGGGAATACTTGTCCGCATCGCATTGCACGTTTAATTTCGTTAGGTGCCCACCTTCGAATACGGGAATATTTTTCACGCATCGCATTGCACGTTTAATTTATGTTAGGTGCCCACCTTCAAATACGGGAATACTTTTCTACATCGCAGATGCACGTTTAAATTCTGTTAGGTGCCCACCTTCGAATACGGGAATACTTTTCGCATCGCATTGCACGTTTAATTTCGTTAGGTGCCCACCTTCAAATACGGGAATACTTTTATCGATTCGCATTGCACATTTAATTTCGTTAGGTGCCCACCTTCGAATACGGGAATATTTTTACGCATCGCATTGCACGTTTAATTTCGTTAGGTGCCCACCTTCAAATACGGGAATACTTTTCCGCATCGCATTGCACGTTTAATTTCGTTAGGTGCCCACCTTCAAATACGGGAATACTTTTCCGCATCGCATTGCACGTTTAATTTCGGTTAGGTGCCCACCTTCGAATACGGGAATATTTTTCCGCATCGCATTGCACATTTAATTTTCTGTTAGGTGCCCACCTTCGAATACGAGAATACTTTTCTACATCGCAGTGCACGTTTAAATTCTGTTAGGTGCCCACCTTCGAATACGGGAATACTTTCTGCATCGCACTGCACGTTTAATTTCTGTTAGGTGCCCACCTTCGAATACGGGAATACTTTTTCGCATCGCATTGCACGTTTAAATTCTGTTAGGTGCCCACCTTCGAATACGGGAATACTTTTCAGCATCGCATTGCACGTTTAAATTCGTTAGGTGCCCACCCTCGAATACGGGAATATTTTTCCGCATCGCATTGCACGTTTAAATTCGTTAGGTGCCCACCTTCGAATACGGGAATACTTTTCGCATCGCATTGCACGTTTAATTTCTGTCAGGTGCCCACCTTCAAATACGGGAATATATTTCTGCATTTGCATTGCACGTTTAATTTCTGTTAGGCGCCCACCTTCAAATACGGGAATATATTTCTGCACATCATGGTTTATATAGCTAAAAGCCCACACTGGGGCAGAAAAAGAAAAAAAAAGTAGTTTGTTGTTTTTGTTTTGAGCAGGTTCAGCTCGAGGGCAAGAAGTACCATTGAAAATCAAAAAAAAGAAGAAGAGGAAAACAAGAAAGAAAATCAACAAAAAAGGGAGAGTGAGCATCTCAAAAAATCAAAGAAAAAGAGACAAGGAGAAGCAAACAAAAGCTAGGATAGGAATAATTGTAATTGTAGAATCATAGCTTAGAATAACTTCTTCATTTTACATTCCCCCCGGTGTAATAAGGAGGTCAACAAGCGGTAACCGCAACAGCAGCAACAGTAACAGCAAAAATCGCAGTTTCATTGGTAGTCCCAGCTACCAAAATTTTCCGAACTACATTGACCTGATTCCCTTTTAGCCAGGGATATGTAGGAAACCTTTTGAAGCAAAGGTTCGGTCAAAATTTTGAAAAAAAAAATTGAAAAAAAATGCTTCTCACGGAGTGCTCAAATGGGCAAAAATCGCTCGTATCCGCTCACTTGTCTTTGCACAAAAACTCTTCGTGTTTACGCGCAAAGAGGGGATATGTGAGCACGTGATTTTTGCCCTATATGAGAATTACTCCCAAAAAATTCAAAATAAAAGAGTTTTGTGTTGTTTGCAATATTTGTGAATTTTGTGTTATTTTCTTGAATTGTTTGCATTCATCTGTGCATATTTATTTGTTTAAATAAATAAAAAATATAAAAATATGTTGCATTTGTATATAAAATTCAAGTTTATACTTAGGAATAATTAAGTTTATTTATAAAATCACAAAAATATGTATGTTTGCATTTTTAGCATTTAATGTCCAATTTTGTGCGATTTTCATTTTTATTAACGTCTAATTTTGTGTGATAATTATTATTATGAGTTTATTAGTGTTTTAAGATAATTTTGAGTTTTTATAATTTACTCTTAACATTTTTTTAAAATTTATTTCATAATAAATAAATTTTTTTTATATAGAGAAGACAAATTCGGAATTGGGCCTTTTCTTAAATTTTAAACTTAGGCCCAAACCTATTCTACCCAACCCAAAACCATATAACCCAAACCCAAGACCCATAACCCATGACCCAAACCCATAACCCATATACTAATATACTATTCATACTGTCACGACCCCAAATCCGGTCGTGATGGCGCCCAGCACATTGCTAAGCCAGCCTGACCATTCCATATCAACCACGGAGCTAGAAGCTCTCTTTAACCCATTTAAGCAAATTAATTGACGAAATAAAAGCAATACATGTAACGAATACGGGGAACCAAGTCCCATAATACATCAACTCCCATAGACCAAGGGTCAAGAGTCATGAGCCTCTACTGAACATGAGTATAAAAGGTTACAAAATACCAAGTGCGGAATGAAATGTCAATACAAAATCGAAAGACAGTAGGAAGGAATTATCGGGTCCTGCGGACTCCGCAGCTACCTCGAATATCCACAAACGTCGCCTCGCACAGCTCATGGATCACTGCTGAGAGGGTACCGGATGCACGCACGAGGTGCGAGGAGTAAAATGAGTACTGCCGGACTCGGTGGTAATAAACAAGGGTAAGACAGATGCAGATAAGAAATCCGCAATAAAGCACTATGTAAGGCTATAATCGGCTACCCTGTCATAGAATCAATCTTCACTGTACCTGTTCCAACAATTACCAATAAATAGCATAACGACTAGCAGATGTAGCTAAATGCAATGCAATGCATGATATGACCAGATCGCGTAGCCCGACTCAATTTTGGGTACCCGTGCTCACTGTGGGGGTTCGGACTCGGGGGGCTCCTACGGCCCAAGCACATCTCATAGAGATATCACTGCGGCGTGCGGTCCGATCCAACATATATCTTGCTGCGGCGTGCAGCCCGATCCACTACTAGTCAGCTAATATGCAGATACAGCCTCGCAGGCTCAAAAGTAGTTTTTGAAAACTCTTTTATCATTTTTCGGTTAGAAAACAGTAATATCAAGTTCCAGAGATTGGAATTAGCATAATAACAAAAATAGCTACGGACTAGTAGTAAACTAGCATGTCTATGTGATAAGACAATGATAACGATCCTCGCGGGATCCAATAACCTGGCTCACGGCCCACATGTATACTCAACCGCCCGAGAAGGGGGTTCCTCGGCTCAAGAGTGGCCATTATCACAATATAGATATATACAACCATCCGAGAAGGAGGTTCGACGGCTCTAGAATAGCCAATAATAAAATATCAACAGGTTGGACTAATATATAGTCTCCAATTCATGATCGACCCCGCACTCTCAAGAGTGTGCGTGTCTCGCCGCTATACAGCGTCACAAAGTGGTATACCGGGGTTTCGAACCCGCTGGTCATCACCCACATATATTACTCACCTCAATACAGCGCGACGACTATTCCGCAATGCCCTTGCCACGAGAATCAAGCTCCGCACGTATAGAATCTGATCAAATACAGTAGAAATACAACAATTTAGGCCAATGGGACGACACCCAATCAATACAACTCAATTTACATCAAAATTCCCAAAGTTGTCAAAACCCGAGCCCCGGGCCCACATTCCGAAAATTTACGAAATTCACATTTCTGGAACCCTCGTCTCAATACGAGTCTAAGCATATCAATTTTACCAAAATCGGACTCCATTTGCCCACTCAAATCCTTGTTTTTCTACAATTTAGGCCTAGGGTTAAAACCCACATTTAATCTCCCATTTACAGAGAATTAACCAAGGATTTCATGTTAAAATGATGTAATTAAGCCACAAAACTTACCTCCAACGAAACCCCGATGATTTCCCAGCAATCTCCCGTCAATTTCTCCTCTTGGAACTCAAAAATGGAGTTTTGGGTTAATGAACCCGTATGTGAAATGTTCTGTAATTAAACTCACTGCCAAAGCAATTTGCTCTACGCGTTCGCGACGCCTATCACGCGTCCGCGAAGCTCTGCCCAAAAATACCCTTCGCGAACGCGACACACCTTCACGCGTCCGCGAAGGCCAACTTCCCGGCTCCGGATTTTTACTCTACGCGAACGCGACGTGAAGCCACGCGTCCGCGATGCCTTACCTTTTCCTCTTGCGCGAACGCGATCCAACCCATCGCGAACGCGATGACCAACTGGCCCCAACCTACGCGAACGCGTTACTGCTCTCACGAACGCGATGCCTTACTGACCTGGCCTTCGCGAACGCGGGACCCTCCTCCGCGAACGCGAAGGCTTATTTTATGCCCAGTGATCTGCAATTTACAGCAGATCACTTCTTGCTTCCAAATGCCGGATGATGGTCCGGATTCACCCCGAGGCCCCCGGGACCTCAACGAAAACCACCAACATACTCCAAAACACGATACGGACTTGTTCCAATCATAAAAACACCATCCTAAACATCAAAATCATCAATTACACACAGATTCAAGCTTATGTTTATTCAAAACTTTCAAAACTAACATTCAATCCAAAACCCGATCAAACGATGTCCGAATGACCTGAAAATTTGCAGGCATATCCAAAATCACCTAACGAAGCTACTGCCACTGTCGGAATCCTATTCCGACCCCCGGATCAAAATCTCACCTACCGATCGGATTTCGTCAAAATTCAACCTTAGCCAATTCAAGCCTATTTCTACACCGGGTCTCCAAATTAAATTCCGATCGCTCTCCTAAGTCACAAATCACCTTCCGGAACTAACCGAATCATCAGAATCCGGTTCCGAGCACTCTAACTCAATAGTCAACTCTTGGTTGACTTTTCATATTCAAGCTTTCTTCAAACATGCTATTTGTTTCATTTTCAATCCAAATCACTCCTAACTCACCCGATATACTCCAACACTGTTTTAAAAGCATAATATATGTAAATGCAAAGAAACGGGGTGGTAATTCCCGTAACGACGGGCCGGGTCGTTACATTCTCCCCAACTTAAACAAACGCTCGTCCGCGAGCGTACTCAGAGTTGTACTAGAAGTAACCCAATAGCTGAATGACCTTACCAAGCATATATTAGGGCGATCATACGTCCCCCTTATCTCACATAAGTCCGAAAACACCATATAGTCAAAATTTCACAGACCATCTTAACCATAAAGCACATTGTACTTTCTGAAATCATATGCCAATTGCAAATCCCATGCCTATACTCAGGATACACTTGAATCCACTACAATAACCCATCTTCACTACTCCGGGTGAGATCATATGATGTATCACACAACCCAATCACTCGAGACGATAGTCTCTAATCACAACAACTGGCCACAATCACCAAATACTAGCTGAAAAACCTTTTCTATTAGATAGAGTCTTGTTCCAACGACTTCATATCATGCCCACGGCAACCAAACACGCGATATATCGAACCCATCTCTCAGGTCAACCATTCATGAATCCATTTCACTTTTAACTGATACCACAACAGATTTCGGACCCAAATCTCGGTATTACCTTTCTAACCAGCTGAAATCACATATACTCACATTCATTAATGACTCCAACGGTCATTTCGATTATAACACACCGCACCGGTGATAAGACACCTCAACACCGGCCTAAGCCACGACGAGCACAACATAGGCTCCAATAGAAACGTATGCACACACTCGAATCATGACAGCTCAATTCATGACAACTGTCTCCAGCAAATAGAGCTGCAATTTAATCCCTCTGTGCCATCATAATATAGAACTGAGACCGCGTCTCGTATTTTAGAAATAAAGTACCTGAATCCTCCTCGAGAGGTCATAACATCACGCGGCCTTGCCATGATTCATGATTTTATCCAAACATTATTATCCATGAAGCACCCCAATTTACCAAGCTCAAAACGATCAGCTACACACATATTAAGGTCTGAACCCAAGCAATCAACCTCACCCACGGTGAAACAATTAACGTATGCTATCAAATCCTGAAAGAACACAACCGATGTGCCATTCGCCAAGTAATACTCAATACGAACTTTTCCTCAGAAGACAGGAAGTATTGTATACCAGGTAGCATATAACTAACTATATTTTCACAATATTCCGTTGCGGCGTGCAACCCGCTCCAATGACATACCCGTGGCAGCGTGCCACCCGATCCGGATACCATACCGTGGCAGCGTGCCACCCGATCCAAGTAACCCTCGTCAAATGAATACGCGTCGAGTCAAGTTGCTCATCATAATAAACATATATAGCCTCAAGTTTGGCCACATGAAACGCATCTGACAACGTTTCTCAATACTGGAACTGAATCAATGGTAGATACTTCTACACTAACATCCGCCACTAAGGTCCAACCTGACAAAGCAATGCCTACCAGCCGTCCGCTGGTCCTGTGTACAACTACTCTGTTGGAGCATACTCTGATGCTCTCTGCTACGCAATTTGTGCCATTTTCCGACATAGCCCATATCACATTAGTCTAGACGACCTGGCTTATGTCAACCAGTCTGAAATAAGGTATCATAACCCAAATTCATCATATCAAGCTAAGAGCTAAACGGTGCTAATACACACGATATACAACCACTGCATAGGCGGATTACGAGAACTTCCAGACTCTAACACATGTATTACATATGGATCACTATGCCCGATCCCACACTCCACCGTACGATTACATAACACACATCAAGCATCTATTCATACCTCGAAAGCCATTCGAAAATTTCACTATGCCATCAACGACTCAATTATTACAGTCGATCCCACAAGAGAATACCACCATACCACTGGATATCATCAGTTTACATTACCTTGTCCTTTTTGGATCATATTCCCTGCCAAGTTAATAGAATAGCAGTACCGTTTTCTTAAATCATTAGAAAGATCGATTCTTAATTCATCTGCAGTTGTTCGCGCTGCTCAATAATTTTATTGACTTCCCATATATTATGAACTGTTCTCAAAACCGGGAATATACCGTTATCAACTTTCCATAACACATCGCGTATACCATACTAAGATAACATGGAAATTCTTATCCCTTTCCTACGCCGCAAACATCGACGCAATCAACTAGTCAAGGACTTTTATGATCTCATATAGAGAAGACTCGTTACACATTCCAAGCTTTGCATACCAACAGGAAATACACTCATTTTTCAAACCACATTAAAACACATCATAAACTCTTTCTCCCAATCACATTGCATAAGTTAAACTGCCAGGACTGAGTCCTTATACCCATATTATACTCATATCGGGTTACACGACTGCCAACACTCAAAAGCTTCGCTGCACAATATCTGCAAGACTCATTACTTCAACCACATACCAGGAATCAATCGTATTCCTTTTTATACCATTCTGGTTTATTAACAAGTTGTTCCATTTACCCAGTTTCCTTTCCGATTCATTTCTAATTTCATATCAGTCTTTACTGTAGTACGACAATGCCTCAACCCTTTTTACCACACAAGACTCGTACACAAGACCGCACGGTCTAAGACATATAGGCCACTGAATACTCTCTCAAATTTCCAGAAGTACCACATTCTACCACACTTTATTTTGAAGAACCTCTTGCGATTTGAATTCGTTACCATTACCTTCCAATACGGATTACATAGAATCCCATCATTCACATAATATAACACAAGTACCGATCTCTTCTAAGGAAACCGCCATCTTTAGCCACATACACAATCTTAAAACACCTATCGTTACAAGCAAAGTCTTGAACACCGCAAGACTATCATCGGGCGTCATTCACCCTTATTCAGCTGTAATTCAACTGTCCTATTGAACAGAACCACTCGTGCCTTATTAGAACTCTGACACCGCAAAACATGTTTACATACAGATACCATTAGCTATCTTTCTTTTCTATTCACCGAACATTCTTTACCAACATAAGTTCAAAATACCCTAGTATTTCTTCACATCTACGAAGCACCATAACCTTTATCAGAATTTTCCCAACATACTTAGAGACAGAATCAACATAGCACACAATAGTGCAATCAGTTAACCAACAACAACCTCCCCAACTTAGCTCGAAGCCATTCATCAAAGCACTTTCAACCACTCATATCGGTATTACTCAAGTGATGCCGAAATGTTAGTATGATATTAAACTCAAGTCATTTACAAGCTTCGGCGGAGATTCGAATCATCAGAAATATTAACTCTTTTGCAATTCTTGCATTCATTCACACACAACAGTTACGCCCCCTCTTTAGGTGACAAAATCTTTTCTAAGTCCCGAATTTTCCAAAAATTTCGGCAGAATTTCCTTTGTAAATTGGCCTATCCACCTGCCAGAGAATCACCAAACCATCCTAGCTATACTTCCACAACTCAACAAGATATCACAATGTATTTCAACAACATTAATTATCAATACTACACGAATTATATCATCACAATTTATATTTGAACCTGCGATGTATCTGCTCGAATCATCACACATATCAATACCTTTCAATTACACATGAGAATCAACCCACCTACCTCGCCACAATTTAGCATTTCAGCACAATACCTTCCACCAGGATACACATAGCATAATCATTTTAGTCTTCCTGAGTTTAAACTTGTTCCGCTACAATTAAGGCATTTTACCTTCCAATTACGAGATATGATAAATATTCACCACGCCCATAGCTCGGGGCTACACAACGGTTTAGATAAGAGTCGAACAATTAACAACTCATCCATTAGTAAACCTTCCATAATACTCTACAGATCGGCACAAGGCCCCAAACATGGCTACTAGCCCAAGTACATAGATATAAGCCCAGTCTTAGTCACTTTACACAATAATTTATCAATTGGGAAGGATCAAGTCCAAATCCCCAGTCACAATACCACCACGCTCGTCACATGACGCGTATTCCCTCTTAGCACAACACTGTATAGTGCAAATACGGGGTTTCAAACCCTCAATACATTATCTATTGCCACCACTCACAAAATCGGCACCTCGATGCTCAAGTCATAAACAAGGTCCAGCCTCAAGTCATCCTGACTGGCCCAACATGAACTCACAGAGATTATATCTCGCCCCTCGTTCGAGGAAATCACAAGCCATAAGGCAATTACATTACTGAGCGCTCGATGCGTACACAGACGTGTGGAAGGGATTTCAAAAATTATATCTCAAGCTGAATCAAGTGCGCACGATAAGAATTCCAAGAAATGTGAAGTGTTTCCTAAAGGTTCGCAGCCTCCCGAGGATAAGTAGAGGCGTCCCCGTACCGATCCACAAGACTCTACTAACCGGCTCAAGACTCGTGAGGCCTAGTAAACCTAGGCTCTGATACCAACTTGTCACGACCCCAAATCCGGTCGTGATGGCGCCCAGCACATTGCTAAGCCAGCCTGACCATTCCATATCAACCACGGAGCTAGAAGCTCTCTTTAACCCATTTAAGCAAATTAATTGACGAAATAAAAGCAATACATGTAACGAATACGGGGAACCAAGTCCCATAATACATCAACTCCCATAGACCAAGGGTCAAGAGTCATGAGCCTCTACTGAACATGAGTATAAAAGGTTACAAAATACCAAGTGCGGAATGAAATGTCAATACAAAATCGAAAGACAGTAGGAAGGAATATCGGGTCCTGCGGACTCTGCAGCTACCTCGAATATCCACAAACGTCGCCTCGCACAGCTACTGGATCACTGCCGAGAGGTACCTGGATCTGCACACAAGGTGCAGGGAGTAAAATGAGTACTGCCAGACTCAGTGGTAATAAACAAGGGTAAGACAACGCAGATAAGAAATCCGCAATAAAGCACTATGTAAGGCTATAATCAGCTACCCTGTCATAGAATCAATCTTCACTGTACCTGTTCCAACAATTACCAATAAATAGCATAACGGCTAGCAGATGTAGCTAAATGCAATGCAATGCATGATATGACCGCTACGGCGTGTAGCCCGACTCCAATTTTGGGTACCCGTGCTCACTGTGGGGGTTCAGACTCCGGAGGGGCTCCTACAGCCCAAGCACATCTCATAGAGATATCACTGCGGCGTGCAGTCCGATCCAACATATATCTTGCTGCGGCGTGCAGCCCGATCCACTACTAGTCGGCTAATATGCAGATACGGCCTCGCAGGCTCAAAAGTAGTTTTTGAAAACTCTTTTATCATTTTTCAGTTGGAAAACAGTAATATCAAGTTCCAGAGATTGGAATTAGCATAATAACAAAAATAGCCGCGGACTAGTAGTAAACTAGCATGTCTATGTGATAAGACAATGATAACGATCCTCGCGGGATCCAATAACTGGCTCACGGCCCACATGTATACTCAACCGCCCGAGAAGGGGGTTCCTCGGCTCAAGAGTGGCCATTATCACAATATAGATATATACAACCATCCGAGAAGGAGGTTCGACGGCTCTAGAATAGCCAATAATAAAATATCAACAGGTTGGACTAATATATAGTCTCCAATTCATGATCGACCCCGCACTCTCAAGAGTGTGCGTGTCTCGCCGCTATACAGCGTCACAAAGTGGTATACCGGGGTTTCGAACCCGCTGGTCATCACCCACATATATTACTCACCTCAATACAGCACGACGACTATTCCGCAATGCCCTTGCCACGAGAATCAAGCTCCGCACGCGTAGAATCTGATAAAATACAGTAAAAATACAACAATTTAGGCCAATGGGACGACACCCAATCAATACAACTCAATTTACATCAAAATTCCCAAAGTTGTCAAAACCCGAGCCCGGGCCCACATTCCGAAAATTTACGAAATTCACATTTCTGGAACCCTCGTCTTGCCACGAGTCCATACATATAAAATTTACCAAAATCGGACTCCATTTGCCCACTCAAATCCTTGTTTTTCTACAATTTAGGCCTAGGGTTAAAACCCACATTTAATCTCCCATTTACAGAGAATTAACCAAGGATTTCATGTTAAAATGATGTAATTAAGCCACAAACCTTACCTCCAACGAAACCCCGATGATTTCCCAGCAATCTCCCGTCAATTTCTCCTCTTGGAACTCAAAAATGGAGTTTTGGGTTAATGAACCCGTATGTGAAATGTTCTGTAATTAAACTCACTGCCAGAGCAATTTGCTCTACGCGTTCGCGACGCCTATCACGCGTCCGCGAAGCTCTGCCCAAAAATACCCTTCGCGAACGCGACACACCTTCACGCGTCCGCGAAGGCCAACTTCCCAGCTCCGATTTTTACTCTACGCGAACGCGACGTGAAGCCACGCGTCCGCGATGCCTTACCTTTTCCTCTTGCGCGAACGCGATCCAACCCATCGCGAACGCGATGACCAACTGGCCCCAACCTACGCGAACGCGTCACTGCTCTTGCGAACGCGATGCCTTACTGACCCGGCCTTCGCGAACGCGGGACCCTCCTTCGCGAACGCGAAGGCTTATTTTATGCCCAGTGATCTGCAATTTACAGCAGATCACTTCTTGCTTCCAAATGCCGGATGATGGCCCGGATTCACCCCGAGGCCCCCGGGACCTCAACGAAAACCACCAACATACTCCAAAACACGATACGGACTTGTTCCAATCATAAAAACACCATCCTAAACATCAAAATCATCAATTACACACAGATTCAAGCTTATGTTTATTCAAAACTTTCAAAACTAACATTCAATCCAAAACCCGATCAAACGATGTCCGAATGACCTGAAAATTTGCAGGCATATCCAAAATCACCTAACGAAGCTACTGCCACTGTCGGAATCCCATTCCGACCCCCGGATCAAAATCTCACCTACCGATCGGATTTCGTCAAAATTCAACCTTAGCCAATTCAAGCCTATTTCTACACCGGGTCTCCAAATTAAATTCCGATCGCTCTCCTAAGTCACAAATCACCTTCCGGAACTAACCGAATCATCAGAATCCGGTTCCGAGCACTCTAACTCAATAGTCAACTCTTGGTTGACTTTTCATATTCAAGCTTTCTTCAAACATGCTATTTGTTTCATTTTCAATCCAAATCACTCCTAACTCACCCGATATACTCCAACACTGTTTTAAAAGCATAATATATGTAAATGCAAAGAAACGGGGTGGTAATTCCCGTAACGACGGGCCGGGTCGTTACACATACTAACCCTAAACCTAACATAACACATAACACAAAAAAAAAGCCTCCACCTTAACTATTTCACTCTCTTCTTCTTTCTTCTTCTTCACCTTACCTCTGCCGCCAGCCACCATGGCTGCCGTCACTGTCACGCAGCCCAGCCTCCTCACCACCGGACCACCTCCAACAACAACAATCTTCAACAACCAACGTCAACCAACCAAGCCAACAAACACCGTCTGTTACCAACTCCAAATGAGTTAAAACCAAAACAACCCTCCATTGTCAAACAAACTAAAACCAAACAGCCTTCCAACCCATCAAATACCATAGCCCAACGTCACACTGGCAGCGGCAGCATCCCCTCCCCGTCGCCCCCTCACAGTGACGCTGCCAGCAACGCGCGCAGCAGCTCGCTGTCGTCGCTGCTGGCCGAGAAAGTTGGTGACAGCGGCGTCCGGCGATGCCGAGCTCCAGCCCATCCATGGCTGCCGAGCTCCAGTCGCCATGGTTGTTGTCGTCGCCGAGCATGTCCCGAGATTTTCTTCTTCATCTTCCTTTCTTTTGATTTTTCCGGCGAGGGTATATATATATATATATATATATATATATATATATACATATATACACGTGTATATAGGTGTAGACATATGTTATATATGTATATATATGTGTATATATAGTGTATATGTATATAAATATACATATATGTATGAATAAAGTAATAAAAACCCTAATTATGCATGTGTATATACTATGTATATGTTGTGTATATACGTGTATATATGGGTATATTATATATATATGACTATATGTATATATGTATATTTTATTTTATTTTTTATTTTTCAGGCAGAATATATTTCTCGTTATATTTTTATTATTTATTTTTATTTTTTCGGACAATATATATATTTTCTTGGTTTTTCGGATATATATAAATATATATATATATATATATAATTATGTGGGATAATTGTAGTAAAAAATAGTTGTGTTATAGGTTAGTATATATGTATATATATATATATATATATATATATATATATATATATATATATATATATATATATATATATATATATATATATATATATATATAAATATTTAGACTTATTATTGTTGTTGTTATTTTCACTTTCGGACAGATTTTTTTTTAGTTATTTATCTTTATTTTTCGGATGAGATATTATATATATATAGGAATTTCATTTCTATGTATATTATGAATATATGAATATATATAGACCGGTTCTATATATATAAATATATATGTATATTTTCGGATTTAGATAGTATATGATTGATTTTGTTTCTTACTAGTTGTTCATTATGTTCTTGATTATTTCTTCATTTTTTCTTACTTTAATCATGTGTTTTGTTAAGTTGTTAATATAGAAATGTTATAGTTCAATTATTTTTTACCCTAAATCTTGGTTGTGATATTGGTAGATTTAATTTGAATATTAGATGATTATTGAGTTTAGTAGACTAAATTTGGTTCATTATTTTGCTTAATTCTAAATTCGGATTTTAATTGTAGAATTAAAATAGTTTGTTTGATATGTTAAGTTTAAGTGATTTGAAGTTACTTGTTTGTTGTCATTGTAAATCTGAAATTTTTGTTGTTAAAGATCATATTGTTCTTGGTTGTTCTTCAAGATTGTTAGAATGGTTGTTAAAATTGTTTAAGAATTGGTTAAATTTACTATATTTTGGTTGTTTGATTTAGGTGAATTGGTTATAGCTGATAAGGGTATAGTAGCAAATTTTAATAATGTTAGGGGGTATTTTAGTCATCAAATTATAGTCAATTATTTGAATTAAAGTTATTTTTGTCCATTAGTTATTTAATTATTGTTAAATTAAAGTGGAAGACAAAACAAAAGATAGTGGTAATAAAAGTATTAATAGAATATATATAATGGAGAATAAAACATAACATAGTGGAATTAAAAGTGGGATTAAAATAAAAAGAAAGTGGAAGTCTTACTTTTAGTTTTTTAATTAATAATGGTTTATTTTTAATTAAAAGGGGACCTTGAGTCTTGTGTATATAAGTTAGAATCATATTTCATTTAGGGGGGGGAAGAAAAAATTTGAGAGAGAAGAATCTGAAAAAAAAAATCTTAAAGAGTGTTAGCAAATAGTAAAACAAAAACGAAAAAAAAAAATCTGAAAAAATTAGTCTTCCATTTTTACAAATCTTATTCTGAAGTTCAATTCTGGTGATTAATTCTTATTGCTTAAATCCGGATACTGGGTATTTTTGAGGTTGCTGTTGCTGTGATATTGTTGTGTTGTTATTTGTTGTGTTGATCACCGGTGTTCTTTTCTTTCCAATATCAGGTACATACCTAATCATGTTTAAATGATAAGATGAATACATGGGAAAGATGAGGATTTTGTTGAAATTTTAAATAGTTTTTCTATCTTCTTTTACAGATTATGTTTTAATAAATTCCGTATTAATATTTTGTAAATTTTTGTGTTAACTTTAAATAATTAAGCCTTGTTGTAGCAATAATAATTCACTTCTAAAAATGGTTATTAAATAGTATAGTTATAAATACGTTTATTAATATTCAAATTGTTTAGGAAGAATGAATTACTCTTTTGTTAATCAAATTAATTAGAACTTCTTTAATATCGTCTTTAATAAACTAAGTTGTTAATATGTAGTTAAGTTTAACAAAAATGCGAATTTTAATTATTTTGCGTAAATTAGGCATTTAGGTACGATTTGAGTTTTCAATAATACAAGAATGGTTTCTTCAAGTTCATCAAATCTCCCAATATAGATGTAAATAATTAAGGTTGATTATGGTTTCGAAAAATAGTTGTAAATAGTTAATATCATGGGTTTAAGTTAAAAAATAGTATAAAAAAAGTTAAAAATATGAGTCTAAATTAGTTATAAGATTGGTTTAGTTTGTACAGATATTAGTTGTTGGTTTTGCACTTTTATTTTTAGTTTTAATTTAAGTACTGGTTATTTAAAAAAAAAAAATTCCAAACGTAGTAAATAAAAATATTTTTTTTTAGTATGTAATCAATTAGGATATTTGCCCCTCAAATTAAAAAAAAATGAATTTAAATAAAAATTACAATTGATTTGTGATTTCGTTTTTTTTTACCTAGCTTTGAATAATTGGAATAAATAATTTTATCATATAAACTTTAATATTGTTATAATTTTGATAGTTTTTGAATAAATGATTTTATTGGTTTTTCTTTTTTATATATTCAAGTTTTTAATATTATTCTAAATTAGCTTTTTTTATTATTAAGTTGTGAAATTTCGTATTTAATAAAATAATAAAATAATAATAAAATAATAAATAAAACAATTTCGAAAATTTTTTTTTTTGTTTAAACATAGATTAAAATCTGTTTCATTAAGTTTTTTTGTCATAAATAAGATAAGTATTGCATTTTTAATTTCTAAATTATTTATGAGATTTCTTTATTTATAAAAACTAAAAAATAGGAAATGTAGTCATTTTAGGATTATATTGTTAATAAAAGTGAGATGAGCCTCGCCGCACTAAATACACAATTGCGGGGCCCTCAAATTAATTGTAAAAACTTAGACTCGGGAAGACCGTTTAGTGAATTTCACGGTCTTTCCCAAAGTTAATAAAGACGATAGAACCTTTAGGCACGATTTGTTAATAAAATTACTTTCCTAAATACGGGTGCGCATTTATGTGACCCAAATCTTACTCTCGGCGAAACTGAAATGCATTAAAGTCACAGGCGTACCGGTTGCGGTGTGACTCGAAATGTGTTTTCGTGACGTCGCAATTCTTCTAAAATTAAAAGGCGGAACATTAAAAGCACCTAATTAAAATATATAAAGAAATCAGATAAAAACAAAAATAGTAGTTGAGCGACCGTGCTAGAACCACGGAATCCGGGAGTGCCTAACACCTTCTTCCGGGTTAACAGAATTCCTTATCCAGGTTTCTAGTTTCGCAGACTGTAATACAGAGTCAACTTCCTCGGATTCGGGATTAACCAGTGACTTGGGACACCATTATTTTCCCAAGTGGCGACTCTGAAAAATTAAATAAATCGATCCCGTTCCGACTGTCCTTTAAGTGGAAAAACTCCTTCCCCGATTATTAGTATATCCTTTCTCGGGATGTAGTATTAAACAAGTGGCATATTTACATTTGTGCATTGGTAAAAAAGGAGGTGTGACAACTACGGTATTCCATAATATGATACACAAGGAGATTGAAGTATACGTGGATGATGTGATCATAAAATCTAGACGTCAAGAAGACCACGTTGCTGACCTCAGCAAGTTCTTTCAAAGACTTCGAAGATATGATATCAAGCTCAATCCGGCCAAATGCGCATTCGGAGTCCCATCAGGAAAGTTGCTAGGATTCATCGTCAGCCGACGGGGCATTGAGTTGGACCCATCCAAAATCAAGTCCATTCAAGAGCTACCCCCGCCAAAGAATAAAACAGAGGTAATGAGTCTGTTGGGAAGGTTAAATTACATCAGTAGGTTTATTGCTCAACTTACAACAACCTGTGAACCCATATTCCGTCTGTTGAAGAAAGACGCCGCGATAGAATGGACGACAGAATGTCAGGAAGCGTTTGACCAAATCAAAGGGTATCTGTCCAATCCACCCGTACTAGTTCCGCCTGAACCGGGCAGACCCCTGATTCTTTATCTGACGGTTTTGGAGAATTCGTTCGGCTGCGTACTGGGGCAGCATGATCTTACTGGCAGGAAGGAACGGGCCATTTACTACCTCAGTAAGAAATTCACGATCCACGAGGTTAAGTACACTCATTTGGAAAAGACATGTTGCGCTTTGACTTGGGTAGCCCAAAAGTTGAAACATTATTTGTCTTCTTACACCACTTACCTCATTTCGCGTTTGGATCCGTCGAAGTATATTTTCCAGAAACCTATGCCTACAGGGAGGTTGGCAAAATGGCAAATATTACTTACAGAGTTCGACATCATATACGTGACAAGGACGGCTATGAAAGCTCAAGCCCTGGCCGATCACTTAGCTGAAAATCCTGTTGATGACGGATACGAACCTTTGAGGACGTATTTTCCGGACGAAGAAGTACTGCAAATTGATGGGTTGAAATTAACCGAGGATCCGGGATGGAAGCTTTTCTTCGATGGAGCGGCGAACGCAAAAGGAGTCGGAGTAGGGGTTGTGCTCATCTCTGAAACAGGACATCATTATCCTGTTACCGCTCAACTGCGTTTTCATTGTACCAATAATATGGCTGAGTACGAGGCATGTATCTTGGGGTTGCGATTAGCGGTGGACATGGATGTACAGGACGTCTTGGTCTTGGGGGACTCGGACCTTCCTGGTACATCAGATTCAGGGAGAATGGGAAACCAGAGATTTAAAGCTTATCCCATATCGTCAGTGTTTGCATGATCTGACTAAGCGTTTCCGGTCGGTAGAATTCAGACATATCCCAAGGATGCATAATGAGGTTGCCGACGCTTTGGCTACTTTGGCGTCAATGCTACATCACCCGGACAAGGTTCGTGTCGATCCGTTACATATTCAGGTTCGGAATCAACATGCTTATTTGTAATATGATAGAAGAAGAGATGGATGGTGAGCCATGGTTTCATGATGTCAAAGAGTACCTCGGGTTAGGAATATACCCAGAGCAGGCAACTGGAGATCAAAAGAGAGCTATTCGGCGTTTGGCGAACGGATTTTTCCTTAGTGGAGGGGTGCTGTACAAAAGAACCCCGGATTTGGGATTGTTGAGATGTATAGATGCAAGTCAAGCCACAACAGTGATGACAGATATACACTCGGGAGTTTGTGGACCACACATGAGCGGGTATGTATTGGCAAAGAAGATTCTTCGAGCGGGATATTACTGGCTCACTATGGAGCGTGATTGTATAAGTTTCGTGCGAAGATGCCATCAGTGTCAGATACACGGAGATTTGATTCATTCTCCACCGACTGAATTGCATACAATGTCAGCACCATGGCCGTTTGTTGCATGGGGTATGGATGTTATTGGACCTATAGAACCTGCAGCTTCCAATGGTCATAGGTTCATTCTGGTAACGATCGACTATTTTACCAAGTGGGTGGAGGCCAAAACCTTCAAATCAGTGACCAAGAAGGCGGTGGTGGACTTCGTGCACTCCCACATCATTTGCAGGTTTGGAATTCCAAAAATGATCATCACATATAACGGTGCCAATCTTAATAGCGGATTGATGAAAGAGGTATGTCAACAGTTCAAGATTACACACCGAAATTCCACACCATATCGTCCCAAAGCAAATGGTGCGGTTGAGGCAGCAAACAAGAATATAAAGAAGATATTGAGGAAGATGGTAGAAGGGTCCAGGCAATGGCATGAAAAGTTACCATTCGCACTGCTGGGTTATCGCACTACCGTCCGGACTTCGGTAGGTGCAACTCCTTATTTGTTGGTGTACGGGACTGAAGCAGTAATACCCACAGAAGTTGAAATTCCATCCCTCCGAATTGTCGCTGAAGCTGAGATTGACGATGATGAGTGGGTTAAAACCCGGTTAGAGCAATTGAGCTTGATCGATGAAAAGAGATTGACAGCAGTATGTCATGGCCAATTGTATCAAAAGAGAATGGCAAGAGCGTATAACAAGAAGGTACGTCCCAGGAAATTTGAAGTGGGACAACATGTGTTGAAGAGAGTTCTACCACATCAGGCCGAAGCGAAAGGCAAGTTCGCTCCAAATTGGCAGGGACCGTTTGTTGTGACTAGGGTATTATCCAATGGCGCGCTATGTCTAACTGATATTGAGGGAAGATGCACTGATATGGCTATCAATTCCGATGCGGTCAAAAGATATTATGTGTAATTCTTTAATGTATTTGTCAACGTTTGGTTTCGTTTGTGTGTATTTTGGCATTTTTCGGAGAATGAAATGACAGAGGCAATTTTTCTACTACCCAAACGCTTTAACCTTTGTTTTCCCCTTTGAGCCTTAATAATTCTTTCATATACCCTCTTTCGGAATCACCAAGGAAGATGTGTAACGAAATAGAAAAAAAGAAACAAAGAAAAGACACAAGAAAAAGTGAACTATGTTCGACCTGATTCCTCAAGAAGGATACGTAGGCGCCACACGGCTCGGTCATAATAAAATAAAAATCAAAGATCCCCCAAGCAACAAAATTGGGGCAGAAGTCATTGTTTCGTTTGAAAGATAGTGTGGATTCCGAAAGTTGTAATGAGCTAACCGTTGAGGTCAAACCCCTTTTCTTTAGCCTCATGCACAAAACCACATTAATGACCGAAAAAGACCTCTCGATCAGTAGTTGAGAAATGCCAAGTCGTGCGAATGAAAGCCAAAAGTGACACTCCGACCCTCGATTGAATCCAGGATGCACAAGCCGAAAAGGGATAATGCTTTAGAGGGAATCTCGTGGGTGATACCCCAGCCTGGAAAGAAAGCTAAGAGAAATAAAATGAGAGAGTCTTAACGGTGAAAACCCTCGCGGGCACCTTAAGGCGAAGAAAGTTGAGAGAAATAAAATGAGAGAGTCTTACGGTGAAAACCTTTACGGGCACCTTAAGGCGACGGGAGATAGAGAGAAATGAGAGAATCTCATTAGTGAAAACCCTTTGAAGGGCACTGTGAGGTGACAGGGCAAGAGGGTTATAAGGTATCTGCATGAGACACGGTCGGGACATTTGTTTGCTTCTAGCAAAACGCAGCCACCAGAAAGTGATTGACACAAATAGACTGGATAGATTAATCTCAAAGGTGCGGTATAACCATTGGATCAGTTGCACATTCAGATAAGTTTTTTTTCCCAGTTTTGAGTTCAGAAAAGTTTTCCCTTTCTTTTGTCATTTCGCAGTCAGCATTCTTTATCCATCATTTTTCTCTTCTTTTGTTTTCGAAAGTTGACTTTTCAAAGCTTACTACCAAGTCTCCCAAAGTGGTACAATGAAGATGAATAGGCGTGGAACGAGGCAATAAGGCAAAAGCCGTTCCGATATTAAGATTGGAACGACAGGTTGATTGAAAGGTTCACAGGAATTATGGAGTACGATGGACACATATTACACATCCGAAAGATGATTTCCCACAACAGATCATCGACTAAAAGGGTCGGATCAAACTGAAGGTTGGAATAAAGGGGAGAGATGAGAGACTATCTGTGGAAAGAGTACCATCCCCAGCAAGTGTCAACGTCGTCCTCAAAAGTTCGAGGGAGACCAAGCAGCTGAAAGAGAAAAGGAAAATTACCCCAATAAGAGTGGCACGACCACTCGCTGCGTTTTGAAACTAACAATTTTTCTTTGATTTAAAGCAGGAAAGGAGGGTTCGTCGGCGGAAAAGCATGCCACGTAGAAGGTCATCAAACTGGGGCAGAAAATTTTCTCCTGTTGCGAAAATTTTCTTGAAAGCAAAGACTCAGAAGATAAGGGTAGAAAGCAACACAAGATTTCGGGAAATACCAGCTCCGAGCAGAATAGTTTTGAGAAAGGCCGGACAACACGATGGGATGATCTTTGAGCCTAGTATCATCCCCGGCAGTTGTTGGGAAAATGAAACGCTAACTTCAAGATTTCCCCAGCAGTATCATCTCCAGTAGGTGAGTAAACAGTTCCGAAGATATCTCCGGTAGCCAAAGGAAAAGTAACACGACCCAGGGGGAAAGCAATTCCAAGACAAGGTAATTCAGAAGAAAAGGTGGCCCAAGGGGCGATGCAGGAAGAAGAAAATGGTACAAAAAGCAAAGGAAGGCGATAAGGATAGGATGAAATTAGTGAGTTGTAGTGAAGTCAGGGAGCCCGCCTGGAGAATGGAGTGGCGATTTATTTTAAAAGTTGTAGTGAAGTCAGGGAGCCCGCCTGGAGAATGGAGTGGCGATTTATTTTAAAAGATGTAGTTGAAGTCAGGGAGCCCGCCTGGAGAATGGAGTGGCGATCTATTTTAAAAGTTGTAGTTGAAGTCAGGGAGCCCGCCTGGAGAATGAAGTGGCGATCTATTTTAAAAGTTGTAGTTGAAGTCAGGGAGCCCGCCTGGAGAATGGAGTGGCGATTTATTTTAAAAGTTGTAGTGAAGTCAGGGAGCCCGCCTGGAGAATGGAGTGGCGATTTATTTTAAAAGTTGTAGTTGAAGTTAGGGAGCCCGCCTGGAGAATGGAGTGGCGATTTATTTTAAAAGTTGTAGTTGAATTCAGGGAGCCTGCCTGGAGAATGGAGTGGCGATTTATTTTAAAAGTTGTAGTTGAAGTCAGGGAGCCCGCCTGGAGAATGGAGTGGCGATTTATTTTAAAAGTTGTAGTTGAAGTCAGGGAGCCCGCCTGGAGAATGGAGTGGCGATTTATTTTAAAAGTTGTAGTTGAAGTCAGGGAGCCCGCCTAGAGAATGGAGTGGCGATCTATTTTAAAAGTTGTAGTTGAAGTCAAGGAGCCCGCCTAGAGAATGGAGTGGCGATTTATTTTAAAAGTTGTAGTGAAGTGAGGGAGCCCGCCTGGAGAATGGAGTGGCGATTTATTTTAAAAGTTGTAGTTGAAGTCAGGGAGCCCGCCTGGAGAATGGAGTGGCGATTTATTTTAAAAGTTGTAGTTGAAGTCAGGGAGCCCGCCTGAAGAATGGAGTGGCGATTTATTTTAAAGTTGTTATTGAAGTCAGGGAGCCCGCCTGAAGAATGGAGTGGCGATTTATTTTAAAGTTGTTGTTGAAGTCGGGGAGCCCGCCTGAAGAATGGAGTGGCGATTTATTTTAAAGTTGTAGTTGAAGTCAGGGAGCCCGCCTGAAGAATGGAGTGGCGATTTATTTTAAAGTTGTCGTTGAAGTCAGGGAGCCCGCCTGAAGAATGGAGTGGCGATTTAGTTTTAAAGTTGAAGTCATGGAGCCCGCCTGAAGAATGGATTGGCAATTTATTTTTGAAGTTGGTTGAGGAAAGCGGTAGAGTATAACGGAAATCCCCAGCATGAATCCAAATTCATAATCAAAAGGAAGGCAACAAGGATCCGAAAGATAGGTTCAGACTTCGAAGGAGAATAGTTCAAAGATCACGAAGAATGGACCAATGGTCGGAGTTCGGCAATCAAGATAAGCCGAAATAACGATTGTCAGAAGAGAAGAAGCACGTGAAGGAACATCAGAGCCGGCAGGATGGCAAGGAACATGACAAGATCAAGTCGAAAGATAGATAAGAATTGGCAATACTGTAACTTAGTATAGCTTCTTATTTTTGTTTAGCGCGGTGTAATAAGGAGATCAGTTAAGCAGTGGCAACAACAGCAACAACAGTAACAGCAAGAGCACAGTAGTCATGGTAGTCCCAGCTACCAAAACTTCCCGAACTACATTGACCTGATTCCCTTTTAGCCAGGGATATGTAGGAGACCTTCTGAAGCAAAGGTTCGGTCAAACTTTTCCAAAAAATGCTCATACGGAGTGCTCAAACGGGCAAAAATCGCTCGTGTTTGCTCAATATCTTTGCACAAAAACTCTTCATGTTTACGCGCAAAGAGGGGCAGCTGTGAGCACGTGATTTTTGCCCTACATGAGAATTACTCCCAAAAGATTCAAAATAAAATAGTTTTGTGTTACATCTGATTTATTGTCGACTTCGAGCATTAGCATTGGTATGGGTATGTTTGTTTAGCTAGAAAATACAAAACATATAGGTATATATAAATACGCATTGCATATTCGGGGATTAATTGAGCGTTCATAAGAATAAAGTGGTCATAGGAATTAATCGTAAGAAAATCACAGAAGATGTGCATTTTTGTTTCTTGGTCATCATGTGATTTCGTTTGAATGTGTAAGTTGTGTTAGTTGTTAAGTGTTAACTAATAAGGTGTAATCCCATTTCCTTTAATTTGATTTGTTTGAGTTGGCTTTGTAGTTAATTGGGGGTTATTTAATAAAGTTGAGAGGTGGATGAAAATGCAAAGGAAATCAGGCCCAAATCGACCATTGGCCCAGTCTAGAGACCTGGCCTCAGAAGCGTCCGAACGACGTCGTCCCAGGCTTTCCATCGGGACCGTTGATCAAACAGATCTAACGGTCAAGTTCATCTCTAGCATCGTGGACACGACACCGTCTCAGGTGTTTAATCTGAGCCGTCCACTTTCCTTTGATCGGACGATCCTAGGCTACCCTCATTAACCCGGTCCGTTTCGATCTGGGGCGATCCGTCGTCCAAACGGTGCTGTCTCTCTTAAGTGAGAGATCCAGGCCATCGATCTTGCTTGATCGGACGGTCGAGATTAAATCACCCCTTTTCATATATAAGCCTAATATCCTACCCAGCCCCCCTAAGCCAAACCCTCACCGATCTCTCTCTAACCTAGAGACCCCTGTAATGCCACCACACTCCGCCGCCCTCCGCCTACCGGAAATCGCCTCACGGCGGTTCCGGTAGGCCAAACCTCCCCAAATTTACACCAGCCCTTCTTCTCACCTCCCTCTCCTCGAATCCGGCCTTCGTTAGTCTCGAATCTGTCTCAAACGCGTCGAATATTGGATCGAAGGTCGCCGGGATTTGAAATTCTATCCCAAACCACCCCAAACTCACCCCAAGCCCTCCCATGACCTCCCCCATACCCCTACTAGCGCTGGTTCGGCTCGAATCTTGCCAGAACTGGTCGAGCCCCAAAAACGGCCACATAAACCCTAAAAATCCAAAAAAGGGTCTTCGTCCAAAATTGATAGGGGGTTGAGGTCTAATGGACCTTAATCTAGGTGTTCTCGACCGAGAACACCCCGATTAAGGCCCATTTGGCTTCAACAATTCAAGTCCGAGGTCAAGCCTGGGCCTTTGTTGATTTCAGAGGTATTCCTCCTCTTTCTTGGCTCCGCATTGATTTCTCTGTGTGTTGTTGGTTCATGTTTGTTTATAATTTCTTTTTTTAGCATTCTTTCTTTCTATCCCCGGACCCTTTATTTGGTCAATTTCTGTTCTTACTCGTCTTTAATTAGTTGTTAGTTGTTGTGACCATCTTGTGTGTTAAATTCGATTAGCTTCATAAGTCTGTTTATTAGCTTTTATGGCAGAAACTGATTGCATATGGAACCACTGTTAGATTGTGTTTATTTGTGATTAGGGATTGTTTGGATATAGCTGTAAGATGACTAATCAGAGGTGGCATATTTTAGGATTAAAATGCCCTGCACAGCCTAGTGGAACCTGCTGTTACAGCAGGGCACTCCACCAGGTTTGCACTTAGCATTTAAATTGATTTAAGCCCACACTTAAACAAGACTTAGTGGCTAACACAGAGAATATAATGGGCTGGCAGAGAAGAGTATGGTCAGGGTGGGTCTTCTGATTATTGTACCTTAGGGTGTCATTGGTTTTTCAAGTATAAGTATAAGGTTGAAGAGAATAGAGGGGACCTTTTTCTTTTCTTTCGAAAACAACAGACATTAGAGTAAGAGTCTTTTTTTAAGCATAGCAATCTGAAATACAGAGAGGAGAGTATATAGAATACATACATGAGAGTTTCCAGTTTGAGTTCTATTTTGAGTTGATTCTAAAACCAAAAGAGAGCTGGTCTTCTGTGTTTCTGTTATACACTTGGACCTTAATAATAGGCAGAACTTTGGGTATTTGGGTTGTTGTTTGAAGTCAATTGGGGTTCAATCAGTTGGGTGCACAAGTTTTCTGGGGCATTTCAGAGGTGTAGGGGTTTGTTTGATTGGGAATTCTTTGCTGTGGTTTCCTTTGAAGTATTCGAGCTTTCTGTCATTGATTTCTTTTCTTGGAGTCTGTTTGCTGGGATTATTTGGGTTGCTGTGATTGCTGCTGAATTGCAGATTGCCACACTGTTTTCACTGCTCACTCTTCCTTCTTTTTCCATATTCCAGGTACACATCTCTGTCATTGTAGCTTCTTGGTTCGAAAAGGAATGAAGCCTGAAGCTCCCTTTTAAATCTATTGAATACATATAGTTGTCCAAAGTTCTTATGTTTGTATGAGTGCATATAATTAAGTTTGTCTTACTGGTTTTGGTTATGAAAAAATGCATTTAGATCAAAGATACACTATCATTGGATATGTACAGAAACCTGAATTATTCCTGCTGTAGCTATGTTTAATCTTCTCTATTCATGATGTGAGATTTCTAAAACTGATAATATTCGATCTTGTGTTAAAAATGGAGATTAATCTTCTGTTTAAGTAGAAGTTTAAGGTGATTTGAACACCCGTGAGGAATGATATCTTAGAAAATATGTGCCAGTGGCTCTTTGAGGATTCTTTGAAATCAAAGTAAGTTTTTTTTTATATATTTGGCCACCATAGTCTCGAATCTACTCATTTAGTTGGTTAGGCGTACGTTTACTCGAATCAGTTATAGTTGAGTAGGATTTTGTCACATTGTAGAAATTGGTGCGTTATTATTCAACTGAACGGCGTAATTAGATTAAAGGAATCGGGGGTGCATTTCATGTGACCCGACTCCAATTTTGCACAAGATTAAATAAAGCGTGTCAGGAACCACAGGCGCATTTCATGTAGTGTGGCTCGTAACATGTTTTTAAAATAATTTGGAATCGACTCCTAAATAAATATAGCGGGATGTAGTTTGTTTTAAATTTGAATTAGAGGTGTGCCTCGCCTAACAAGTTATACAAATCGCAGGACCCTCACAAGTGTATATATAAAGTACTTAGATTTCGAGATGTGCCGTTTCTTAGCAAATACCATAGCCTTCTCAAAAGTGTAAATAAGTGATCACTCTAGGCGCGTATTTTAGTAATTTTACCTTCTTAAGTACGGGTGTGCATTTCATGCGACCCAAATCCAAATCCCAAAATGTTGAATAAGAATGTGTCGAGAATCCGGGTGCATTTCATGTGACGTGATTCGAAACATATTTTTAGGCAACATTCTTTTTCGTAAATCATAATAATAATAAAAGCGGTGATGGGATATTAATTCGCCTTAAGTATATAACTGTAAAAAATCAGATAAATAAGCCGAATATGACAATCGAGCGACCGTGCTAGAACCACGGAATTCGGGAATGCCTAACACCTTCTCCCGGGTTAACAGAATTCCTTATCCGGATTTCTGGTTCGCGGACCATTAAATAGAGTCAAACCTTTCCTCAATTCGGGTTTCAAACCGGTGACTTGGGACACCATAAATCTCCCAAGTGGCGACTCCGAATCTCGATAAATGAACCCCGTTTTGGTTGTCCTTTAATTGGAAAAACTCTCTTTTATATCTCGTGCTCACGCGGGTGCGTAAAAAAGAGGTGTGACACATACACCCAAGTCCAAAATTTCCATCCAGACCTATCGGAACCATCAAACAAATCCGAGATCAAATACTCAAAAGTCAAACTTTGGTTAATTTTTTTTTAAATTTGAGCTTCTCAAATGAGAGTCACTCCTAAAAATCCTTTCTGAACCTCTCAAAAACCCGAATCGACGATGCACACAAGTTATAATACACTGTGTAAAACTAGTCGTGACCTCAAACTGTCGAACTGGACGCAATTGCTTAAAACGACCAGTCAGATTGTTACATTTAGACTTGTATTAGGATTAGAATTATCCTACTATATAAAGGGGAAGTTTTTCTTTAGTGTGACATTGTTACACGTATTTCAAAGTAATAAAAGTTTATTTTTGCCTTCTAGCTACTGTTCAAGATGTTATTCCCTTGTTCTTTTATTCATTCGCGATCGAGCTTGTACTGTGGGTCGTCTAATCAAGGACGAGCCCCATTGTCCAATTGGAGATCAAGTTAGGTCATTACATTGCGATTGGTTTGATCATTTATTTCGTTTTCAATTCATGTATCTTTTATTTTTAATTATTCGTATTAAATTAAACCATATATTCCTTTAAACTGCATACAGATTTAATTGTTAATTATTTTTGCAATAAACACATTCAAAAAGGAGAACAATATTTAAAGGCCAGCTCGTTTTAGGGTCACTTCTATCAATCATCCTTTTTAACTTGTCACCGAACTCTTAGCTCATCTTAGTTAATTGGTTTAAAATCATGCATTTATATATATTGTATGAGTTTCTTAATACAAATTTATAATCTAAGCAAAGCAATTGAATTCATTTGAAACCACACATAATACTCTAGCTCTGCCCCGTTTATAGTACATTAGCATTTGAGTATTCTAGATATAGAATATCTTTAAGAGATAGATGCAGAAGGAATCTATTAGGAGTCCTAATTACTCAAGACTTCATTGACTCCTGGAAGATATTCATGACACTATCTTTAGTTTATGGAATTTCTGCTAAAGAAATCCTGCGGGAACCGCAAGTCAAAACCAGTAATAAAGTGAGTGATTTCTGATGTAAAAAATACTAAGTAGTCGTTAAAGCAGTCACAAATACGTATCATGTTGCTTTCTGGAGTGTAAGAATTTGTGCATAAAGTTGTTCTTTCTTTTGGTTAATTCTATGTAAACGCTTCTCCATAGATCGAATGTCTTTTGTAATGACTTCCATTTTCTGTTTAAGCCTCTCGACATTGGCATTGGAGGTCATTTTGATGGGACGTGTTTGGTTGAAGAGAACCTGCAAAAGATCACAGAAGCCAAGATATTAATGTCAATTAGCTAAACTATTAGTAAGACATCTCTCGTTAGTTATTCGTTATTTTCCTGAGATGTTCATACCTTATAGTGAACCAATTTGGTGTCTTTAGCACTTTCAACGGCTTCTCTTGTATGTATTGCTGCTGTTATGTCCCGAAAAATCTTCTTCTCATCAGCTAAAGAGTTACTCCCGTGTCTTGTCTTGCAACACAAAGTCTTAATCTGTAATTAACAAAAGGTAATTAATTAGCCTTAACATAATAATCAGATTTAGGACGTCAGAAGCAAAAGAAGATTAATCTTGGGAAAGTGTCTTACCGATAGAGGTTCATTAGGCTTTGCTTCATATGTACTGTAGACACCTAAGAAAGACTCTTCTGTATATTCAAATTTTCGTCGTCTTGACTCATACCAATATGGGCACGGTAGTAGCCTTCTTATGTTTTCAGATAATTTGTCTCTGTCAAGCTGCATATAGAATAAGGACAATACCAAATTTCACAAAAATTCGGTCAAAAGCAATGTAGAATACTAGTAACAAACATGAATAATAATAATAATAATAATAATAATAATAATAATAATAATAATAATAATAATAAGTCTATATACAAATTACCAATTTTATACAAAATACTGTATTAGACTCTAATTTTCCATTTTTTCTCTCCGCTTTACACCCAAAACTAAAATTATAAATTAACAGAAGAATGTTTGGCCTTTTTCTTATCAACTTCAGCCATATCTTTTGCCAAAACAAAGACATTTGGCATCAAACAATTCTATTATGTTTTCTCTTTCTTTGTATTTTCTATTTTTTTGCTATGTTAAACAAGGACTGAATATTGAACAAGAGAAGATCGTTAAATTCTTTTAGATTTTTGGAATCAATAAATAAAATAGTATTAATCAGAAGCGAATAGATTGAATTGAAAAGTTTGTTAATCCATTAGAAAGCTTAAAAGCTTTGAATTTGAAAACCGAATTTTGCAAAATTATTTTTTGTTTGGATTGGGTGTTTTAGTAAATGATTGGGAATTTTGTGAAGATTTGAGAAAGTTTTGGTTTAAATTTCATATTAAAACTCGAAAAAGAAGATATAAACAAATTATATATATTTTGCATGCCGAATATAGAAATGGTATGCAAACACCTACAATTTATATAACCGTATACAAGTTGTATATAAATTATATGTAAATAATAGTTTTTGACCGAATTCTGTACAAAAATATATATGTATATATATATATATATATATATATATATATATATATATATATATATATATATATATATATATATATATATATATATATATATATATATATATATATATAAATTTAGTTACTCTCTATAAATATGAAAACTTATTAGAAACAGGGTAAATAGAGCGCGATACTATATTTTTAGAAAATATCAAATTGAAAAAATAACAATACATGGAGAATAAAAAAATGAAATAACTTGTGATTCAACATTGCAAGGATAACGATCTGCGCAATATATTCAAAATAAATTCAACAATTCATATACAATGTTCTTTGCTTCACCACAAAGGAAATTGCCCATAATCGCAATTTTTCTTTATTACCTTAAGGTCAACTTAATTACTTTCTTCAATTTTGCTCATAAAGGTACTTTCCGAGAAAAGGGATACTAATAAGTTTTCTAAATAATTTATATATAAGAAGCTACCAAGATATTATTATTTTTATAATCGTGGTGTCGAGACTAGTTAGTGCACGTCTTGATTAGTTTCATGAGATACATACCACCTTCCACCAACAACAAGTATTATGTAACTTTTCTTGCCATGATTTAAACAGATGGAAAGAAATTGTCTATTCCCTCCGTTTCAATTTACGTGAACTTTATTGACTGGGCATGAAGTTTAAGAAAAGTGAAACGATTTTTGAATTTATGGTATAAAATGAAGCACATATATTTTGTGTGACTATAATCATTGCATAAAGATAAATTATTTCTAAATACGGAAATAAGTCATTTTTTTTGGGATGAACTAAAAAAAAATATGCTCACATAAATTGAAATGAAGGGAGAAATATTTTTTGCCTACGCCAAAACTTAAACGTAAGACCTCATGTTTCTTATCATCTTCGTAGACCATTTGGTCACACCCTGTGGATTAGGGTAAAGTCTAAATTGCATCCAATGGGTTATGGTAAACTGTTTAAGACTTGAAAATATAAAATGTTAGAAAATTTCGGATTTTGGGAATATTAACAAAGAGATGAATGGGGCTTCTGAAGAAACAAGTGAATTACCTTTCTCTCTTGTAACTTTTCAAAAATCTTAGCTCGAGTTTGATTTTCCTTGTGTAGCAAATTTAAAGCTTTTTCAATTCTCCAGTTGATTTCAGAGGTTCTGGAAGCTTCATTGCTTGATGCCATGATTTTTTTTCTAAATACTCTTTATCCGATTTCTTGAAGAAAATTAATTATACTACTGCTTAAATATAAAGAAGGAACTTGGGCCTCAAGAAAGGCAACTCCAATTTTCTTCGTTTTGTATCATATTTTCGTCACGATGGAGACTTCTGGGTATTTTTAAAAGAATATTTCAAGACCTGTTCAAGATACACACCTTTCCTTTGAATTTTTACGTGGTCTCTTGGCAGAATTTTGAAACATTCACTCCTATACAAAATTAATTATCTGATAAGTTGATTTTGTCATTCAAACTTATGAATATTTGGCCATCAAAGCTTAATTATTTTATGGTACTTATCAAACTTAAAGAGTGCCAACTCTTATTTCTTATTAAAGAACTAGATATGGATGTTCGTGCTCAACACGATCCCAATAATACAACCTAAATGTTTGAGCTCATGTGAGCAAGATAAATATAAGTTTGATAATTTAGAGAAAAATTTAATCCAGTGGCAACCAATTGAACTACGTCAACCATAAGAAAAACATACTCGACCACTACGTGTTGCTTAACTCTCAAATCAAAATCGAGAATATAGAATCCGAATTACTAACAAATAAGATACATCAATTGATTTTGAAGAGTTTTCTCCCAGTGTATTTTTCCTTTCTCCTAACAATCCGGTGTTGCTTTGACAAACATATATTGACATACTGTTGTACTTCAAGATGTATTTCTTTCTATCTCCAATATCCAACCTTCAATAAGTTGATAATGTGACATGTCAGCTCTAGATATTTCAACTCATAAAAGCATTTGATAAGCGTGTTATTCATATAATACATGTGTAAAACCCCCGAAGGAACATTCACACTAGAAAAAAGGTTGAGGGTTTCGCTTTCAAACTACATAGCTAGTAGAAGTGTATGTTGTACATATACCAGAATCGTAGATCAGTCTTGTATACGGTAAAAATCGGGGCTACCCGATTTCATCCTTTGATAAAAAAAAGAGATACCATGTTGTAAGGCCAGGACGTCGAGTCCGGGATCGGACTTTTTTTTCCAAGATCGAGGTCGACATCATTAACCGAGGTCAGAAGAGGGCATACTTCGAAATGATGCCAGTATACTTCAGTAACGGAAAGAGTGAGATATCCGCAACAGATTGAAGATCGTGGCATGAATTTCAGAATGGATTGATCTACAACGGTTAATCAGTTGTCAAATATAATTTTCTACTATAATTAGAAGTATACTTTGTTTAGAACTCCTCTATTAGATAAAGAGTGATCCCATTCATTTGTAAGCATCATTGTTCACTGATAAAAATATATACACTCATTACTTCCTTGTTATTTTGCTTACTGTTCACCAGAGTTGCTTTATCATTTGCTATTCTTATTATCACACCTCGAGATTACCACAAGTCAAGGTCGAAATTTGGCTAGCATACTGATTTGATTTATTTTATTCTCTAATTTATTTATTTAATTCCTTTTTTATCAATTGGTATCGGATTGAATCACATATCCTTAAAATCATAATATAAGTTCAATTGTTACTCGAATTTTAGGGTAAACAGTTTAGCACTCACCGTACGGCTAAAGATAATAATGATTGTTCGATGCTGATTCTGATAAAATATATTATTTCACGCTTATTTCTTGTCAAGTATTTTTGCTCTTATGTTAAAATATGTCAAACTGACAAAATGAACCCACACGTGGTAATGATGTTCTCAGGTTTCACAGGGAAAATGACAACATAAATCCTCCAGGAGCTGGAGTGCCACCGGCTAATCTTGGTGGAGCACCGATTGCCGATATCAGTTCGAACGTTGCTCTAAATGTGAACCTAGGCGCAGTCCCTGAAGGGAGTGTATGCAGGGAAGGACGAACTGGTGGTCAAGGTACACAGGGCAGAGGAGACAGAGGAGTTACTCTCCAGGTGATATTCGAGATGCTACAGGCTCAACAAATCACTATTGCTCAGTTGAAAAATCAACATGGGACTCCAAATGGGGTCTAGCCAGAGATCACTTGCCGTAACAAGCCAGTGCCAGAAAGTTTGAATGGTAATGGATTGAGGACTGATCCTGCAATATGAAAATGCTCGTGGAACTCACCAAAAGAATCGAGTCAGGAGAAAAGAAAATCGAAGCTAATGATAAAAAAGTGGAAACATACAACTCCCGAGTTAATCACATACCGAGGGCACCCTCCATCCTAAAGGGTTTGGATTCGCAAAAGTTCGTGAAAAAGCCTTTTCCTCGAAGTGCGGCTCCGAAACCCATTCCTAAGAAGTTCCCTATGCCAGAAATACCTAAGTACAACGACACCACCAATCCCATGAACACATCACTTTGTACACATGCGGAATAAAGGAAAATGACTTAGAAGATTATGAAATAGAATATGTGCTGTTGAAAAAGTTCGGAGAAACCCTTTCAAGGGGAGTAATGATTTGGTATCACAACCTGCCACTAAATTCCATCGACTGATTTGCCATGTTAGTAGATTCTTTGTAAAGGCATATGTCGGGGCCATAAAAGTTGCAATAAGAAAATCGGACCTTTTCAAGATAAGACAAAGGGATAACAAAATGTTGAGGGAGTTCGTATCCCAATTTCAAACGGAACGCATGGATTTTCCATCGGTCATAAATGGTTGGGCTGTTCAAGCTTTCACCTAAGAGCTTAATGAGCTGAGTTAGATAGCATAACGTTAGTTGAAATATAATTTGACCGAATATCCAGTTGTAACTTGGGAAGATGTGCAGAGTCGATATTAATCAAAATCAAGGGTTGGGGATGACCAATTAGGAGCCCTTCTGGTTCAGTACATCCAAACAGGTCGACAGTTAAAACCCAAAGGGACGACGACAGGCGGCCAAGGTCGATTAGAGAATGATATTAACCATATACAACGGATCGATGGAACAATGGTTCAGGACACAATTTCACCTGGAATGATCGAAAAAGTGATCGAGGATAGAATTCTCAGGGACTTATGAGTAAAAGTGGTTTTAATAAGCATGCTGATCCCATAGAAGTACCTTGATTGTCGGAATATAGCTTTAGTATCGACGCATCGGGCACTGTATTGGCAATCAAAAGATACTAGGTGACCCAAATACATATAGACCGATCTTTCCCAAAGAAATCAAAATTTGATGTGCAAATATCGTGGCATGCAAGGTCACAAGACCTAGGATTGCAAGCAATTAAGGGAGGAAGTAGCCCGTATATTCAATGAGGGCCACCTTCGAGAGATCCTCAGTGATCGAGCATGTTGGCCCAAGTAAAGGTGAAGTTTTGAAGACTGATAAAGGAACTCAGACATGGACCAGGTCCATATTGTAAAACACAGTTATAATCAACCCAAACATGTGAGATGCACGTGAATGAGGTAAACCTTACTTATTAGAAGTAATATCTCCTGATCAAGATAAAAGAGGTTGCATACTGGATAAGGAGAAAGACTCCTTATACAAAGAGAAACACAGCTTAAGAAATGGATAGAGTTAGAGGATGAGACCAACTAGAACTCTTCCTCTAAGGAAGAGTAGCATTTGTATTCTAGTCAATATCTAATTGCTAACTCCTTAAATATTAATGTTGTTCTCTTTTACAGCTAATGCACATAAGCAGAAGTTAAACGTGAATTAAGAGCAAAATAGCAACACAATTTTGCAAGCAATTTATATCTGATTCAAACGTGCAATCCTGAAATTACTTGAACCAGATAGAAGAACTTCCAAGTGTCTATCTTTTATTCTAGTTCAATCGTAGTAGGTGATTTTACATTGTAGCTTTCAGTTTATTTAGAAGCAATTGTATTAGGTACTTAGAATTTTCTAGTTAGAGTTAACTTGAAGTTGTCGCAACAGTTGAGGCTTTGTGCTACAAAGGTGATAGAGTGCCTCGAGGCCCGCAAAATAAAGAGGATTTTATTGATACCATACCATCCAACTGGAAATGGACAGGCTGAATCCAAAAACAAAACCATAATTCAAAACCTAAAGAAGAGGTTGGATGATGTAAATAAAAATAGAAAGATGCTTTACCCGAGGTTCTTTGGGCATATCGAACAAAGTCAAAATCCAGCACGGGGGCTACCCCATTCTCTTTAGTGTATGGCTCTAAGGCCCTCATCCCTATTGAAGTCGGAGAACCCATCACTAGGTTTCGATATATATCGGAGTGATCAGATCATGAGGCGATGAACACTAGCCTCGAGCTTCTAGATAAGAACAAGAATCAACCCTTGTTCGGATTGCCGCACAAAAGCAAAGTATCGAAAGGTTCTATAATAAAAAGACCAATCTCTGACACTTCGGAATCGAGGACTTAGTTCTACTGAAAGTTACCCTTAATACTCGAGACCCAAATGAAGGGAAGCTAGGACCATATTAGGAAGGACCGTACCGAGTCCTCGGAGTGGTCGGCAAAAGATCTTACAAACTTAGCATGATGGAAGGCGAACAACTGCCAAACAATTGGAACATATCATTACTCAAACGATACTAATGCTAAGTTATGGTTTTATACCTTTTGTCCATTTGAGTTTAAAACTGACTCATTGCAGATTTTTGATCGAAGCTACTAAAAATGCCCTATTCGCATAAAGGCCTTAGGTTTTAAAGCATGCGTTGCACTCTTTTTCCCTTAGATTAAATTTTGTCCCAAATGGGTTATACCAATAAGTTTTTTAATGAGGCAACAACTATATACTACCTAAGAAGGACTCAACAGTATCCAATGCTTCTTTCCAATCAACCTCGAATACTGATGGGCATTAACCTCGGAGGTCATATTTTCAAGGAACATACGTCATGCCTAAAAGGGCCTTGATAAGAAATCTTTGCAATGGGACAAATAATTAGATAAACGGTGTCCGTATAGATTAGTCTAGCCTTGACAACAACATGTATGCATGTATCAGTTATTTGAAGAAGCTTCCTATTTATATCAAAGACACTTTGTGCCTCACATAAATTTACTATTATACGAGCTCCATACTTATAATCCTATGAGAAATGGCTCAAGAGCCAAAATGCGAATGTAACCCAGAAATACCCGGGGACTGTCATGGACAGCCAACTCGCCAGAGCATTCAAAAACTCGTACTCATAAGACCTCAAAGAGGCATCCGTCCCAAAACTAATGACAAGGCCAATATGCTCCGGGACTAACTTTTCGAACAAGTTCGAAAAATTATCGGGGAACAAGTTCAAGAGACACACTCAAAGGCTACGACGAAATTAAAGGCTATGACGATATTAAAGATTATAGTCATATAAAAGGTTATGGCTGAAATAATGTTGCTCGGAGACGCCCGACTTCCATCATAAATTAAAGGCCTTCAAACACTATGAAAAAACCGGTTAAATCAGGCTACCCTCGACAAAAGAAAAAGGGGCTTCGATAAATTTAGGCCTCGAATAATCTAAAGTCTTCGATAACACCAGCCTTCAAAAAACTTCAGGAGAATTTCGATTATGTTTACACAAACAAACTATTGATAAGGTTCTGATCAATCGAACCTCCGAAAAACCCTATGGGTACAAAAAGTAAATGCTAAGGCATAATTAAAATTTTCACTAAGTCTTTTAGCTGAAAAGAGGGAAAAATTACATAGCTATCCTAGAGGCCGGGTTGTCCATGCCCTTACACAAAAAATAAAAAAAGAGAATCTAATCTATTTTAGGGTTACGTCTTAGAGGTCATAATATTTGAGAGCCTCCTCTTCCTCGGGAACATCTTCCACACCCTCCCCACTCTCAGAGCCATTCATGACATCTTCATCATCTGACGAGAAACCTGGCATCAATTTACTGTGACTTTTCTTCGGATATCTCCCTAGTGAGGTCGAAGCTTCGGGCATGGATTTATTCAAGAGTCTCCCTCCGGGGATGCCACTTGGTCAATTCATTTCTATGTATTCCCCGGTTGGAGGCCTCCCTCAGCTTCACTTGAATAGTTGTGGCATCTCTTAAGTACACGACAATGGTCTTATTAGTCGTGACCTTCGTCTTCTCAACTCAGCCTTAGATTATGCATCTTCAGCTTGGGCTCAAGCGAGTTCTACCTCTAACTCCTCGATTTTCTAGGCCTGGGCCAGACCTTTTACTTTAATACCTCGGAGTTGAGTTTAGACCGAGATTAGTTGGACTGTAATAACTTCCTTATCGGCAGCGAGCTGATCCATGTTCTTCTTCCACCTATGAAAAATAGCTTCAACTAGATCAACCTCGCTCGGAGCTGTCCAATAATCTACAACTTTTGCTGTAGCTGAGATATCGAACTATTAGCTTCTGTTATTGGACCAAGAAGACCATACCCTGTTAATATCACAATTACCTGCTCATCTAGCTCGGCCTTGTTTTTCTGAGCTTTGGCCATTTCAGCCCGGAGGTCCTTAAGCTCTTCTTCCTTTTGGTTAGAAAGGAGCCTTAGGGCCCTCTCTTCGCCTGAAACTTTCCTAAGCTCGGCCTCTTATTGGCTCAGCTCATCTTTAAACTTAGCTATTCCCTATACATGAAGTGAAGATATGTTAGTCAAAGGAAAGAAAAAGAAAGAAAAATTATAGCAATGAAAGTTAATATCTATCCGAGAAAGGAGACGTTGAGCCTATTAAACGATGGTGGAAACATCGTTAAGGTCGGTGGTATATTCAATCCCAGCATAGTAACCATGAAAGGGCTCTTCCTCGAGGACCTTGATCGTATCGGGCATACACAGATACTTCGATTGCATCCTTAGAATAAGATGGTAAAGAAAGGGAGTGACTTGTTGTCATGGACCTAAGCTCTTCACTCGGGGCATTCTAATTGGCTTCGTTAGTTTCCACACTCTCTCCTTCGGGTATTTCTATTGAAGGCAGAAGAACGATCTTAGTCTCCAGGTACATGGGTGCCTTGCCTGAATCCTTCTTTGGGGTTCCCTCACCACGGGAAGAGGCCTCTAGTTCGGAGGGCTGTACGGCCTCAATTGGTTTCTTGGTTCAAAGAACTAATGTTGACTCTTCACAATCATTTTCATCATCATTCGAGGAATAGTGGGCCAAATATCCGTCCACATGAGAAAATCATTTTCGTAACCTATGAGTAGGGGTTTTCTTGTCTTGAGGGTCTTCAGACTTTGAAACACTCTTTCTTTTGCTGTACTTCCCCATTTTTGGAATCAAAGGCTCAGTCCATTCCCCATGTACATCTGGCCTCATTTCGGAGACATCTCCAATGCCTGTGCAAGTAAACAAGAATTAGTTGACGCCACCAATATATTAGAAGTATTAAAAACTTGGGAAGAGAATTTACCATGATATTTGGCCTCCCCCTTTCCCCGCGATAATTCACGCCATTTGCGCTCATCGTAGGAGGAGGTGGCAGCTAATTTTCGGACCCAATCCTCATGGTCGGGAACCGCGTGAGGTGCCCAGGCAGTGGCTATAGAAAAGGTGAAGACATTGAGAGAAATAAAAAAGTTGAATATGAATAAATATTGAGAAGAAGAACCCCACTTATGACTAAAGTTCCACCTCTCTGGAACGACATTTCTCTGGAGATAACGTCCGACATCCTTACTCTGACGAACCGGCTCATCCACTCTCGATCTATGGTTTTATCGTTACTAGAAAATAAGGCTTTCGTTGTTGGACGTTGTAGCTTGATAAGCCCTCGAAACAGTTGGGCCGATACAATCGAATCGGGTGGTTAAGGTGGAGTCAAATCCCTCGGCCTTTTCAGAAAAATAGTGCAACATGATTATGATACGCCACAAGGAAGGGTGAATTTGGCCGAGGGTGACTTCGTATGTTTTGCAGAACTCGATCACCACTGGATCGAGGGGATCCAGTTTGAAGGGGTAAGTGTAAACACTTTAAAACCCCTCCACATGGGAAGTAATGCTTTCTTCGGGGCCCGGGATTTGAAGCAAGACCTCGTTACCCTAGCCCAGTCCCTTTTTATTGCTTCGAGGTTCTTCTCCAATATAAAACTAAGACATTGAGATGCATGCTCGCATTGGCCCGGGACATCAGGGGGATTTTCAATACCAAAATATTTTTAATTACATAAGGGCCGGGGTGATTTCTTCAAGAGTTAGCGGTCCCACAGGTTTGACCGGTTGAGAGGAAGAAGAAACCGATGCTTTATCTTTTTGGGGACCATTTTAGATGTTTTAGCCATGATTTCAAGCTAAAGGATATAGACTATGTTGGAATGTGGTGTTTTACAGAGCCTGGCGTTTTCCGGCGCATAAAGAGGCGGTGGAAACAGATGATTAGAGAAAGAGATGAAGAAGGAAAAGATATGATGAAAAAGTAAAGTTTTATACTCAAAGGAATGGCTTCATATTCATAGAAGAGCAACGACGGTTCGGCGGCACTAGTGGCCGATCAATACTAGCGTACATTCAATGTTTTGGGAAAGTGAACTGACGGGATGTTTCAGTCACTTCGAGCGCCTACATCACAGAAATGTCGTCATCACTAAAGACTCCGGGAGTACAAGGATCAAATCGTTTCTTATCATCTTACTCTAAGAAATGTGGGGACTATCTATATATGGTCAATATCATATGCCTCCGACTTATAGACTCGAGGGTCCGCCCTAAGCCCGAGTTGGAGCAAAGTCGAGTTCGAGCTCAGTGGACTACACTCGAGCTCGAAGACAGAAGGGATAATGAGAGATAGAAGTATGAGGAACACCGGGGGCAAGTATGCTCGATCCCAAAATAGTACTGTTATGAATTTGTAACAGAATGAGCTAGATTACTGCCACGGCCCCAAGATCATGGCACAAATCCCGGAAAAGGATTGTATGATTCCGTACTAGGCGCTTAGACAACCGTATTAAAAATATTCTCTATTATAAATAAAAATATTTCTTATTTAGGGTTCCCCTATTATATAAATAGGACCTCAATCCTTGGTAACGACACGTAATCACTAAGGAGAGAATATACTCTCTACTTTTTGCCTATTGTGCATCAACATTGTTCTTTAGCTCTACTGCTCTTGCTTTACTTTTCTTACTTTATTGTTTTTAGCCCGTCTCGAGGTGGTCATCTCAAGGTCACTATTGTCAAGTAATATTGGTTTGATTCACTTCTGTTTCACTTCTACTTCATAATTTTTTATTATTAATTGGTATTGACTAAATCACATATCTTTAAAATCACAAATAAAATTTAATTATTACTGGTATGTTCAAGGTAAACACATATCCCATCACGTAGTGTTGAAGTAATTTCTCAATTTTATGACTTAATCGCAGAAGATTGTGAAACATAAGTTAGTATTGGATATGTATTTTTTTATTTTCTAATGGAACGGTACTACTATAAATGGAATAAACTAAATAATATACAGTCCTAAATTTGTTAAACGTCATAAAAATAATACTAGCAAAACGGATAGAAACTGTTTGAAGTAACCCAAATTTTCTCCTTGATAAATAATTAATGTGCTGCTCACTAAGATGACCAGGACATGCAATTTTCTCCTTGATAAATGTTGTAGCCTGTAGTCTATCTCTTTGTTGAAGAAAACATTTTGGCGAGTTTTCATCTGAAAATCCATGTAACACTACTCTTTATTTGTAAAACTGAAACTTTAAAGTGACTTTTGAACGACAATTATTGCTAAATAGAAAATAAACCAAAAGAAGCAAAGGTACATTAAAGAGAAATGGAACACATCAAATATCTTGATAGTTGCACAAGTAATTAAGCTTTCCTATAGGCAGTGAATACGAAGCTTCGACCAAGATAGTTGTACAAATAAATTTTTGATTGTTGCTGCGCTAAAATACTAGATCTGATTGTGATATACTATATTCATTAATTCCCGGGAGGAGCCAATCGAAGTGCTAAAGGATCATCAACAGGTAACTGAAAACGTTGATCTTGTACGTTAAGTGGAGCCAATTGAAGTGCCAAAGGATCATCGGTAGGTAACTGAAGATGTTGATCTTGTACATTAAGTGGAGCCACTTGAAGTGGTACGCGATCCATTGATAACGGAACAAGTTGACGTCGATCTTCTATATTCAGTGGAGCCACTCGAAGTGGTATGGATGGTACCAAAAGACGTTGATCTTGTAACTTGAGTTGTATTCTCCTTTCAATGGCCTTCTCTTTCGCCTTTATAGCCAATTTACGAACGCCTATAAGTTGTCTTTTATCCAGTTCCAAGATACTCTTTTCTCCAAAATATAACTGCTTAAATAGTTGTTCCATTTCTTTTTCTTCAATCTTTTGCTGATCAATTTTTGTTACAGTCTTCTCCATCTCTTTCCTGAGGAACATTTCATTTGTTGTCAACTTCTTAAGCCTCTCTACCAGTGGTCTATCTAGAAACCTCATCAAGAGTTGTTTAAATTTATCTCTTGATGGCCACACATATTCATCATTTTTCTTATCTTGACTGAAAACAACAATACCAATTTCTACATCACATAGAACAGATAGCTCTTCTGCTTTCTTAAACAATGTTTGCAGCCTTTCTGTAAGAACAACTGATCTTCTACACTCATCAACCAACCTAGATATCTTGATTTTTTTCCTAGCCATTTTTTAAGGAAGAGATAAAATACACTTTCTTTTGCAATTGTGAAAGTTCAAAGGTATGAAATAAAGTATATATGGAGGCTTGGGAGAGTAGCTATATATATTTTCAGTGACCTACTTTATGATAGAGAAAATCTATCTATGATATCAAGACATGGTAACATATAAAATAAGTTTATATAATTGGAACATGGGGTATTATTGTTTGGTTGTATATGTCGAAACATAAATATTATCCCAGTTTAAACTATACAATCTTTTATTACGGTAGAAAATTTATGAAATTTGCATATCAGTTTAGCGTCAAATTTAATAGTGGAATAAAAATAATACCTTTTATGAGCTATATTATGAAACACAAGGTAATTGCTACATGACATTCTTTCTAGCAAAGTAATCAAATCTTGTGCCATTGAAGTAATTTCTTAAAATATATTGTTACATACCTTATTTAAAAAAATAGTAATTTCTTTAATTATACTGCAAATGTGTACTCACCATACTGTTTAACAACGTTAAAAGTATCACAGCCTCGTGAATGTGCATTAAACAATGCAAGTGCCAAATCAATCTCAAAGTTTACTTTATAATTAAGAAAAAAATCATTGAAGGGTAAGCACTATATATTTATAATAGCGTACCATTATCTTATCATGTAGACGTTGTACTAGTCTACTAAAGAGTTTTCTCAATTTGATAACAGAAGCACAAAATATTAGGAAACATAACGATAGTGTAAAATTCGTAAATGGCCATATAATTATAACTTTCTTTTTTCACAAAAATCATTTCACTAGATTTTCTAATACAGAAATAACAAGATTTTTACCTACTGATCACACCCAACTATGCCTTATAAAAAGGACAATGCGGTCGTTGCAAATATAATCCGCTTTACAAATCCGGAGTCGAATCTCACGGAGAACTAAGGTTTTGCTATAGTTGTTCACCATCACCAAGAAGACAAGCTTGAACAATTCCTAACTTATAGATATTTAGATTCTTGTGTTGAACTAATTAACTAACGAATTAAAATACTAAATTAGAAACCAACGATACTAAGGGTTGAAGAAAAGATTAAGAAGGTCTAGAGTTATGATTTTCCCAATCGGAATCCTTCCCGCTATGTCTTCTATAATTTTGCCTAAGTATTCTCTACAGATCATGAGCACTCATATTACCATAGATCTCTCTCGAGTAATTACGACAATTTAATAGACGCACTCTTTCGAACTACGCTACCTGGCTTTTTAATACAGCTCACTTCAGATCGCACCCAAGGCTTCGTTATCCCTAATCCCACCTTTAAACCCTTGGTTATTGATCCCTCATATACTCTGGGAGTAGTGTTGTTCAACAATTACCTAAATATGCACTCTCTCCCGAGTTATGCATACTAAATAAGCATAGCTAATTGAGAGTTCTTCAATCAACCAGAATATAAACGTAATTGAACAAATAGAGAAAAGCTATGGCTCAATTATATACAAATATAATAAGAATTTATCCTACAAAAGGTTCTATCAAAATACTAGATAACAAATTAGCTATTCATAATAGTATGTAAAACTATAATACTAAAAGTCATAATCAACAATGAAAAATAGGAAGCGGAAGGAAAAACTCGTAGGAGAATTCTCCGCCTTTCTCCCAATGTGTTCTTGCCTCCTGAGGGTGTTGTTTAACCATCAAGTAGTGTCTCCTGCCTCCTTAGGTCAAATTTGTGTCCAAAATATGTCCCCTTCTCTTCAAAATAGGTTTAGGGCCCCTTTTATACAAGTTGGAATAGTGTAGGGCCGAAATAACCTTGTCCCGAATAAAATAGGATTCTTTTGATGCCTGGAGCGGCGCGGCCGCGGCCAAAATGTGGTAGGACCGCGGCTAGACAAGCTCTCTGATTTTCTGCCGCGGTCCTACCGCAGTCCTACCGTAACCGCGGTTGTTTACCCTGTTCCGCTTGGAATTTAAAAAACGTAAAACATGAAAGTTGTAATCCTTTGAGTTTTCTTTCCAACCATATATTGTGGAGCCCAAATGGAGTTCTGAGAAAAACGTTATGTCTATTTTACTAGACAGTGCACAATATGCCTCCTCGAGTCTTCGTTTTGCTCTTATATATCCGTTGATCCCCGAATTCCAACTTAATTCCTTGGGCTTTTACTCAGACTTTAAAGTTTCAAATCACTTGAATTCATTCCATAACATCTATATCACTCCTACAAGGCATAAAATACATTGTTAATACAAAATTCAAGTAATTAAAGTGTAAACTCAACTAAAGTGCAGTAAATTAGGGTGTAATAATCGACTAATATACGTAATTATAACCTATCATCAATACCCCACACTTAAACCATTGCTCGTCCTCGAGCAATCAAACTACACTTTTTTTATTTATAGACACGACATTTTTAAACAATTCTCCTAACTCATCACACCAAGAGTATTTAAAATAGACTAAGCACAAAAGCGTAACATATTCACCTCGAGATTTGACTCACAAGGTCGGCATAGGGCCCCACCGTACCAATCAATACACATCCAAACATACTGATCAAATAGACAACTCCGAAGCAAGTAGAGTACACAAACATCTTTCCTAAGCTAATAGCCTACTAAAAGGACTGCCAACCTTGGGACCTGCAGACATAAACCATAACATCCCTAGGAAAAAAGAATGTCAGTACGAATAAGTACCGAGTATGTAAGGCTGAAAAGCATAAATAAGAACAATAATGTAAAGAGAGATAGAAAATATATAACTTGTAAGATATAATAACCTTTTGAGGGCTATTGACATGAAATGCATGATACATATATATATACATAATCTCTTAAAAACATTCGCTTCTATGGCCATCATCATCATCATCATATCATACCGGCCTCAAATAGGACTCGGTAAAAATGTACCCGACCATCATAAGGCTCGGTACAATCGTACCCGGCCATGTGGAGCTCGGTAAAACCCAACTTGTCACGACCCTAACCATGAGCTATGACGGGTGCTCGAGTCCTACCTGTCAAACTCCCCTAAGCATGCATCTAAGAAAATACGCTGAATAACAATTGCTGAATTATAAGAATAAAGTACATGAAGAAAATCTGCCCAAAAAGGCATTAACATATATGTGCAACATACGTAGGGCAAGCCGACCAGGCTACTATAGACAACTATACACCTCAAAACTAGAAGCCAACAAGGCCACATACTATTCAACTAGACATACTGTCTATAGACCTCAAATAGAAATATAATTGTACAAAAGACATGATTGAGTCACGTCAACCCATATATAAATATATATAACCAAAATCAAAAGCAGCTCCGTATCAAGTGGAGCATACTAATTCCCACTGATCAGGGATTCTAAGAAGGGCGACCGTCAGCTTGCCTACCTGTACTTGCTGGCATGAAACGCATGCCCCGTGAAATAGGACATTAGTACGAAAAATATACTGAGTATATAAGAAATGAAAATCAGTACGTAAATGACATAGATTAAATACGAAATATCTATAAATTTGAATAACTTTAATGTCATGTACCCGCATATAAATAACGTATCACGTATACGTATGGGCGTACATAATATCGAGTATGCTAAACATTCTGTTGTTCTTTGGTTTCAAGACAAGATAAGTGATGTTTCTTTGAAGGCATGGAAAATGCTAAACGTTCCTTTTATGATAATATACTAATTATACAAAGTGTAAAAGGGTGGGGGGTATCTTGAAGGTATTGTGGCACGTTGCCACCTAAACCAGTTTGACTATTAGACATTTTGTTTGGTTTGGTGGTGCTACCACGTTACTTTGGGGGGGGGGGGGGGGAAGGGTTAATTTAATAAATTTTTATCCACTTATTAGTTAACTTTGTAAAATTCTGTTACCCGGTAATTAATCAATTATTCGTATAATTTAAATTATTTCTCAAATTGCTTAAAATTCAATTTATTTTTAATACACTTTATATACTCGCTGGACACCTCGTACCCCAAGAAGGCTACTGAGTTGAGCCAAAACTCACACTTGGAGAACTTTGCATAAAACTTCTCCTCCCTCAATATCTACTATGCGTGCTCCTCCTGGCTACGTGAGTACACAAAAAATATCATCAATAAAAACAATAACGAATGAATCTAGATATGGCCAAAATACACTATTCATAAAAAATGCATGAATATTGCTGGGGCATTGGTCAGCCCGAAAGACATGACAAGAAACTTATAGTGCCCATATCTAGTCCTGGAAGCAGTCTTCATAATATTTAACTCCCTGATCTTCAGCTGGTGATAGCCCAAATGGAGATCAACCTTGGAGAACACCCTCGCTCCCTGAAGCTGGTCAAATAAATCATCAATACGAGATTTGGGATACTTGTTCTTCACTGTTACTTTGTTCAATTGCTTGTAGTCAATGCACATCCTCATGGTGCCATTTTTCTTCTTCACAAACAGAACCGGTGCACCTCAGGATGACATACTAGGCTGAATGAACCACTTATCTAGGAGTTCCTGAAGCTGATCCATTAATTCTTTCAACTCTGGTGGTACCATGCGATATGGAGGAATGGAAATGGGCTGAGTGCCCGGCACCAGGTCAATACCAAAATCAATGTCCATGTCCAGTGGTTGGTCTGCAGGAAACACATTGGGAAACTCCATCACAACCGGGATGTAATCAATGCTAGGAGTCTTGGCTCCAGCATCTCTCACAAATGCCAAATATGAAAGACAACTCTTCCCAACTATACACTGGGCCTTTAGGAATGAGATCACTCTGCTAGGAACATAATCAGTCACGCCACGCCACTCGATCCTCGGAACACCCGGTATGGCCAACGTGACTATCTTAGCATGACAGTCTGGAATAGCATCACACGAAGATAGCCAGTCCATGCCTAAAATTACATCAAAATCCACCATGCTCAATAGAAGTATATCAACTCGAGTCACCAGACCCCTAATAGTCACCAAACACGACCTATATACATGGTCTACAATAATAGTATCGCCCATCGAGGTAGATACATGAATAGTTAAAGCAAGACACCCTCGGGTCGTGCCCAAATAATGAGCAAAATATGAGGACACATAAGAATAGGTGAAACTGGGATCAAATAAGACTGATGCATCTCTATGGCAGACTGAAATAATACCTGTAATAACAACATCCAAAGTAATAGTATCTGTCCTGCCCTGAAGAGCATAAAAGTGATCCTGACCACCACTTGATCAACCACCACCCCTGAGGCGACCCCGTGATGTCTGACCCTCGGCCCTAGCTGGTAGGGTGGGTGCTGAAGAAATTGGACCAGAAGATGAGAGCTGACCCCTCTGCTAAGATTAGCTAGTAGCACGACGAGGACACTCCATCCACATATTCCCAAACTCTCCACACTTATAGAAACTTTTAGTTGCTGGGGATTGGGACTGGGACTGGGACTAAAGGGAACCCCTCGCACTGGAGTGACTAGCTTATGCACTCGGCCTGGAAGAACCCTGAGCAGATGGAGCATGAGAAGAACTCTTTGCTAAAAGAGCAGTGAGAGAGTCTGCTTAGAACCATGGTAACCACGACCAGAAGATGCCCTACGATACTAGGGATAACATGACTGAGCGGGGCTAAAAGAACAACCTTGACCCTACTGGAACCAGCCCCTCTAAGGAGCGCCACTATAACAACCAGACCCTCGAGGCCTCTTGGCCTCCATCTCATCTCGATCCTGACGACAAACCGACTCAATCTCTCGGGCTATATCAACCACCTCCTTGAAAGTGGCACCCAGCACTTGCTCCCTAGTCATAAGAACACGAAGAGGGTAGTTAAGACCATCAACAAACCTCTGGATATGCTCACGATCTGTCAGAACTAGCCAAACTGCATGCCGATCCAACTCTAAAAATCTCATCTAATACTGGGACACTATCATATCTCCCTGCCGTAGCCACTCAAACTGCTTATACATCTCCTCTCTGCGGGATCGCAGTATGTACTTCTCTAAGAAAAGAGTGGAGAACTCCTGCCAAGTCAAAAGTGCTGCACCAGCCGGCCTACGCCTCTCATACGCCTCCCACCATGTGAAGGCAGCCCCAGTAAAATAAAAAGTAGTAAAAGCCACAATGTTGGACTCAATGATCCCCATTGTACGGAGCATACGCTGACACCTGTCAAGATAACCTTGGGCATCCTCGCCCTCAGCACAACCAAACATCGGAGGCTGGAGTCTACCAAACCTCTCTAGGCGACACTGCTCGTCCTCTGGCATAGTTGGAACCCTGAACTCCTGCAATGGTGCAACTGGCTGAGCTGGAGGTGTCTCTGGAGTCTATAATCCCTACACTACATGCTTAGGTGTATAAGCAGCGGGGGTCTGATGCCTCCCTCGGCCTGCAATGTAGCTGCTGCTGCTGTGGTGACTGAAACCACTTCAGCTAGGCCCGTGCAAACTGTCAAGATCTGAGCCAATATCTCCTGAAGGCCATGAATCACTATGGGCACAGCCGGTGCCTGAGCTGGTACTGCTGGAGCCTGATCCGGAGCTAGGGCAGCTGGTGGATCAATAGATGTTCCCTTCGCTACTCTGCCTCTGCCACGACCGCATCCATGGCCTCTGGTGGTCTCAATAGGTGGCACTGGTGGTAGTCCGCCACGTCCGCTAGCTCGTGTCCTCACCATCTATGAGAGAATAGAATTAAGAGAAGTTTAGTATTCAGATCAACAAGTTCGTTGGACAAGAATTTCAAGAATGTGGAATTTTTCCTAAAGGTTCTGCAGTCCATCGAGGAGACATACAAGCGTCCCCGTACCACTCCACGAGATTCTACTAAACCTACTCATGACTCATGAGACCTAGTAACCTAGGCTCTGGTACCAACTTGTCACGGCCCAAATCCCAAACCTAGCCATGATGGCGCCTCTCGTGTAGACAAGGCCAGCTAGAAAAACGCCAACACCTCTTTTAAGCAATTAATTAAAATTTACCATTCTATCATATGCTTAACATAACAATTAATGCAGAAATAGCGATAACCATGGAATAGTACTAGTATGTATAACTAAACACCATCTAGTTAGAAAGAACTTTCCTAGAAGGATAAGGTAACAACAAATATAACTCAAAAGCTTTAAATAGTCACAACATTATCAATATAAAAGAAACTTACAATTTTCACATCATTCCCACAGCCTTCAATTTGGGGCATTTCATACTCTTCAATATTGTTCACATTACCACCACTATCTTGAGCGGAGTCAGATCTCACCCCAATCAGTTAGATCACCTTATTTGAGACATTCACTTTAATCGGAAACACATTATCATCATGAGCGTATCATGGCATCCAATCTCGGCCCGGTCGGCTAGGCCGCCTTATCAAGGTGTTTCCCTTTTCCATCAATCATCTCATTTCAATCTTCGTTTCCCATAAATTATTTTATGTGAACTTGGGGCTACAACTGTCACATCTTTCTTTGGCACTAGGCCACATCTCACATCATTCCCGATTTTAATGTTAGATTTGTGATTTGGGAAATATGGGCTCACAAGAGCAAGTAAGATTATAGGCGTAGATGAGATTTCACATAGATGGCACAATAACACAACTTCAATATCAATCTAAGGTCTAAGCATTTTGATACAAGATTCATAGTCCTTGCTCCTTTATCCAAGTTATCAATAATAATACACTGATCACATTGAAACACAATTTTCACGCATATAAGGTTGCAACACAAATTCAAGTGAAATAACAATCAATACAACAAATAAATTTTTAATCTTACCATGTTCACACAAACACCGAAGAAGCTCAATTTCTAAAAGATAATACATACCTCAACCAAGGTTTCCTTAGTCCTATAACGTTCCAGAATATTCACACTTCAATCTATTTAAGCAATATAGCACAATTTAACTCATAATCAGGAAAAATCATAATCTAAGCTCTCTTGAGCGTTTTGTCGAGCATTTAGTGTTCATTAAGAACTTATGGTTCTTTTATGCAAGATTATACTAGCCCATTACTCATGCCTCTTTATTTATAATTTCCCACATCCTTCAAGAACACATGCATGCAATGCAATCCCCCTTATCCCCATGAATTAACTCACTAATGACCCCTTGTATGTGTAAAAATAAGAGTTGAGGTGATGAAGCCTTACCTCTTGAGATGAAGGTTTAGTTCCCTCACTTGATTATCTTCAATCATTTAACAAGGAATTATGGAGCAACTTTGATGGGAAGAATTTTCCCTCTCTTAGACCACTCTCTCTCACTCTAAAAGTGTCAAAAAATAGGCTCAAAATGAGCTATTGCACAGGATATAACAACAGGGTGTCAAGTTTGAAATTTAGAAATCTGGAGCCTCGACTCAGATCTGTGATCGCATAGCTGACATGCGGTCGCATAATGGACCACAAAATACTCCCTAAAACCTGAAGGAATTATTTGGGTGTGCGACGGAAATGCGGTCGGCATACCCATTCTGTGGTCGCATAATGCACCATAGAACTGCCCTTACAAAATTCCTAGGAGATTATGCGACGACTATGCGATTCACATATCGATTTTTCAATCACATAATTGACCGCATAGTTGACCTCAAATTAATAAATGCACTGACTAACTCTGCGGCGGTTATGCGGTCTGTATTTTTATTATGGGACCGCATAATGTACCCCAAAAAGGCACTTTCCTGGAAAACATAATTTCTTATCTTTTTTATGCACTGATCAGTCCAAAGGGACACATGCTCCTAACTTGGCACCATGAGATTCGAATTTTTGGAGTAGGAAATTCACGGGGCCTTACGAAAACACCACACAAACTTAGTCAAGCCCTCAAATCACATCAAATAGTGCTAAAATCACGAATCACCTTCCAATTCAAACTTGCAGAACGTGAAACTTCAAATGTCCACAACCGATGCCGAAACCTATCAAACCATGTTCGATTAACCTCAAATTTTGCACGCAAGTCATATTCAACATTACAGACCTACTCCAACTTGTTGAATAAAATTTCGACCCTGATATAAAAAATTCCACTACCAACCAAAATATCAAAAATTCAACTTTCGCCATTTCAAGCATAAATCAACTACAAACCTCCAAAGCAGAATTCGAGTACGCCCTAATCCCAAATCTGGGTGATAATCAAAACAACCGGCCGGATCCTTCTTGACATACTTCAACCTCAATATAAGCCATAATAGCAGAAATAGATAAGACGGAAGCAGTAAATAGGGGATCTGGGCGATAATCAAAACAACCGATCGGATCCTTCTAGAGATACTTCAACCTCAATGTAACGCTACAGAGTCAGTTTTTACAGCACCACCCTTGTCAAAAGCGAACAACAAAATAATATTAGAGAATAGAAAATGTAGCAAGATGCACACGAAATGTAAAAGACATCCCAATTAATTGAAGAATTTTCTCGAACACCTAGAGAACGAAAGTTATTGGCATGTTACAATTTCTATACATAGAAGCCTATAATAAGAGAAAAAATAACCCAACTTTTAGCAAGAGAAAGAAATACCAAGACTGCTTTTTGTGCATATTGACAAAATCATTTTGATACTTGAAGACAAGATGAAGAGAAAAACGTATGGACGTGTTAAATTTTAAGAAATTTATTAGCATCTAGTGCATATTTGTGCCCATTAATTTTTTTAATTATGATTAGGTAGGAGCCAACTATGTAAACTCCTACTCTACATTTTGGATGCGTAAAGTTTTCTCACAATTTATTATTCCTTACTTTCTATGATTATGCTTTACCATTTGTATCACTATAATTCATAGAATTTTATATCGCAGTGACAGAACAATCAACTATGTTCAAGGCAAAAACCAATCAATAAAACCATTATCCCAAAAAATCCAAACTCCACTTAAGAAATAAATTAAATCTTACAAATCGAGATTTGACCAACAACACACATCATCAGGCATCTCAAATGTCCAAATACTTCAAATCATATATTGCAACAAAAGAGATTTGAACTAACTAGCAAGAGTTGAGACAAAATGAATGTCGAGCTCAGAATTGCCGGTAATAGCTTAGAATGTAAAAATTCCCTTTTTGGATGAGAAATACATCGAAACAAAATGTAAGAATATCTATGAATACCTTCAATAAATAATAACTTTGCCTCTTCGTCTTCTTCTTTGTTCTTCTTGTTCTCTGCAGATCCACATAGCCGCTTTACTGGCGAGCTTTGAGCAGATAAAATTGTTCTAATATAGTTAGAATCAGTTAGGATTTTGTATATTCTTATTGATTGGAAAATTTAGTGGTGGGTGAGTGAGAGAAAGAGAAAGGTGAGTGTGTCAATTAGATTTTGATGGACTTAAACCCTTTTTTTTTATTGTTGATGAGAGGTATGTTCTATTGAAGTTTTGAGATGAATGAGGTCATGGCCAAATTCTTTAGGATGGGTTCTAGCAATAAAGGAATGAAAGATTAAAAGAGGAAGACAAAAAAAAGCGAGGGAATTGAGAAGAGGGAAATAAAAATTAAAGAGCAAAAAAGAACATGTTGCAATATATAATTTTTACCAACTATGTGTTGCGTTAGAGTGCTTTATGGGATGGTTACAAACATGTAATAGACATACCTATTCCGACAATTTATTTTAATGATGCAACGGATCTCAACCAAAGTATTTCATTAGAGTCAAATATATTATGCAACAGTCGAAACTATTGTCATAGGTGTTCTATTGGAACGATTTTATAATTGTTGCAAAAAAGAAAAAAGCATTGCAGTAGACTAGATTTCTAGTAGTGAGAAGTTATCAATTAGGAGAAATAGGGTTTTGATATAATAGGTGCTAGAGAATTATTTGGAATCTAACTATAGATTATTCACATCTAATATTCAAGTGAGTATCTCGAATTCAATTGATTATTAGTTCAAATGTTTAGTAGAAACTCCTCTCTCAATTAAGTCTCAACCTCCCAAGATGAACTAAGTTAAGCTCGGTGAAGATATGCAAAAATTTGTAATGGATTAGTCTTTTGGAGAACCTTTCTCGATTATCCCCCTAATTAGGTTTTAGTCAACAATTCAACTAGCATATTTGATTACTAAGAAAAATTAATAAATTCAACCAACAAAAGAGAATGCAAAGACATCAGAAGTTATGCCTCTCTCGATTACGTTAACAAGTCAATATTGGTACAATAATTAAAATATCCAAAACGATTCAATATATAAACTAGAGTTATAATCCACAAATAAGCCTCAATACACCAAAATCCATCAAACCCTAAAGAGACTACTCCATAGATATGGAGAAATTCATCACAAATATGTTTAAGTTAAAGAAAAACATAAAACGATCCAAACTCTTGTATTGAGTGGGATAGAATAATCAAATCCTTGTACTTTTGCTTTTCCACCTCCTTGTTCGCTTCCTTCAGTTTAAGATGTGTCAAAAAAGTCCACAAAATAGCATTTGTGCGTGTATTTAATCTAAGTAGGGTCGAGCCTAAACAAAACAACCTTCTTCTAGTCGAGATAGGATTGTAGCTCCGTAAAAAAAAGCACGAGCACGCTGCATGGGGCAACGCGCCATGCGGGATAGCAGTGGAGTTTATCAGGGAGTGTGCACTTTGAAGGCAGTAGCAAAACAAACAGCACTTTGAGATAGTTTACTCAAAAGTCAAACATTGGTCAACTCTTCTAACTTAAAGCTTCCTAATGAGAATTACTCTTCCAATTTAAATGATCTCCGAACCTCTCAAAAGTTAAAATCAACTATATATGCAAGTCATAATACATCATATGAAGTTACTCAATGTCTCAAAATGTCGAACGAAATGCTAAAGTTTAAAACGACCGATCGGGCCGTTATACATCATGAACAATTGACCGAACCTAAACAACTAGAGAATTCCAGCATCTTCGTTTTCTAGAATATGTTCTTTAGTTAAGCAGCTCGAATATCCAAAAGAACATTCTTGTTATGAGTTGCTATTTTCCGTGAATAAATTATGTGTTTACGCGAAATAGTAGTAGTCTTGAATATCAATAATATGGCATTTTATATATAGGAGTGAGATCGCCAAAAATTATTTTCCAAGTTTAGCCCCAAACCTAAGTAACTCGATCACCTCCTTAAGAGAAAAAAATTCTAAAAGGATTCTGTTTTGATTCCCCTAACAAACTTCTTCGCGTGTCTTCCTTTCTATGTAAGTCTTCCGGTAATTGATCTTTCTATGTCGAAAATAAATTCGTCCAGCCAATATTTTCCTTTTAGACGAAATATAATTCTATTATTAGCCGAAATTCTTTTTCCAAATAAAATTGCACTAGGAGACTTTCTTCAACTTCAGATCAACAGTTATCAAGCAACCTAGTTCTTTTGTAAATATTTGTTAATCATTAAAATGAATTAGTTTCATCTCAACAAAAGAAAAATTGTTATGTAAAAATCTCCAATGATGAAGAGGATTTGTAGTCTCATGGCACCAGCTAATTAGCATACAGGAGGTACAACATCTCGCAACTGAAATTGATGACAGTAAAAAGGGAGAAGCCGGCTTATGGTTGATTGAATGCAATATAGATGGGCCATTGAAAGGATACCATTATAATTAAAAATGAAACTAGGAAGGCCAATATGAGCCTAATTCGCTGACAATTCGTACTTCTTAATTCATCATGTTTTGTGGTTTCATAAAATATACATAAAATAGCGGATAACACGGAATCGATGGTAGTGTTAATAGACCAGATAATTTCCTCCATTGACTTTATTATCCTTTCAACAACAGGGACGCTACATCTTCCAAACAAATGCACGAAACATATAAATTAACGTTTATACGTTGCAACCAAACATAGTACATTATATATTAAAATTCAACTATCATAATTTATTAACACAACTCATCAAACTTTTGGTACCTAATCCATATGTCACACAACTTAAAATAAGATAACCTTATTGGGGAACTGGCAAATTTTTAAAAGCCATTTGCCGTATATCCTCCATCAGCAAATATGATCTGGCCTGTGACGTATGAAGCAGCCGGGAAGCAAAGGAATGCCACAACAGATGAAATCTCATTAGGCTTTCCTGGTCGGCCCAATGGAGTTCGAACAATAAACTTGTCAATTTGTTCCTTTTGCACAGAATTTTTCTGCAATAATAGTTTATGATAAATCTATTTTCATTGAATTTTTATAATCTATTTTCATGCTTATGTAAAAAGCTATAGAAAAGAAGAGCAATAAGGAAATCGGCTTACAATTGCTGCTTCTATGAGAGGGGTTGCGATGACTGCTGGTGCAACTGCATTAACACGAATATTATCCTTAGCCCATTCACATGCCAAGTTTTTTGTCATTTGATTCATTGCAGCTATGCCATAGGAAAGAGAAAATCATTAAGTCATATATACATAACATATAAACACTCCTCCTTTTTTCTCTTTTTCTTTTTTTCTACATGTCTAGTCAAACATAAAAATTTTGACAGTTTGAAGTCATGAAACGTTATACATGCTCCTCCAAAATTCTTACTCAATAGAATTTAATCCGAAAAAAATTTGTTTGAGGGTTAACAAGGTAACCATGGCAGTCTTTCATCAAATGGAACCTTATTGCAGAGATATAAAATAAAAGAAAAAAATTGACCCTTAAAACACGAAAACAATTACTAGATAAAATCTACTATTAGAGGGTAGTGGATTGAAATTGGATTGAATCGAAGAAGGAAAAAGACGAAGATTCTGGAAAAATGACCTTCAATTACAGAGCAAAAGAAGAAGAGAATACAATGGCTAATTAGCCTTTATCACTCTACAAGTGGGCTATATATAATTACATTCTTTCACTAACTAAATAAATAACTTGCTACTGTACACAACTCTTACCTAACTAACTTTGTCACCCTTCAAGTCTTAATCAATACAACGGTCACCAACCGTCACTTTAACCATCTCAACACCCCCTTTCAAGCTAGGTGCCATAAAAATGTTAAAAACACCTGGCTTGCACATCAAATGTGATGTTGAACACTTCCAATCCCTTTAGTCAACAAATTTACTGTCTGCTCTTCTGTTGGAACATACATAGACTGAATCGGTCCTTCTTGCACCTTTTCTCCTATAAAATAACAATGAATCTCTATGTATTTAGTTCGTTCACGAAATATTGGATTGCTTGCTATCTACATTGCGGCTTCACTATCAGTGAACATCTGAATTGGAATAGGCAATTCAGCTCCTAGTTCCTTGGAAACTATTAGCAGCCAAAGCAATTCAGACACTGCAAGGCCATACTTCTGTACTCTGATTTTGATGAACTTGCTACTGTACTTTACTTTTTGACTTCCATGAGATTAAAGACTTCCCAAATTTCACCAAGTAACCTGTTAGTGACTTTCTTGAATTTGGACAGCTTGCCCAATCTGCATCACAATATGCTCTTAGATTTATGTCACTATTTGCACTCATTAGAATGCCCAATCCCGGTTCATTCTTTAGGTGTCTCACCAATCTATGTACTGCCTATAAGTGTGACTTCTTAAGGGCTTGCATGAATTGGCTTAAAGTCTGTACTGTGTAGGCTATATCTGGCCTAGTTAATGTCATATACAAAAGCTTCCCTATGAGCTTTTGATATCCTTTGACATCTATGAGTGTTGGATTTTCCTTCAAGTTACAGTATGTATCATACTCAACTATTGTCAACTTCTTGTTTTGCTCCATTGGACTGATTGCATGTTTGGACCGTGCTAAGCCCAACTCTGCTATTAGTTCTATTGTATACTTTATTTGACACAACAATATTCCCTTTTGGGTTCTGCTAACTCCAATCCCCAATAAGTATTTCAAAAGGCCTACATCCTTGATTTTGAATGCTTTGAATGCCTTATGAAGGATTGTTTTAGCCTCTCGAATCATATCAGGAACATTACATGTTATTAGGAGGTCATCAATATAATAAAGGATGATGACAAGCTTAGCATTCTTCTTCAAAGTGAACAAAGAATGATCATACTTGCTCTGTGTAAAGTCTGCATTAATCAGTACCTCAGTGAGCTTCAAATTCCACTATCTTCAAGCTTGCTTGAGTTCATATAAGGATTTATGTAGTCTGCAAGCCTTATTCCCCCCTGACTACCAAAAGCTGGTATGAGTTGCATATAAACATCTTCATCAAGGTCACTATGAAAGAATGCATTATAGACATCTAGTTGATAGATATTCCATTGATTCATGGCTGCAAGGGCAATAACCGCCCTAACTGTAACCATTTTAACTACCGGAGAAAATATCTCCTGGTAGTCTAGTCCATCTTGTTGACTATAACCAGTTGCCACTAATCTGGCCTTGAATCTTTCAATCTCCCCACTGGATTTATACTTGATCATGTATACCCACCTACAGCCAATAAGAACTTTTCCTTTGGGTACATCAACTACCTCTCATGTCATGTTGAGGACAAGGGCATCAATTTCTATTTTCATAGCTTCAATTCATCTAGGGTCCTGCATTGATTCAACATAAGATGCAGCTTCTATATAATAAGTAGCAGCTAAGAAGGGTTGGTATTTTGGTGAAACAGAAGAGTAGTCTAAATAGTTGGACATAAGATAGATGCAACTAGAGGATGAACTTGTCTTCCCTGGATAAATGTAGTCTTTTAGCCAAGTTGGTAGTTTTGTATCTCTTAAAGATCTCCTCATTAAAGCTAGTGGTTCACTAGGATCAGTTGTAGGCAATGCATCATGCTGAAACTGTCCTTTAGAATTGTGCTCATTAATTGTTTCTGACTGAGTATCACAAGATGGTTCATCAAGTGGAGAATCAATTGTGGATGCTGCATCATGTCCTACATCAATTCCATTTGCTCCCTGATATACTATTGGTGCAGTTGTCCTTGAAATGTCTGCTTGAGCATCATTAATCTCCAAAAATACTAGAAAGTCTACACCTCTTTTCATTGACTACAAAAGAAACTTGTTCTCCTTGAATGTCATATATCTACTTACAAAAAATCTCTTAGACTTGAGATCATACAACCTATAGACCTTTTGAGAGAGTATCCCATGTGAACTGTTGTTACATCTCTAGGTGAGAATTTGTCAACTTTCTTTGTGACTGTGGCATAACACAAACAATCCATAACCCTCAAATGCAGTAAAGTTGGTTTGGACTTATTGAATACCTCATAAAGAGACTTTCCCCGCAGAATTGAGGATGGTATCCTATTTATAAGATAAACAATTGTTAACACATAGTCTTCCCAAAAATATAGTGGAATGCTCCCCTAAAATCTCAATGCTCTTGCCACCTCTAGTATGTGTCTATCTCTCCTTTTCACCACCCTATTTTGTTGTGGAGCGTGTAGACAACTGCTCTGATGAAGAACTCCAAAACTAGATAAGAAATCCTTGTATTCTTTGCTAAAATATTCTACACCATTATCTGACCTTAATAATTCAATTGTCTTTCCAAACTGCACATTCACAAGTTTAAATAATAATTTCAATAGGACAGTGGTGTCACTCTTCAATTTCATCAAAAACACCCAAATCATCTTGGAATGATCATCTACAAGTATTAAAAAATATCTATTCCCATTGTATGTTGGAATTCTACATGGACCCCAAATGTATATATGAACTAATTGAAAAATATCACTTGCTTTATTCTTGCTAAGAGGAAAAAGTCGTCTAGTCTGTCTAACCAAAGGGCATACAATACAATTATTAAGACTACAATCTAGCAAGTTTTTTATTTTTATAACATCCAGCTTCTTCATGATAGCTACTAGCATATGTCCAATCCTTTTATGTCAGGTTTCAATATCAATCTTCACTCATACTGCAAGACAACTCTTAATCATTTGGATCTCTATGTATTTGTATGTTTTCCTTGGAATTAAGAGATACATGTCACATTTCTCTTTACCAATCCCTTCACCTTCCCAGTGAACAGGTGCTGGAAGACACAAAATATTGGGAAAAAACTCACTGGGCGTTGTAACCCTCTTGTCAATTTAGAGACTGACAACAAATTATATTTAAATTCAGGCACACACAACATATCATGTATCGTGTCATCTCTTGTAAGTTTATAGCTATCTTGATAAGTCGCAGGAACACAATTACCATTTGGCAGGCTAATACTGCATTTCCTATGTTCAGGTAAATTTACTATATCATCCAATATATTATGGTTGGAAGCTATATGATTTGTTGTTCCAGTGTCTATAATCCAAGGATCCCCACAGTCTTTCAACAAACTTGAATTATCATTACCTACCATATTAGTTATGTGTTTTTCTTCCCTGTCTTTATTCAACAACCTTATTATCTTCCCATATTGCTCCTCAGTAAATAATTTTCACATCCCTAGAGGCATTTCAACTTTTTCTTTATTTATGGCATTCTCTCGAACATGACTGCTGCTATTTACAGTTGCATTTGCTTGTTTGTATTGTTGTTATCTTTTTCCTTTGTATCCAGGTGGATACCCATGTAACTTGAACAAGTATCCTTTGAGTGACCTTTGAAGTGGCAATAATAACAATATAAATCATTTTGCCTTTTAAACTTTGACTGATCTCCTCTTGTACTCATGAAATCTGTAGATTTATTCATTTCATTTGCTAAGCTAATCTGAGGTTTAGACACACAGACTTTCCATTGATTTTCCTTATTTATTAACATTGCAAATGCACGACTAACTGAATGTGATGGAGATTGCTGCAAAATCCATATGCTTAGTTTAATCCCATTAAGAACTAAAAAAGCTTTTGTTGTTCTAAATATTCGATAAAGTTTCTTGTACCAACAGTAACTGCGAGTGAGGGTATTAGAGAACTATATTCATTCCATAACGACTTCAACCTAGAATAATAAACAGATATACTATAGGTACATTGAGAGCTTGTGGCTATTTCTCGTTGTAGATTGTAGATTCTAGAACCATTGACTTTGTTGGATCGATCTTCAAGGTCCAGTTAGACTTCATGAGCATTTTCAGCATACACATTGTCATTTACCAATTCTAGAGATACAGTGTTCATGATCCATGTCAACACTGTTGCGTTAACTCTCTCTCAATCCTTTCCCAAATCTTTAGTGAACTGAGACTTTTTACAACTTCCATCAATAAATCCTAATTTCCTCTTTGCTCGAAACACAATCATCATAGATTTACTCCAGACGAAGTAATTTTCCGTTCCTTCCAAACAAATTAAAATTACCACATTTCTAGGATTATCAGGTGGTTGTAGGAATATTGGATGCCTAGGGTTATCAATATCCAAACTCGTCAATGTTGAGCTTCAATTGAAACTAAATAAGAAGATCTATGAACTTACACTATTGTCTTCACAAAATTAGAAATAGAGTTGCTCTGTCCTCGATCGAATCTCTCAAGCTTTGCTACCATGATAAAATCCACCATTAGAAAGTGGAGAATTGAAGCTAAGATTGAATTGAAGAAGGAAAAAGAAGAAGATTCTGGAAAATAACATTCAATTACAGAGCAAAAGAAGAAGAGAATACAATGGCTAATTAGCCTTTATCATTGCACATGTGGGCTATATATAATTATCTTCTGACACTAACTAATTGCCTAGCTTTCTACTATACACAGTTGTCACCTAACTGACTTTGTCACCCTTCAAGCCTTCATCTGTACATCTATCACCAACTGTCACTTTAACCATCTCAACACTACTTAATTAGGCAAGATCACGAAATATATTTTATTTGTTAGGGCCCCTCAATGAAATTGGTGGTTTAAACCTAAAGATCAAGAGGCGTTAAATTTTTTAAATAAATTTATATATTTTTATCTCAATATTTATTATAGTATAGACCTTTGGGTTGTCATGTATACATACCAATAAACCACTAACCGATTAACTGGTATCTCTCACCTGCATAAGTGGATACATAATTTAGCTCATAAAGCTTAATTAGGTAATATTTTAACAAACATTCAAGGTTAAGATAACGTTCTTTTAAATTCTCATCAATTGATCTAAAAACGTTTATCATTAAATAGTGTATTTTAAAATAGTAGTTGCTTGTAAATAATTTTTAGATTACGTGTTAGAGTGAAAAAATGACTTCGTACCAAAAAGATAAAAAAAATGATCAACTCTAAATTATTTTTTAAGGAACTTGTAGGAAATATTGGGTCCACTCATAAGGGGTACTCTAAGGCCCAATAGGGTTATTAGCTAACCATAATATTCCCTATATAATACACTTAGTGTGTACATTAAAATAGTTATACTCTATGTAAATCTAGAACTGCATGTTTATATATTTTTTGAATGTTTCTCTGTGCAATTGGAATCAGTTAATAAGTTTAACCCATTTTTTTCTTATGACATTATTTTTAAAATCGTTTTACACAACTGAGTGTTGCAATTTCTATGGCATTTTTTTTCACAAACTTGTAGCACTACAAATCAATTATTGTAATTTATAGAAGCTTTGTAGAAAATTTTTCAAATCTAGTCAGAGGAATAATTTTTGAAACTAATCGAAAAAGGGAAATGAGAATCAATTTATTTTTAAAATATTCTCAAGCAGTAACTCAAGTTATCATTGTAGTCTGAGATTAGCTGCTGCTATGGGTGTTTCCATCTCAACAAGCCTGATCGAAATGATCTGAAAATCTTCGACAAGGAGCATCATTGAAATTTTTAAAAAAATAGAACTTTGTGCTTAAGAATTACAGGTTGGTGGTGGTTGTCATGGTGTGTTGGAGCAACCCTTAATTCCACAGTCTAAATCCTAGTTTGATTCATATAGAGAAAGAGCGTGGACGAGTACTTCCGAAAGAGTATTTTTAATGTATACACTAAGTGTACTAATATAAGAAATATTAGGGTTAACTAATAACCCTTTGGGCCTTAGAACACCCCATATGGGTGGACCCAATATTTCCTACATCTTCCACTCAAATATAATGGGAGTGCTCATCTTTCCAGAGAAACATATTCTCCACTCATCTCCTCAATCATTCATACATGGAAGTATACCATGCGACCAACATACTGTGAGACCTAAGTGCTATACATCTGTCAGAAGTATATAGCCTCTCGTCTAGCACAAACCTGCAATTAGATCATAAAGTATGCAGTACCCTAGATCATATAAATTATATTTGATATAGTCTCAAAATCTCATACATCATTATTTCTTGTATTCACAATCATAACTCATAAGTCATAATTGGTGCACCAATGAATACAAATAAATAAGATGTCATCAATGATCTTCCTCTTCTCACGATTCATTTAACATTAGTATGACTGCTTTTCTAGTTATGCTCCGCTAGACCGAATCTGTGTTCATGGTCTTTTGGAAACACACTAAGATAGCTAACATCACACTAAGTCTCAAGTATTTGATCAGAGTCTCTAAGGGTAAAAAAATCTTGAGCTATCATAAAAGCTCCGAGTCTCACACAACAATAAGTTGAGATTGGAGTTATTTTAACCTAATTGGCCGACATTAGCACACATGGTATAAGACATGTGCTACAGCATTTTCTATATTTTTTCCAAGGAGCGTATATCTTTATACCATAAAGAATATTGTAGAGATGATATTTAGACACCATAAGTATCTGAATTTGAGTTCTTTGATCTACATTATTATTTTTAACTTGCATATGGCTCTAAAGTAGACTAGGTAAACATTTTTCACCCTAATGACCTTACGTCATTGTTTTAGCGACATTCTGATTTTAAGCGAATAGCTGTCAAATTATCCGTATGATAATATTGCTTGAAATCATATCTCATCTCCTCCCATCACTAAGATAAGGAGGTGGTTTCCTGTGTGAGAAGGCCAACCTCATGTCTACTCAACGTACTTATAAAAAAATTAAGCAAATAATGCACATAATATTCAACAATAAAAATATATATGTATGTTAATCAACTATATTGATAATCAAGGAACATGAGCTTGAGAACACGGGAAAATTAATAACAAATAAAGTATCTCAGAGTCTACACAAGCCTTGAGACCTAGTGTGTCTCACAAATGCATCTCTTGACAAAGGCTTGTTCAATAGATCTGCTAACATATCTTTTGTAGACACATACTTCACATTCACTACCTTGCGTCTAACCATGTCTCTCGCATAGTTATACTTGATATTTATATGTTTGGTTTTACAATGAAACATTGGGTCCTTGGTGGAGGATATTACAGCCTCACTATCACAGTAGACTAATTCTGGTTCAGTAGTTTCAGCAATATCCAACAAGTGATCCAAGAACTTTTTCAACCAAACAGCTTCTTATGCTGCTGATGTGAGAGCCACATATTCGGCTTCCATCGTTGATACACATGATTGTTTCTTACTACTCCATGATATGGCCTTTTCACTGAGTAAGAATACATATCCTGAGATAGATTTCCTCTCGTCTAGATCTCCACTATGGTCAGCATCCTTGCCGCCTTGATAACAAATGGCATAATCAGTAGTTCCCTTCAGATATTTCATGATCCTCTTACTGCTTGCCAATGTGCTAAACTTGGTTAGGTCTGATATCTACTTACCAAGCCAACTGCTTGACAGATATCAAGTCTACTGCATACCATAGCATACATTAGACTTCTGATTATGCTCATATAAGAAACTCGGGTTATTCTTTCTATCTCTTCAGGAGTTTTCGGACACATCTGACTACCCAAGGTATGGCCTTTACTGTTAGGAGTTTCAACTGGGCTACTATTTTGCATATTAAATCATTCAAGAACGTTTCTAATGTAATTCTCTTGTAAGAGATACGATACTTTCTTTGGTCGGTCTATTGAAATCTTAACTCTAAGAATATATGCAATTTCACCCATATCTTTCATCTCAAACTGGGATGATAACCATGACTTTATCTCTGTTATAAACTCCTTATCATTTCTATCTATAAGTATTTCATCTACATACAATGTTAAAATCACAAGCTTGTTTCTTGATCTCTTGGTATAAACACTATGGTCTTCATCCATCATGGTAAAGCCATTAGATACAAACACATTTTGAAAGCGTATATACCAATGTCTTGAAAATTGTTTGAGGCCATAAATAGACTTCAAAAGTATACAAACCTTTTGTTCGTGGCCATTTTCAATAAAACTCAGGTTGTTGCATATAGATTCTTTCATCTAGTTCTCCATTCAGAAAGGCAGTTTTTACATCCATCTGATGTAATTCAAGATCCATGCTTGCAATAATAGCTAGAACCAGGCGAACCGAGGTAAATCATACAGCGGGCGGGAAAGTCTCATCGTAGTCTATTCCTTCCTATTGTGTCTACTCTTTCGCCACTAGTCGATCCTTAAATTCCTCAACTTTTCCATCATCTTTGAGCTTAATTTTAAGAATCCATTTTCTCCCAATTGCTTTGCATCCTTTAGGTAGGCCAACTAGTTCCCAAACTTTGTTGACTCTCATAGACTCCAATTCATTTTCCATTGCTTTTTTTCATTTATCTTTAGAAGGGCATGAGAGAGTCTCTTCTATATTTTTAGGCTCGTTTTCTTCTTGTAGAAGCATCATAAATAGTTCTCTACCTTCAACGTCAAATCGTTGGTGGGGAATCTTTTTACGAGAATCACGTCTTACTTGTGATTCATCATTGTTCCAATTTGGATCAATGTTGCTCCCACTCGGATCAAGATTTTTTATCATGCTCCCACTTGGGACAAGTGTTGTGACCATTTCGCTCCCACTTGGAACAAGATCCATTTGGTCACTTCCACTAAAAGTAGAAGGATTCTTCGCATATGATGATGAAAAAGGTCTTTCATAAGAAACTAATTCATCATCTGCTAAACTTCTCCCACCCGAATGAAGTGTTCCATGTACTTCTGATATATTATCTCAAATAAGGTTAGGTCTTAACCTGCCTCTCTTTTCTTAAGGAACTCATCCTATAAGATTGTGATATCCCGTGATTCAAACTCAATTACACTCCCACTGTCTTGTTGACCTATAAACACATAACCCTTTGAGGTATCAGAGTATCTTATAAAGATACTTTTCTTTCCCCTCGGGCCCAATTTGCTATATTTGTGAGAGGAATTATGTGTATAGGTAGCACAACCCTAAGGTCTTAATACATTTAGGTCGGGTTGTCTTCCAGTCCATAAATCATATGGAGTAGTAGTAACTGATTTTGTAGGCACTCAGATAAGTACAAAAGGTGGCAGTAAGAAATACATCACCCTAGTAACTAATTAGGAGGTTAGCTTGTGACATCATTGACCTAACCATTTCTAAGAGCATTCTGTTTCTTTTCTCTGCAACACCATTTTGCTGTGGAGTATTTGGGATAGTCAACTGATGAACTATTCCATTTTCATCACATAAATTATTAAACTGAGGTTATAAATATTCACGACCGCGATCACTTCGAAGAGCTTTTATCTTCTTGTCTAATTGATTTTCCACTAAGCTCATATAGATTTTGAAGCAACTTATTGCTTCTGATTTGTGGGAAATCAAATAAACATAACTAAAATGGGTAAAGTCATCAATAAATATAAAATAATTTGATCCATGCCTAGCCCTAACATTCATAGGCCCACAGATGTTCGATTGGACTAATTACAAAATATATTCGGCTCTAGTCGCTTGACCAAAAGGTTTTCTTACAAATTTTCCAGCTAGACAATTTTCACAAGTGGATAATGCCACATGTTCAATGCTAGAAAGCAAACCTTATTTTGCTAACCTTTGCATTCTTTGTTGGGAAATATGACCAAGTCTAGCATGCCATATGTTTACATCACTATCATATTTATGTGAAGAAACAAACATAGAAAACCTAGCATTATTATTAAATGAATCATAATCCAAATCCATAATAATTAAACCTCCTGGTCACGTGACCAAAACCAAATAAAGTTGAACCAAAAGTCAATTAGGCAGAATTTCCATGAAAAAACAAGTCAAATCCTAACTTAAGCAAACTAAAATTAAATTAACATTCCAATGAATTGTTGGTGCAAAGAGAATATTGTGTAGTATTAGGTCTCGACCACCATGCAAGACTAAGTTGTATGTGTCGATCCCTTCAACAACAACTTTATTGTCGTTGCCTACATATATCCAATTTGCTCCAAGTGGAACTCGCCGAAATTCAACAAAGGCACTGTCAGCACTACCACCTTAGTTTACTAGACCTTGGGGAATTGGCTAGTTACCTTCACTCCGCGTGACATACTACCTACGTTTTGTCTTTTTCCTACGATACCTTATAGTTTCACAGCCTTTCTCCGCCTACATGCCCCCCGAAATTAGATTGGCTTTTTTCTTGAGGAAGGTCCAGGCTATATGGTTAGTTGCTCCTGAGTCTACAACCCATAAAAGATTATATTCAGTTAGAAAATAGAACTAAAAACATTAAGTTCAGTGATTCGAGCATCGTAAAAAACCGTTCTAGGAGGCTCAGAGTAATCTCTAGCATAGTGACCCTTCTTGTTACCATTATAGCATTTCACTTTAACAACTTTCACACGCTTGGGACGTCTGTTCTTGCCTTTTTCAGTCTTTTCTCTTTTAGCATGTGAACTTGTGTTGGCCCTCACTTCTTTTCCTAGTTTCTTTTCTTTGAATCACTCTTAGTTTTGGAGGTTGTTACCATGTGCAATTCAGTTATTCGCTTTGCAGCCTCAAGTCTTTCTTCCTATAACTCAAGATGTCTCCGGACATTTTCCAGAGTTGTGATTCCCTCATTATTGGTTACATGCATTTTAATCCCAAGAACAAACATATGACAACTTGGATTTATTGTTCATCGGTCAACACATGACCAGCGTCTTTCAACTCCCCGATCATATTTGTCATTTGTCTCAGATGTATTTTCATTGAATCTTATGGGCGTTTCTTATATGAGTCAAATTTGATCATTAAGGATCTCAGCCTTGCAGTGAAATATGTACCAAACCTTTTCCTCAAAGAATTACAAAGATCCATAGCTCTTTGGTGATCCTTAAACTCTCTTAGAATGTCATCATCTAAGGTGCTCAACAATGTAATGCGAGCAATGAAGTTATTTTTCTTCCAATTGTCATAGGCTTCACGCTCACGCTTATGCTGAGCAGTGTTGCCTTTATCAAGCTCATTCATGACATTGTTGATGGCTTCTAGAGCCTCTTGCTCCTATAGCACATACTGGACTTTCAAGCTCCGGGTTTCATAGTTGTCACCATTGAGTTTCAACCCTTTATTGAGCTCAGCAACAATGTTTTTCGAAGCAGTAGTCATTCTTTAACAAAATAAAAAATAAAACGAGGGTCATATGGGGAAAAAAAAATAATGCAAGGCACATTGGTCTACATACATACATATTATGACACAAAGCATCAATTGATTAAGTTAATAAATACATATATTAATTATGGAGTAGAAAGTTCACTATGTTCCCATTCATCGTCCACGAATTAAAATATAATGAAATTAACCTATTCAATTATCTAGCTAAGTGTCTTGATCATGTTTAAGACAACATAATTATCTATCATGATTTTACAATTCCACGTGAATTATATGTTAACAAATAACTTATATTAGTATGTAAATAAAATTAATGTCAAACTAATTAACATTCATTACATGCTATACAAATTCACATAAAGTTTACTTTAATGTTAAACTAACTAAAATATTATACATGTTAAATAAATTAACAAGTAATGTTAATATTAAACTAATTAATATTGATTTCATGCTAAATAAATTAACATAAAATATGTGTTAAACTAATCAACCAAAGTAATGTTAAAACAATTAACATTTCAAGCATGTTAAACGAATAAACAAATTAACATTTTTAGCATGTTAAACAAATTAACAAATAAATTTAATGTTAAACAAATTAACATTTCAAGTATGTTAAACAAATTAACAAATAAATTAACATTACAAGCAACTAGGATAATAAAACAATTATAGATTTCATCAAAGAGTCAATACTATATTTATATTCTGAAAATTAAGTACATAAGACTATTTTAATAATCTGAAATTTATAAAAAATTATTTTATATTTCAATTAGGGCATGAGCCCACATAAATTAACAAAGCAATCTTTAAAACTGGGCCTCTATCACAACTTCAATCAGATAGAAAAATTATGGGAAACTATCCTCTATAGTCCCTCAAAATTTTAATAGCCCATGTTTTGACCCACTTTTAAAAAATGGCCATTCGGCCTAAACATATTGCATATACTAGCCGAACAGAATGAATATGACAACACAAGTGCTTGTAGCTCAGTGGGTAGAGCGCCTATTTCCTAAGTAGATGGTCGCAGGTTCGACCCCTACCTAGTGCAATGGAGAAATTATTTTTTGCAATGTATAAATATTGTATTCTAAGTTCGATAGTGTATCATTGGTGTACATGATAAAGTGTATCTAAAGTGTATATTTGTGTATCCCAAATATAACTTGTATCGTGAATGTATAATCTGTATAAAAATTGTGTATAATGTGTATTTTCTAATATTTTGGAGTGTATCATGTATTTTTGTATAGTGACAGTCGTTTTGTATATATTTTGTATAGTAACATCTATTTTGTATATTTTTTGTATAGTGACAATCTATTTTGTATATATTTTGTACAGTTACATCTATTTTATATATTTGCTGTATAGTGACAATCTATTTTGTATAATACCAATTTATATTGTAGATATTTCAACTTTTTGTATACCTAGAGGAGTTTCTGTCACGACCCCAAATCTGGTCGTGATGGCGCCCAGCACATTGCTAAGCCAGCCTGACCAATCAATATAATCAACGGAGCTAGAAGCTCTCTTTAGCCCATTTAAGCATATTAATATATGAAACAACAACGATGTATGTAACGAAAACGGGGAACCAAGTCCCATAATACATCAACTCCCATAGACCAAGGGTCAAGAGTCATGAGCCTCTACTAAACATGAGTGTATAATGGTTTACAAAATACCAAGTGCGGAAGGAAATGTCAATACAAAATCAAAAGACAGTAGGAAGGAATATCGGGTCCTGCGGACTCTGCAGCTACCTCGTATATCCCACAGATGTCGCCTCGCACAGCTACTGAATCACTGCTGAGAGGTACCTGGATCTGCACACAAGGTGCAGGGAGTAAAATGAGTACTGCCAGACTCGATGGTAATAAACAAGGGTAAGACAGCGCAGATAAGAAATCCGCAATAAAGCACTATGTAAAGCTATAATCAGCTACCCTGTCATAGAATCAATCTTCACCGTACCTGTTCCAACAATTACCAATAAATAGCATAACAGCTAGCAGATGTAGCTAAATGCAATGCAATGCATGATATGACCGCTACGGCGTGTGGCCCGACTCCAATTTTGGGTACCCGTGCTCACCGTGGGGGTTCGGACTCCGGAGGGGTCTACAACTCAAGCACATCTCATAGAGATATCACCGCGGCGTGCGGTCCGATCCAACATATATCTTGTTGCGGCGAATATACCGATCCACTACTAGTCAGCTAATATGCGGATACGACCTCGCAGGCTCAAAAGTAGTTTTTGAAAACTCTTTTATCATTTTTCAGTTGAAAACAAGAATATTAAGTTCCAGAGGTTTGAAATTGCATAATAACAAAAATAGCTGCTGACTAGTAGTAAACTAGCATGTCTATGTGATAAGACAATGATAACGATCCTCGCGGGATCCAATAACCGGCTCACGGCCCACATGTATAATCAACCGCCCGAGAAGGGGGTTCCTCGGCTCAAGAGTGGCCATTATCACAATATATATATATACAACCATCCGAGAAGGAGGTTCGACGGCTCTAGAATAGCCAATAATATAATATCAACAGGTTGGACTAATATATAGTCTCCAATTCATGATCGACCCCGCACTCTCAAGAGTGTGCGTGTCTCGCCGCTATACAGCGTCACAAAGTGGTATACCGGGGTTTCGAACCCGCTGGTCATCACCCACATATATTACTCACCTCAATACGGCGCGACGACTACTCCGCAATGCCCTTGCCACGAGAATCAAGCTCCGCACGCGTAGAATCTGATCAAATACAGTAAAAATACAACAATTTAGGCCAATGGGACGACACCCAATCAATACAACTCAATTTACATCAAAATTCCCAAAGTTGTCAAAACCCGAGCCCCGGGCCCACATTCCGAAAATTTACGAAATTCACATTTCTGGAACCCTCGTCTCAATACGAGTCTAAGCATATCAATTTTACCAAAATCGGACTCCATTTGCCCACTCAAATCCTTGTTTTTCTACAATTTAGGCTTAGGGCTCAAACCCACAACTAATCTTCCATTTACAGGGAATTAACCAAGGATTTCATGTTAAAATGATGTAATTAAGCCACAAAACTTACCTCCAACGAATCCCCGATGAATTACCAGCAATTCCCGTCAATTTCTCCTCTTGGAACTCAAAAATGGGGTTTTGGGTTAATGAACCCGTATGCCCTCTGTTCTGTGATTTTAATTCACTGCCAGTCGAATTTACCCTACGCGATCGCGATCTTCCTCACGCGATCGCGATGCTCAAATTCACGGCCTCACGCGATCGCGACTTACTTCACGCGATCGCGAAGCACAGTCACCCTGCCTCACGCGATCGCATCATTCACTCCTGCGATCGCGTAGCATATTTCTCCTGGACCCCTTTCCTCTTCTACGCGATCGCGTATACTGGCCTGCGATCGCGATCAACACCCGTTCACCTCTACGCGATCGCGACTGTTACCCTGCGATCGCGATGCCTTATCTCCCAGCTCTACGCGATCGCATCCCCATCCCCGCGATCGCGGAGAGCAATTGTCTGCTGAGGTTATGACAGCAACCAGATTTTTTTTTCTCTTTTCTTTCAACAATGGTCCGTTTGGACCCCCGTATTCATCCCGAGACCCCCCGGACCCCAACGAAAACCACCAACATACTCCAACACATGATACGAACTTGTTCCAATCATAAAAACACCATACTAAACATCAAAATCACCAATTAACCACGGATTCAAGCCTAAGTTTCTTCAAAACTTTCAAAACTAACATTCAATCCAAAACCCGATCAAACGATGTCCGAATGACCCGAAAATTTGCAGACATATCCAAAATCACATAACGAAGCTACAGAAATTGTCGGAATTCCATTCCGACCCCCGGATCAAAATATCACCTACCATCCGGTTTTCGCCAAAATTCAACATTCGCCAATTCAAGCTTAAAACTACACCGACCTCCGAATTCAATTCCGATTGTTCTCCTAAGTCATAAATGATCCCCCGGAACTAGTCGAATCATCAGAATCCGATTCCGAGCACTCTAACTCAATAGTCAACTCTTGGTTGACTTTTCATATTCAAGCTTTCTTCAAACATGCTATTTGTTTCATTTTCAATCCAAATCACTCCTAACTCACCCGATATACTCTAATACCGTTTTAAAAACATAATATATGCAAATGCAAGGTAACGGGGTGGTAATTCCCGTAACGACGGGCCGGGTCGTTACATTCTCCCCAACTTAAACAAACGCTCGTCCGCGAGCGGGTTAAGAAACATACCTGGAGCATCAAATAAGTGTGGATATCTGCTCCGCATTTCCTGCTCGGTCTCCCAAGTTGCTTCTTCCACAGGACGACCTCTCCACTGTACTTTCACTGAAGCTATCTCCTTAGATCTCAGCTTACGAACCTGTCGACCCAAAATGGCTACTGGTTCCACATCATAAGTCAAATCCTCATCTAGCTGTATCGTGCTGAAGTCCAACACATGAGACGGGTCTCCGACATACTTCCGGAGCATAGATACATGGAACACCGGTGAACTCCCGACAAACTGGGTGGCAAAGCAAGCATATAGTCCACCTCCCCAACTTTCCTAAGCACCTCAAAAGGTCCAATAAACCTCGGGCTCAACTTCCCTTTCTTTCCAAACCTCATAACACCCTTCATAGGCGAAACTTTCAGCAACACCTTCTCACCTACCGAATAAGACACATCTCGGACCTTCCGGTCTGCATAACTCTTCTGACGCGACTGAGCTGTGCGAAGTCTCTCCCGAATCACCTTCACCTTATCTAAGGCATCTTGGACTAACTCTGTCCCTAACAACCTAGCCTCGCCGGGCTCGAACCAACCAACTGGAGACCTACACCGCCTCCCATATAAAGCTTCATACGGCGCCATCTGAATGCTGGACTGATAGCTATTATTATAAGCAAACTCCGCCAAAGGCAAATAATCAGCCCATGAACCATCAAAATCAATGACACAAGCACGCAACATGTCCTCCAATATCTGAATAGTACGCTCAGACTGCCCATCCGTCTGTGGATGAAATGCTGTGCTCAACTCTACCTGTGATCCCAACTCTCGCTGAAATGTCCTCCAGAACTGAGATGTGAACTGGGTACCTCTGTCTGATATAATGGAAATAGGAACTCCATGCAATCTCACTATCTCACGGATGAATATCTCTGCCAACCGCTCCGAGGTATAGGTAGTACACACTGGGATGAAGTGAGCTGACTTAGTCAACCTATCCACAATCACCCAAACTGAATCAAACTTCCTCGCTGTCCGAGTGAGTCCACTAACAAAGTCCATAGTTATTCTTTCCCACTTCCACTCCGGAATATCAATACGCTGGAATACACCACCAGGTCTCTGATGCTCATACTTGACCTGCTGACAATTTAGACACCGAGCCACATGGCTCACAATATCTTTCTTCATCTTTCTCCACCAGTAGTGCTGCTTCAAATCCTGGTACATCTTCGCGGCTCCTGGATGAATAGAATACCGCGAGCTACGGGCTTCCTCCAATATCAATTCACGAAGGCCGTCAACATTGGGCACGCATATCCGGCCCTGCATCCGCAACACACCATCACTATCAATAGTGACATCTCTAGCATCATCATGTTGAACTCTGTCCTTAAGGACAAGTAAGTGTGGATCATCATATTGACACTCTCTGATACAATCATATAAAGAAGACCAAGAAACAACACAAGCCAACACTCGGCTCAGCTCGAAATCATCCAATCTCACTAGCCGGTTGGCCAAAGCCTAAATGTCATAAGCAAAGGGCCTCTCTCCAACTAGAATATAAGCTAAGCTGCCCATACTGACTGCCTTTCGGCTCAAAGCATCGGCCATAACATTGGCCTTCCCCGGATGATACAATATAGTGCTGTCATAATCATTAAGCAACTCCAGCCACCCCCGCTGTCTCAAATTAAGGTCTTTCTACTTAAACAAATATTGAAGGCTGCGATGATCGATATACACCTCACAAGAAACACCATATAGGTAATGTCTCCAAATCTTCAGAGCGTAAACTATGGCTGCTAGCTCCAAATCATGTACATGGTAGTTCTTCTCATGGGACTTCAACAAGCGAGAAGCATAAGCAATAACTCTACCCTCCCGCATCAACACACAACCAATTCCAACTCTCGAGGCGTCACAATACACATTATATGAATTTGAAGATGACGGCAATAATCAAGACTGGTGCTGTGGTCAGTGCTGTCTTGAGCTTCTGAAAGCTCTCCTCGCACTCCTCGGACCATAAGAAAGGAACACCCTTCCGAGTCAATCTAGTCAAGGGTGAAGCAATAGAAGAGAACCCCTGAACGAATCGGCGATAATACCCTGCCAATCCCAGAAAGCTACGGATCTCAGTAACTGAGGTCGGTCTGGGCCAACTCTGCACTGCCTCGACCTTCCTCGGATCTACCCGAATACCATCACAGGACACCACGTGCCCTAAGAATGCCACGGACTCAAGCCAGAACTCACATTTGGAGAACTTGGCATACAGCCTTCTCCTCTCTCAATCTCTGCAACACAACACTCAAGTGCCGAGCATGCTCCTCCTGGCTACGAGAGTAGACAAGTATGTCATCAATGAATACGATCACAAACGAATCAAGATACGGCCTGAATACACTGTTCATCAGATGCATAAATGCTGCTGGGGCGTTGGTCAGCCCAAAAGACATCACAAGGAACTCATAGTGACCATATCTGGTCCTGAAAGTAGTCTTATAAATATCTGAATCCCTGATATTCAACTGGTGATAACCCGAATGAAGATCAATCTTGGAAAACACCCTCGCTCTCTGAAGATGGTCAAACAATGCGAGGTAGGGGATACTTGTTCTTAATTGTTACCTTGTTCAAATGCCTATAATAATACACATCCTCATTGATCCGTCCTTCTTCTTAACAAACAGGACTGGTGCACCCCACGGCGACACACTCGGCCGAATAAACCCCTTATCTAGGAGTTCCTGGAGCTGCTCCTTCAATTCCTTCAACTCAGCTGGTGCCATCCGATACGGAGGAATAGAAATGGGCTGAGTGCCCGGCACCAAGTCAATGCCAAAATCAATATCCCTGTCCGGCGGCATGCCCGGCAGGTCTGAGGGGAATACATCTGAGAAATCCCTCACAATAGGTACAGAATCAATGCTAGGAGATTCAGCTCCCACGTCTCTCACAAAAGCTAAGTACGATAAACACCCTTTTTCAACCATCTTCTGAGCTTTTAAGAACGAAATAACACGGCTAGGGACGAAATCAGTCGAACCCCGCCACTCAATCTGAGAAATACCAGGAATGGCCAACGTAACTGTCTTAGCATGACAGTCCAATACAGCATGGTACGGAGACAACCAGTCCATACCCAATATAACATCAAAGTCCACCATACCCAACAATAACAACTCTGCCTGGGTCTCCAGACCCCCAATAGATATAACACAGGATCTATAGACATGATCCACAACAATCGTATCACCCACGGGGTGGATACATGAACAGGTAAATTAAGAATACCACGAGTCGCACCCAAATGACGTGCAAAATAAGAGGACACGTAGGAATATGTGTGTCACACCTCCTTTTGGCGCTCGTAAATGGGCCACTGTTTAATACTACACCCCGAGAAGGGATATACCCGTCGTAAGCGCACGAACCGTGCTCGGCTCTCCACCGTATCCCTCCTCGCCCCCGGGCGACCACGAGAAGACCGACCTCCACCTCTACTAGTCCTGTCCCTACGGAGTCGAGGGCACTGTCTCCTCATGTGGCCAAACTCACCACACTCGTAACAAGCACCTGGTGCTGGAGAAGGGGACTGAAGGGAACCCCTCACCGTAGAAGAACCCTAGGCTGAAGAAGTAGGTGCTACACTCTGGGCTAGGAGGGCACTAAGTGAAGACTGGCCCTGCTGAAATTCCTGTCGACCACGACCATAAGAACCTCCGCTCTACTCTGGGCGGCCTGAATGAGAAGGTCTAGATGAGCGACCTCTGCCCTGCTGGAAATGTCCTCTAGATAGAGCACCACTGAAACTACCAGAACCACGAGGCCTCTTAGCCTCCCACTCCTCTCTCTCTAGGCGACGATCCGCCTCAATGGAGCATGCCATATCAATAACCTGCTCGAACGATGATGACAGAACTCTCTCCCTGGTCATAAGAATACGGATGGAGTAGTTGAGGCCATCAATGAACCTCCTGATCCTCTCCCTATCAGTAGGGATCATCCATGTGGCATGCCTAGCCAACTGTGTGAATCTAAGCTCATACTAGGTCACTGACATGTCGCCCTGAACCAACCACTCAAACTGGCGACGAAGCTCCTCGCGACGGTACTGAGGTACATACTTCTCTAGGAAGAGAGTAGAAACTACCGCCAGGTGAGAGGTGCCGCTCCTGCATGCCTACGCCTCTCAAACTCCTCCCACCAATCAAATGTGGGACCAGTAAATTGAAAAGTAGTGAATGAAACTCTGCTAGACTCAAGAATACCAGCTGTACGTAGCATCCTCTGGCACTTATCTAAGAAACCCTGGGCATCCTCGCCCTCAGCTCCACTGAAATGGGGTGGCTGGAGTCTACCAAATCTCTCTAGACGACACTGCTCGTCGTCGGGTATAGCCTAAACCATATGCTCTAGAGCTGGTGCAGTTGGAGGAATAACTGGTGCAACCACCTGAGCGGAGACCGCCTCTAGCGTCTGAAGTCCCAGAACCACCTGCTCAGGTGTGCGAGCTGCAGGGGTCTGCTGACCACCCCCTGTCTAAGATGTCGCTGCAGTAGCAGTAGCTGATACTACCAGAGCCAAACCGGAACACACCGATAATATCTGGGCAAGAGTCTCCTGAAGGCCAGGAATAGCAATAGATACAGTCTGGGCCTGAACTGGGGCTGCTGGAGCATCAACCACTGGGGGCTGCTCCCGAACAGGTACAATAGGCGGGTCAGCTGGCACTACCTCAGCTGCCCTACCTCTACCTCTAGCACGACCGCGCCCACGGCCTCTAGCAGGTGGCAATGGAGGTCATCCACCTCGTCATGATGCTCGCGTTCTCGCCATCTGCGAGAGAATAGAATATAGAAGTTCAGTTCTCGCAACAACAAGATCGCACGACAGCGAGTTCAAGAAAAGTGAAGCTTTCCTAAAGTGTTCGCAGCCTCCCGAGGATAAGTACGAGCGTCCCCGTACCGATCCACAAGACTCTACTAACCGGCTCAAGACTCACGAGGCCTAGTAAACCTCGGCTCGATACCAACTTGTCACGACCCCAACTCGGTCGCGATGGCGCCAAAGACATCGTGTCTAAGCCCCGACCAATCAATATAATCAACGGCGCGATAAGCTCTCTTTAACCCATTTAAGCATATTAATATATGAAACAACAGCGATATATGTAACGAAAACGGGAACCAAGTCCCATAATACATCAACTCCCATGTACCGGGTCAAGAGTCGCGAGCCTCTATTGTCTACTGAGTGTATAAAGGTTTACAAGATACCAATTGCATGAAAGAAATGTCAATACAAAATCAAAAGACAAGAGGAAGGGATGTCGGGTCCTCCGGACTCGCAGCCTACCTCGAATATCCACAACGTCGCCTCGCACAGCTACCGGATCACCGCCGAGAGGTACCTGGATCTGCATACATCGTGCAGGGAGTAAAACGAGTACCGCCAGACTCAGTGGTAATAAACAAGGGTAAGACAAGCAGATAAGAAATCCGCAATAAAGCACTATGTAAAGCTATAATCGGCTACCCTGTCATAGAATCAATCTTCACTGTACCTGTTCCAACAATTACCAATAAATAGCATAACAACTAGCAGATGTAGCTAAATGCAATGCAATGCATGATATGACCGCTACGGCGTGTAGCTCGACTCCAATTTTGGGTACCCGTGCTCACTGTGGGGGTTCAGACTCCGGAGGGGCTCCTACAGCCCAAGCACATCTCATAGAGATTTACTGCGGTGTGCAGCCCGATCCAACATATATATCTCGCTGCGGCGCGCAGCCCGATCCACTACTAGTCAGCTAATATGCAGATACAGCCTCGAGGCTCAAAAGTAGTTTTTGAAAACTCTTTTATCATTTTTCAGTTGGAAAACAGTAATATCAAGTTCCAGAGATTGGAATTAGCATAATAACAGAAATAGCTGCGGACTAGTAGTAAACTAGCATGTCTATATGATAAGACAATGATAACGATCCTCGCGGGATCCAATAACTGGCTCACGGCCCACATGTATAATCAACCGCCCAAGAAGGGGGTTCCTCGGCTCAAGAGTAGCCATTATCACAATATATATATATACAACCATCCGAGAAGGAGGTTCGACGGCTCTAGAATAGCCAATAATACAGTATCAACAGGTTGGACTAATATATAGTCTCCAATTCATGATCGACCCCGCACTCTCAAAAGTGTGCGTGTCTCGCCGCTATACAGCGTCACAAAGTGGTATACCGGGGTTTCGAACCCGCTGGTCATCACCCACATCTATTACTCACCTCAATACGGCGCGACGACTACTCCGCAATGCCCTTGCCACGAGAATCAAGTTTCGCACGCGTAGAATCTGATCAAATACAGTAGAAATACAACAAATTAGGCCAATGGGAGGACACCCAATCAATACAACTCAATTTACATCAAAATTCCCAAAGTTGTCAAAACCCGAGCCCCGGGCCCACATTCCGAAAATCTACGAAATTCACATTTCTGGAACCCTCGTCTCAATACGAGTCTAAGCATATCAATTTTACCAAAATCGGACTCCATTTGCCCACTCAAATCCTTGTTTTTCTACAATTTAGGCTTAGGGCTCAAACCCACAACTAATCTTCCATTTACAGGGAATTAACCAAGGATTTCATGTTAAAATGATGTAATTAAGCCACAAAACTTACCTCCAACGAATCCCCGATGAATTACCAGCAATTCCCGTCAATTTCTCCTCTTGGAACTCAAAAATGGGGTTTTGGGTTAATGAACCCGTATGCCCTCTGTTCTGTGATTTTAATTCACTGCCAGTCGAATTTACCCTACGCGATCGCGATCTTCCTCACGCGATCGCGATGCTCAAATTCACGGCCTCACGCGATCGCGACTTACTTCACGCGATCGCGAAGCACAGACACCCTGCCTCACGCGATCGCATCATTCACTCCTGCGATCGCGTAGCATATTTCTCCTGGACCCCTTTCCTCTTCTACGCGATCGCGTATATTGGCCTGCGATCGCGATCAACACCCGTTCACCTCTACGCGATCGCGACTGTTACCCTGCGATCGCGATGCCTTATCTCCCAGCTCTACGCGATCGCATCCCCATCCCCGCGATCGCGGAGAGCAATTGTCTGCTGAGGTTATGACAGCAACCAGATTTTTTTTCTCTTTTCTTTCAACAATGGTCCGTTTGGACCCCCGTATTCATCCCGAGACCCCCCGGGACCCCAACGAAAACCACCAACATACTCCAACACATGATACGAACTTGTTTCAATCATAAAAACACCATACTAAACATCAAAATCATCAATTAACCACGGATTCAAGCCTAAGTTTCTTCAAAACTTTCAAAACTAACATTCAATCCAAAACCCGATCAAACGATGTCCGAATGACCTGAAAATTTGCAGACATATCCAAAATCACATAACGAAGCTACGAAATTGTCGGAATTCCATTCCGACCCCCGGATCAAAATATCACCTACCATCCGGTTTTTGCCAAAATTCAACATTCGCCAATTCAAGCTTAAAACTACACCGGACCTCCGAATTCAATTCCGATTGTTCTCCTAAGTCATAAATGATCCCCCGGAACTAGTCGAATCATCAGAATCCGATTCCGAGCACTCTAACTCAATAGTCAACTCTTGGTTGACTTTTCATATTCAAGCTTTCTTCAAACATGCTATTTGTTTCATTTTCAATCCAAATCACTCCTAACTCACCCGATATACTCTAATACTGTTTTAAAAGCATAATATATGCAAATGCAAGGTAACGGGGTGGTAATTACCGTAACGACGGGCCGGGTCGTTACAGTTTCTCTTTCAAACGAACCATTTCAAACATTTAAGAGTCTTTCAGATTATCTCTAGAATTTCTATTGGGGGAAGTCAAAGGACTTGCCTACGCTCGTTGAGACCTAATTCAATCTTCATAGAGTTCTCTTTCGATCTTCAGAGTCTATCAAATTTTCAGACATATAATTCACTGTATTTCCTGGTATTCTAGTATTGTCCGGAGGAAGATTGAGGTTTCTAGATTTATTTTTATGTGTGAAGAAGAAGACGAGACTTGAGAGAAGAAATGCTAAAGCAGTGAATAAGAGGTCCATTGTGGTGAAAGATAGTGATGTGTACAATTGAGATGGAAGTAATGAGTGGAAATAGCTAGTGAGGAAAAAGGAGTATAAGAATGGAAAAGAGCTTGAAATTATAGTTAGGAAATAATAAATGCTGTTAAAGTAAAGAAAAGAGAAGGCAATTGTACATGTTACATTGAAAGTATATAACTTTACATGCATAAATAAAAACAAGATAAAGGAAAGACGGGTGTTCTTTATACTGATAGTACTAGTATGAAGAAAAATATAGTAATAATGCTACAGAAGTACTACAAAGAAAGGGAAATGAAGGTCTGGGGCACGAATCATTCGTCTACCGATTGATATTAGTTAGGTGGCTAGCCACTAGAATTACTTTTGGGCTATAAAATGCATATTATAGTTTTGGGCTATCGATTGATATTAGTTTTGCCCGATGGACTATTAATGAAGTTCTCTAAACACTTAAGGCATATTTGAAGTGGACCTTTAGCCCAAGACCTACAAAATAATAAACCAATTTGTTTTATTTTAATCTATCTATGCCATATATGAAACCTTATTACCAAAAAATATTCATAATTTATTATTTACCCATAAAGTCCACACTTTTTCTACAAAATATATACCAATCCAATAACAGGTAGATTTTGCCATAAAAAGCGCGCTAAAAATAAGGCACCAGATCTGCGTATTGAATTTTGAAACGGAAGGATATCATATTATTGCGTAATTCTCTCCTTACTCAACGGAAACAGATCTGTCTTCTCTCACTCTACTATAATTCTAAAAAAACACAAGCTACTGAAGCTCCAGTAATCAAATTGGTTCTACGAATTCTACAACGCAATACAGATTTTAGAATACGAAATTATATTTCGTCGACATCAGTACTCAAACTGTCGAAATTATATCTGTCCTTCGTATTTTTCTCTATCAACTACACTAAATCATGTCTAAAATTCCAAAGTTGAAAAAATCTATTCTTCCATATATTTTCCACCATTGTTAGCCATTAAAAAGCTTGAAAGATTTTAAATCCAAATTCGGGTTTTCAAAAATCATTATTTGTTTGGATTGGGTGTTGTTGTAAATAATTCGGAATATGTTTAGGAGTTTATATCTCAATTTTGAGGGGTTTTGGTGAAAACTAGACTTGGTTTTGACTGAATTTCGAATTGAAACTAGTCGTCGAAGAAGAAGAAGAAGAAGATGATGAAGAAGAAGAAGACATATTTCCAGAATCGTAGTTAAATTGTAGATAAATTGTAGAATTGTATATAAATTGTAGAAATATTGTAGATAAATTATAGATTGGGAAGACTAAAGCTTCTTCAAGTCTTCCACAATTATGTCGAAAATGCTAATTATGCTACAATTGAAATGAGAATTGGGATATTAAAATTTAATGTATTCAGTTTGTAGATATCTTGTAGATAAAATTTCTACAAATAAACTACAAATCAGTTTAAGTATTGTATAAAGTTGTATTATTTTTAAGAGTATCTACAAAATTACTACATTTATACTACAATTAAACTACAATCTTGTGTCAAGAAAAAATGTTGACAACAAAATTTCTACATAAAAACTACAAATAAACTACAATTGCACCCACACTGTCAACTTTATTGTCTTCCACGAGAAAATTATTTCCTTTACAAATTGCACAACCTAACTACTCCTTCAATCAGCCATTATGTAAATTAGTCAAAGAAGTTGAAGATGTCGATGATGAGGAGAAAAGTAGAGGAAGAGAGGAATATTAGTAGAAGAGATTCAAACGTAGAACATCTACAAAAAACTGAAGGTAAATCGTGGGTGGGGGGAGGGGGAGATTAACTGAATGTAAATCGTGGGGGGTGAGAGGAGAGAGAGGCGGGTAAACAAAAAAAGTGAATATATGATCTTAAATTCACGCCTAGAATAAATGAAGCAATAATTATACCCTTAATTTGAATTATGGTATATAAATGGTAATTTGGTATGCTTAAATATAATAAACACAAACCTTAAACATTAAGGGTAATAATATTTTATATATGATGTAGGTATGTAAAAATCTCTTTATTTTAATGAAACTGGGCCTTCAGCCCACTTCATTAATGCGTTAAAATTTCATGGTATAGCCAGTTTTCACACTAATCAATGAAAAATAGCCACTATTTATGAAATCAATGAAAAATAGCCACTATTTTGCTGTAACAGGGACCGGTCCCGTATAATATACGGGAGTTCTAGTGCATTTGTGTACGAACTCCAGTATATTATGTTGGACCGGTATACTTTGCTAACTCCTGTAAAATTTGCGGGAGAGTGGAGCACTAGTGTTCTAAACTCCAGTATATTATACTGGACAATTATACTGCTGGAACCCTGTAAAATTTGCGGGAGTTCCAGCATAATTATGCTTGAACTCCAGTAAAATTTGCGGGCATATTTTTCCAAATTTTGAACAGTATTTTCGCTCAGATTAAAGTGGCTAAATTTCGATGACTTTTGAAATTTGGCTATTTTTCAACGACCATTTATAAATTTGACTATTTTTGAATTTTTTTCCCATTAAAGCTGCAGCACCTGCTTCCTTTAAAAAATATATTTTTAAAATAAAAATTATAAGTATTAAAGGGGTAGGGTTTTGGAAGATGCTCCTCTTACAAAGTTAGCCGCTGCTAGCCTTCCTGTTAGTTGAAAAAAATTATTTCTAATTCTTTTCTTTAACCGTAGCCATGGAGCACCAAACTCCATATATTTTTTTATTATTTGATTTAGGAAGGTTTCTATTCTTCCTTCTCTTATGAGTCGTTGTCAACAGTATTGGAGCACCAAGCTTCAATTTTTGGCCATGGCTAACCCAAAAACAGTTTGTTTGAAGAAATTGTAACAAGAGAAATCGATACTCTCTTCTTCTTTATTTATTAATATGTTTTTTTAATACAAAAACAATCGAAACAGTTTTACCAAAAACTGATTTAGTTTTTAAACATATTGATAAAAATCTGTGTTTTTTCTTTTCAAAAGTATTTTTCTAAAAAATACGAAGTAGTTTATGTTTGACTAATTAGTTTAAAAAATATTTTTGAGCAGCAATTACTGTTTGGCCAAACTTTAAAAAATTGCTTCTACGTAAATTTTTTTTAATAAGTGCAATCTCAAAATAGTGCTTTTGGAAAGAAGCTACTTTTTTCTATTTCACTAAAGCTATTTCTGCTTCTAGTACTTTTTTTTTCTTTTCGGAAGCTTGGCCAAACATCTCAAATTTTGATCAAAAGTGCTTTTAATCCAAAAAAAAAAAAAGAAAAAAAACTTTTGACCAAATAGACTATAAATATTGATTTAATATCGATTCTAAATGTTTCAATCACTGTCCAAATGTGATTTACAATTAAGTGAGACATATATAATAAAAATGCAAGTGATTCACTGAAAAATCAGCTAATGAATTTTTTTTTAATACATATATATTTATTTGTCTTATCTGAAAACTTATTTCTACTAATAGAATAGATATGTCAAACAGATTAACAGTCGTAATTTCATAGTAAAGATACATGTATATGACATTCTACATTTACATTTAAATCTAAAACTATTCTATACATGTATCCTGACCAAAAAATCAGCATGTGGCTCTAATATTAGCGTAGGAACACATTAATCTAATCACATTAAATAGCGCATAAACCGTAAAACGAGAACTTGTAGTTCATAGAACATATTAAGTCTCATTATCAATATGTTATCCAACTACTCTATTTGGCTCGGACTATTATGTATAAAACTCAAAGATTTTTTAAGAAACTTATTGTGTCATTATCAGCATTGTTAGAAAAATATTTAATTATCTACAAAACTGTAAGTCAATTACGGAATTTTACCTTTAGTTGCAGAATACACGGATGTTGCCGGTAACGCTGCATGAGATGCAATTGAAGAGATGGAGATGAGATTTCCATTTCCTGATACCTTCAACAGGGGGTATGCAAGTTGAGATAAGTGATAACTGGCCTCAAAATTAGTAACCATCATGCTGTTGTAATCCTCGGCACTGACGTCTATAACCTCCTTAAATGTAATCACCCCAGCATTATTCACCTAAAATTTTGTCAATAGGAAAATTAAATACGACAAGTTAGATGTATAATTACATATTAGAAGGAGAAGAAACAAAGATAGATCAATAATATGTATCCAAGAGAATACTTTTTTCGACAGCATACATAGTTCGATTTAGCAAAGAAGTATTTACATTTGGCGCTATGGTACGGTATATGATTCATATACTTTTAAGCAGGGCAAAATTTATATGTAAAAATGTATTATAATTGCGACAAATAATAAATATGAACACATAATTTTAAGAAGTTAACAAGTTCAATACCATTAAAAGTTAAACCCCATTGTATACCGTCGAAATCAGATATGCCCGATTTCGTGGGCTCGAAGGCCACTTTGAGAGCGAGATCGAAATAGACCAGGCGCGAACCCGATGGCAAAGTACAAGCTTTGAAGATCGAAGTGCTCGATGAACACTGAGGCTAAGTATGACCGACCTCGAGATTATACAGTTATGGTTCCATACAAAAAGAGAGAGATCCATGCAGCGGCCCTAAGATCACGGCGTAAATTCCGAAATGAATTTGTACTAGGATGTTAGACAGCTATATAGTAAGATTTATTACTACAATTGGAAGTGTACCTTATTTAAGATTCTCCTGTTATATAAAGGAGAGCCCAATCATTTGTAGCGCATCAATCATTGAGAAGAGAATATACATTTTCACATTATTGCTTATTGTTCATCTGATTTGCCTTATTGTTTTACTGTTCTCGCTAACCTACCTCGAGGTGGCCTTAACTCGAGGTTGTGCTTTGTTGCACACCGGTTTGACTTGCTTTATCTTTAATTTATGCTTTAGACTCTTCATTTATCAATTAATATTGAATTAAATCATGTATTTTTGAAACCACAATACAAATTTAATTGTTACAAAATTTTAGAATAAAAATGCACAAAACTTAAATCTTGGATTCGCCTCCGATATATATTCTAATGATTTACTTTGATACATACCAAAATGTCGAGCCTCCCATTGAAATAAAGGGCAACAGTGTCCATAAGCTTCTCCCTCTCGGAACGTGACATAAGGTCGCATACAGTACCAGCTACTTGAAATCCCTTGTTCATCCATTGCTCTAAGCATTCGTCAAGCTCTTTTTTATTACGTGAACATGTGTATACTGTTGCTCCAAAATATGCTAATTCTTCAACTATAGCATACCTAAAACAAACAAAATTTACCTTTATTATATTATCTATCTCATCATCAATAGATCAGTACATACATTGAAAAAATTTGTCACTCACCCAATGCCTTTAGTGCCACCGGTAACAAGTGCAGTTGTGCCTTTGAGTGTCCACAACCTTCCTCTATCTTCGCCGCTAACTTGTGATCCAGCCATAAGCTTTTTGGTTTTATCTAGAAATGGATGGGGGTGGAGATGAACCAAACGAAATTGCTAAACTGAGTTGTGGTCTTAAATGTAAGTTGGAGTTACTAAATAGTACAATCCGTACAATATTAGAATTTTGTGCAACGACGTGGGAGGAGAGAAGCTTCAATATTAATTTAGTGGTCCAGATTAATAATCATATGAATAATAATTATATTAACCATTTATAAATCGATAACCAATTAATAATTAATGGTTTAACTTTTATATTTTTAAAGATCAAATTAGCAGTTTTTTCAACTTTGGGAGACTAAAAATTCTCCCAAAAGCCATCATATTCAAGAAGTCATGGATAATATGAATACTCATATTATTCGCCGGTTAACCAATTTGCTATCCGTATTAAATATGAATTGTGTTGGATAATGTATCCCTTTTGCATTACTCATTTTCGAATCGTCCATATCCGATACAATCCACCAGTTTGCCACCTATACATTAATTTAACCACCCACGTAATATAAGCTTCTGACTTTTTTTAATAAACTATTTAGGGTACATGCATTGCATGTATGCCTCACATCAAATAAATAAATAAACAAGAATAATATGCCTATTTTTTTAAATTTTTTTCTTATCAATTTAGAATTTATATATTTATGATAATATCGATGTATATTAACCTTGTATTACATTTGTAACGGCTGTTGAATTTGAAAGGGAAAATTATTTAGGAACATTTATGAAAAACTATAGTTTTTGAATAAGAAAAATGAATCTGGTACTCAAGCTTAGGGTTATTCTCACCGTTTTAATCCCATTTATTCCCTTCTTTTGAATTAATGTCAGCTTATTCTCATCTCAAAAACATTTACACAACCAAAATTGACATGAAAATAATATAACTAAATAACAAATATCTAAATAAAATCACACACAAACATAAAATAAAAAAATACTAAGTAGCACAGAGTTTACATTTTGTAATTAAAACTTGGATCATAAACTAATAGTTGTTGAATTTGTCAAAGTTTCTCATCCCACATCGGTGGGGAACTAGTATTGGGGAGGATTTCTCCCTATAAAAGAAGACCTAATGTTTAAGATTTAAACACACCTCTCATTTGCCTTCTTATCTTTTTAAGGCATTTGTATCTTCTCTCTTTAGTATTATTTCACTTGTATTTTGGGAGTGGAATAAAATATTAGTTGTGTTCGAGGAGTAGGCAAAATTGGTCGAACCTCGTAAATTCTGGTGTTCCTTTTATTGTTGTTTTATTGTCTTATTTATTATTTGGTAGCTGCCATAATTTTTGGTATAGTAGTTGTGACTCATTCACACTATATACATTTGACCTCCGCAATAATTGGTATCAGAGCCAATGTACTGTCTAAGTATGCTCTATGGTTGCAGTATAGTCTGATCTTCCACATCAGAAAAGATTTATCTTGGTAACTGAGTCAAGGTTCTGTCTTAGTATGCTCTGTGGTTGCAGCTTAGTCCAATATTCCACATCAGAAAGGAAATAATCTTGATTTGTGTCGTCGGTTATTAAATAATATTTGTGTCAAAGATGGGAGATAATAAGAAAGAAGAATCTACATCAAATGTCAACAATACGTCATCATTGGCATCTTCGCTTATGACAAGAATTGTGTCAAATGCGAAATTTGCGGTAGAAATTTTTGACTGGTCCGGACATTTTGGGATGTGATAAGGCGAAGTTCTAGATGTACTTTTTCAACAAGAGCTAGATCTTGCTATTGAAGAAAAGAGACCAGATGATATTGGAGAAGAAGATTGGAAAATTATCAACTGTATTGCTTGCGGTACCATTCGATCCTACCTTGCAAGAGAGCAGAAATATCCATACACAAAGAAAACTTCTGCAATTAAATTATGGAAAGCACTGGAGGATAACTTTTTGAAGAAAAATAGTCAAAATAAATTGTACATGAAGAAAGACTGTTTCACTTCATCTATGTTCCTGGTACCACGATGAATGAACATATCACCAGTATCAATAAGTTGGTCACAGATTTGCAAAATATAGATACAACTTATGATGATGGTGACTTGGCCTTGATGTTGGTGGCGTCACTTCCTGATGAGTATGAACACCTGGAAACTACTCTACTCCATGGAAATGACGAAGTTTCTCTCAGAGAAGTTTGTTCGACTTTGTACAGCTATGAACAAAGAAAGCGAGAAAAACAGAAGGGCGGAGAAGGAGAAGCACTATTTGTGAGGGGTCGTCCTCAAAATCAAACGAGGACAAGGAAAGGAAGATCTAAGTCAAGATCTAAACCCAGCAAAGATGAATTTGTCATTTGTCGAGAAAAGGGGCACTGGAAGAAAGGCTATCCGAAGTTGAATAATAAGGCCAAATATAACAATGGAAATGCTATTATGGATTCAAATGTAGCTGATTGTGATGATTCAGATTTCTCATTAGTTCAAACGGAGCCGTCAACGTCATAAGACATATGGTTGATGGACTCGGCTTGTAGCTATCATATATGTCCCAACAGGGATTGGTTCGTTGACTTTCAAGAAGAAGAACATCGAGTCGTCCAAACATCGGATAACAGCCCTCTTACCTCATATGAAATTGGTTCAACGTGATTAAGGAACCATGATGGAATGATCAGAACATTAACAGCCCTCTTACCTCATATGGAATGAATGGAGTGATGAGAGTATTCTCCAGTGCACTAGTGATAATGAAGGCCAATCAAAAGAACAATAATATGTACTATTATCTCGGTAGTATATTTATTGGGACATAGACAATAACGTCCAGTGACGACAAAGATACAGAAGCAACCAGGCTATGGCACATGCGCTTGGGACATGCTGGAGGAAAATCCCTAAAAACTTTATCGTATCAAGGATTTTTAAAGGGAGTAAAGGCTTGCAATTTGGAGTTTTGTGAGCATTGTGTCAAAGGGAAACAAGCAAGGGTTAAATTTGGTACAACAATCTATAATACTAAAGGCATTTTAGATTATGTACACTCTGATGTTTGAGGTCCTTCCAGAACACATTCGTTGGGTGGGAAGCACTATTTTGTAACCTTTATTGATGATTTTTCTCGAAGAGTATGGGTGTATACAATGAAGAGCAAAGATGAAGTGCTGGAAAAGTTTCTCAAATGGAATACGATGGTGGAGAATCAAACAAGCATGAGGATCAAGTGTATTCGCACAAACAATGGAGGTGAATACAAAAATGATCACTTCAATAAGGTCTGTGAAAATGATGACATCATTCGACACTTCACTATCAAACATACATCACAACAGAATGGAGTAGCAAAATGCATGAACCAGACCTTGCTGGAAAAGGTACGATGTATGTTATCCAATGTTGGCTTGGGAAAATAATTTTGGGCTGAGGCAATTACATATGCATGCCACCTCATTAATCGTCTACCATCTGCTACTCTTGATGGCAAGACATCATTTGAAAAATGGTATGGAAAGCCCGTTATAGATTATGACTTTTTGCACGTGTTTGGCTCAACTACATATTATCATGTGACAGAGTCAAAATTGGATCCAAGGGCAAAGAATACTATTTTTATGGGGATTACTTCTGGAGTCAAAGGATATCGCTTATGGTGTCCTATGACAAAGAAAGTAATATTCAGTGTGGATATTACATTCGATGAATCTGCTATGGTAAACAAGGTAACAAATGAAGATACCAAACAAGATTATGGTGCTTCTAAGCAGGTGGAGTTTAAGGAAAAATTTATTTTTCCTACACAAGAAGCAGAGGAGGAAATAAATGAAGATTATCCTCTAGAAGGAGAGCTAGTAGAGGAGATTCCAACTCAGGAACCTCAACAACAACTTGAATCAATAGCAACCAACAGGCCAAAAAGAAAAATAATGAAACATGTTCGTCTCATAGAGACAGTTGCTTATGCGACCGCAATTGTAGTTGATGATGTTCCTATCACTTATAAAGACATAGTCCAAAGTTCATAAGAAGATAAATGAGGGATTTCCATGAATGATGAAATACAGTCCATTCATTAGAATCATACATGGAGATTGGCCAATCTCCTGAATGGAAATGGAAATTGGGTGAAAATGGGTATTTGCAAAGAAGGAAGGATTTCCTAACCAAGTAGATGTTCGCTACAAAGCAAGATTGGTGGCCAAATGATATGCTCAAAAGGAGGGAATTGATTATGATGAAGTGTTTTCTCCAGTTGTAAAACATTCCTCCATTAGAATTATATTGGCTTTGGTAGCACAGTTGGATTTGGAACTAGTTTAGATGAATGTAAAAAATACGTTTTTACATGAAAACTTAGAGGAGGAAATCTACATGACTCAGCCAGAAGGATTCAAAGTTGCTGGAAAGGAAAATATGGTGTGCAAACTTGAAAAATAATTATTCGGATTGAAACAATCTTCTAGACAATGGTACAAGCGATTTGATAAGTTTATGTTGCAGCAAGGGTACAAGAGAAGCAAATATGATCATTGTGTGTATTTGCACAAGCTTAAAGATGGTTTCTTTATATATCTTCTCCTATGTGTTGATGATATGTTGATAGCTTCCATTAATTCAAAAGAAATTAATAAGTTGAAGATTCAACTGAAGAATGAGTTCGAGATGAAGGATCTGGGTGAGGCGAAGAAAATTCTTGGCATGGAGATAATAAGAGATAGACGTTCAAAGAAACTCTATTTATCTCAGAAAAAATATTTGAAGAGAGTACTACAATATTTTGGCATAGATTACAAGACTAAGCCAGTTAGTACTCCACTTGCTCCCCATTTTAAGCTAAGTATTACTATGTCGCCAAAGGATGAAGATGAACGAGAGTATATGTCAAAGGTACCATATATAAATATTGTTGGTAGCTTGATGTATGCAATGGTCTGTATGAGACCTGACATTTCACAAGCTGTTGGAGTTATTAGCAGATATATGCATAATCCAGGAAAGGAGCATTGGCAAGTTGTGAAGTGGATTCTGCGGTGTATTCATAATATTGTAGATGTCAGGTTAATTTTTTAGCAGGAAGACAATCAGTCTGTAGTTGGATATTGTGACTCAGATTTTGCGGGTGATCTCGACAAACGAAGATCAACTACTAGTTGTGTGTTTACTTTTGCAATGGCACCAGTTAGTTGGAAGTCTACTTTGCAGTCAACAGTTGCTTTGTCTAAAATAGAGGCAGAGTACATGTTTATTACAGAGGCTATGAATGAGGCAATTTGGCTTCAAGGATTGCTAAAGGAGCTTGGTGCTGAACAAAAAGGTATCACAATCTTTTGTGATAGTCAAAGTTTATCATGCAAGGATGAAGCACATTGATGTTCAGTATCATTTCGTACGAGAAATCATAAAAGAAGGTAGAGTCACGGTGAAGAAAATTCATACTATAGATAGTCCTGTTGATATGCTGATAAAGGTGGTGACTGCGATCAAATTTCAACATTGTTTGGATTTGATCAACATTGTTGAACAATGAAGATTGAAGATGAAGACACAAACAAAATTTGTTACTGAGAGAAAATTGAATATGTGAAATTTTGCGAAGGTGGAGATTTGTTGAAATGTCAAAATATTTTCTCCTCCCACATCAGTTGGGAATTTAAGTTGGGGGGATTTTCCCCCTACAAAAGAAGGCATAATGTTTAGGATTTAAACACACCTCTCATTTGCCTTCTTATCTTCTTAAGGCATTTGTATCTTCTCTCTTTAGTATTATTTCACTTGTATTTTTGGAGTGGAATAAAATATTGGTTGTGTCCGAGGAGGAGGCAAAATTAGTCGAACCTCGTAAATTCTGGTTCCTTTTATTGTTGTTTTATTGTCTTAATTATTATTTGGTGGCTGCCATAAGTTTTGGTATAGTAACTTTGACTCATTCACACTATATACATTTGGCTTCCGCAACATTAATCACCCATGTAATATAAGCTTCTGACTTTTTTAATAAAATATTTAGGGTACAGGCATAATTGCATGTATACCTCACATCAAATAAATAAATAAACAAGAATAATATGCCTGTTTTTAAATTTTTTTTCTTATCAATTTAGCATTTATATATTTATGATAATATCGATGTATATTAACCTTGTATTACATTTGTAATTGCTATTGAATTTGAAGGGGAAAATTATTTAGGAACATTTATGAAAAACTATAGCTTTTGAATAAGAAAAATGAATCTAGTCATCAAGCTTAGGGTTATTCTCACCGTTTTAATCCTATGTATTCCCTTCTTTTGAGTTGTCAGCTTATTCTCATCTCAAAAAAATTTACACAACCAAAATTGGCATGAAAATAATATAGCTAAATAACAAATATCTAATAAATTTACACACAAACATAAAAAAAATTACTAAGTAGCACAGAGTTTACATTTAGTAATTAAAACTTGAATCATAAATTAATAGTTGTATGTCATCATGCCAATAAAAAACTTATAAAAACTATGAAATACATGGCCCGTTAAAGACAATCCAAAAGTCTAAGAGAATTCATTCCTCCTAATCTTCTTCTAATATCATATGGAAAACATATTTATCAGATAAATAAATTTGAATACAAAAAATATAATAGAAGAAAATAGAATTTATCTGTATAACCAGGGGCAAATCTATGGGCAGTACGACACCCACACACTTCACCAAAAGTTCTCACTAATATTCTGTTTGGATCATTGTTACTCATCGTTTTATAATATATTGTATTGTATTGTACCGTACCGTATTATATCGTTTTGATGGATATAACGTTTGGATAGATTGTATTGTTTGCTGTTGTTAAATAATATTTTTATTGTTTGGTTTAACTGTATTGTATTGTACCGTACAACGATATTTACTAAAATACCCCCAATTATTTTAAATGCGATGCTTCTTAAGAACTGCTCATAAAATAATTTATTTATTTGACCTTCCGATCTTCCTCACAAAAAATCATCATTCTACCATAGTAACGAAAGTACCAAACTGATTTCATACAAAATAAATAAATAAATTATAGCCCCGTCAAAATAGAAAACAATGGATCTTCTGTTCCTGTAGTTTGGAATGGTAGAAGCCTAAGTAAATTATATATGTAATTATAATTATCAAAAAGTTTTCAAAGATTATAGATAAGATAAAAAATACAGAAAAAAATAGAGGGAAAACAGAAATGAAAGAAAAACCAATTAGAGCCCATTGAATTCACAGTATTTCCTTAAGCAATTTAATCTCCTCCTAGTACCCGAGGTTATGTATTATTTCCTCCCAGGATAGAACGAATTACACACTAGTGTAGTGGTACTTCAAACCCAAATGTTTCAGCGAACACAAAATTCGGTAGCAAATCACACTTACTTTTTCTTTGTTTGATGCTAAAAGCATGCAGAAGAAAGGAGGAGAAACTCAGAAAATTCGTAATGAAATTCTAAGCACAATAGTGTTGTATTTATAGCTAAAAGTTGGGCTGAAATTGAAGAGATGCAACTCTTCAGAATGACTGTTTATGCTAAACGGCCACAACATAAATGTCATTACATAAATGGCCATTCATTCAACAAAAAAGAGAAAAAATTGATGGGCAGTTAATTTTCTATTACAAAAACAGAAAATTAAAATTTGGACTTAGTATTAGTATTATTAAAATAAATATTTAATAATATTTTTGTTAATATTTTACTATTAACAAATAAATTTGGTCCAAAAATTTAATCAATCGATCGATCATTGACCAAATCCAAATCCAAATCCAAATCCAAATCTGAATCCGAAGTCTAAGGACGACGACGACGACGCGAGGCTTGCTTTCTTCTCAACTCTTTAAGAGCTAGAAGAAGAGAAATTGCTTATATACCTATAAAAAATCTCTTCCTCTTCCCATATGGGACAATGCCCGTTTATCAAGGAGGGTAAACTTGAAATTTCACTCAAAATTTTATTTCTCTCCATTTCTCATTCACCATCTTTTAAATATTTAATATATTAATTAAATATGAAATCCAAAACAATTAGTATATAACATATGTATACATGTGCATAATTAATGTATAATCTATATATATCGACTCGAAAAAGTAAATATTGAATCTGGCCGGCTATTTGTGTAGCAATCCCTTTATATAATTTGTATAATTCATTTCTTTTGCCAAATTAATAGATGAAGCGAGTCATAATCTTAAATCATACAAAGGGTCCTTGCACGTGCAACAACAATATCAAAAAAAAAAATTAGTACGAAGGGTGTGTTTGGTATGAAGGAAAATATTTTCTGAAAATGTTTTCCAATTTTTTCATATTTGGTTGGCTTAAATGTTTTGGAAAACATTTTTCTTATCAATTCAGTTTCTTTCAATTTGGAGGAAAACGTTTTCCTTATCAAAAGAAGTGGAAACATTTTTCAGAATGATCTTCCTTACTCAAGCGCTTTATCACCTTCAACTAATCCACTCACACTTCCCTCTCCAAAAAAAGTTTTTTTTTTTTTAAATTTCAGATTTTTCCATCCACCCTACTACCACTCCACCACCACCCACCGAAAAAAATATTTTTTTACCTTAAATTTTTTTTTTTTTGCAATTTGAAATTTCTTTTTATTTTTATTTTTCTGCACCACGCAGCCCCCACCCCTACCCCTACCCCCTTCCCCCGAAAAAAAATGTATTTTTTTACCTTAATATTTTTTTTTGCTTCAAATTTCTATTTTTTTATTTTTCTACAACACCCAGCCCCACCCTACCCCCCCCCATCCTAACCCCAAAAATTATTTTTTTACCTCAATTTTTTTTTTGCAATTATTTCTTCTTTTTATTTTTTTGTATCACCCATCCCCACTCCCTCTCCCCCCACAAAAAAGTATTTTTTTACCTCAATTTTTTTTTGAAATTTCAAATTTCTATTTTTTTTCGTTTTACTGCCCCCAGCCCCGCTCCCACCCTCTGCCCCCCCCCCCAAAATTAAAATATATTTTTCAGTTTTTAATTTTATTATTTATCGATTTAAAGACTCAAAATTTTACAAGTTCCAAAATTATGAGTTTGGAGGTTTATGCGTTTGGAAGTTTACGGGTCTAAAAATTATAAAGTTTACGGGTTCGAAAATATGCGGTTTTTGCGTTAAAAAGTAAAGCATCACCACTAGTTCCTTTAAATCGTGTCAATTTTTATAGACTTAGGGAAGGGGTGGGGAAGGAGTGGGGGGAGGTGGGAGGGGAGGGGTGATGAGAGTTGCATAAAAAATATTTTTCTAAAAAAACTATTTTCTACTCTCTAACCAAACAATAGAAAATATTTTCAGGAAAATGTTTTCCACTTATCAACCAAACAAGAGAAAATAAGTGATAAATTTTCATGAAAACATTTTCTAGGAAAACATTTTCCATGGAAAACATTTTCTTTCGTACCAAACACACCCGAAGTGTTTCTATCACAACTAGCTATAATTTCTTTGAGGCTTTACACCATGAAATTGATTATGATATACTAGCTATCCTAAAGAAAACCTATTATTTCTATAAACCTTTTACAAATTACAACTTTCATTCATCAATAGCTTCTTGATATGTATGTACTGTAAAAGTAAAAAGAGCTATAATAAAAAAGGACGAAAATTATCAAGTTAAAGACGTAATTCTGCAATTCCTCCACTTTTCTATAAGAGTTTATTTTGTTAATAACGTTTTTTTACTTTCAACTCCTTTCAGATTTAGGAGTATTATATTAAAGAGAAAAAAATATATAAAAGAAAAGAAAGATTGAAAGGTTATATATTGTCAAACTATAATAAAAAAGCAAGAAAATTACAAAGTGAAATATTTGGTACGACTATCATATTTACGTAACTAACATAAATTGTTTAAATGATATATAATCCTCTTACATTTAACAACTAATTAAATCAGAGGTTACGTTTCCTTATCGGCCACATATTTTTAATATCATTTTTATTATATTAATATGGGATACACACGTATTCATAAGCTAATAAAGTAAAAAGGGAGTAGCCGGCTTATGGTTGATTGAAGTGCAATAGAGATGGGGCATTGAAAGAATACCATTATAATTAAAAATGAAACTAGGAAGGCCAATATGAGCCTAATTCGCTGACAATTTGTACTTCTTAATTCATCAAGTTTTATGGTTTCATAAAATATAATAAAATATCGGATAACACGATCGATGGTAGTGTTAATAGACCAGAGAATTTCCTCCATTGACTTTATTATCCTTTTCACAACAGGGACGATACATCTTCCAAACAAATGCAAGAAACATATAAATTAAAGTTTATACATTGCAACTAAACATAGTACATTTTTATAAGCACAACTCATCAAACTTTTGGTACCTAATCCATATGTCACACAACTTAAAATAAATAACCTTATTGGCGTACTAACTAATTTTTAAAAGCCATTCGCCGTATATCCTCCATCAGCAAATATGATCTGGCCTGTGACGTATGAAGCAGCCGGGAAGCAAAGGAACGCCACAACAGATGAAATCTCATTAGGCTTTCCTGGTCGGCCCAATGGAGTTCGAACAATATATTTGTCTATTTGTTCCTTTTGCACAGGATTTTTCTGCAAAAATATTTATAATAAATCTATTTTCATTGAATTTTTATAATCTATTTTCATGCTCATGTAAAAAGCCGGACAATCGACTTACAATTGCTGCTTCTATGAGAGGGGTTGCGATGACTGCTGGTGCAACTGCATTAACACGAATATTATCCTTAGCCCATTCGCATGCCAAGTTTTTTGTCATTTGATTCATTGCAGCTATGCCATAGGAAAGAGAAAATCATTGAGTCATATATACATAAATTATATTTTATTTATGTATAAAATATAATCATGAAATGATAATTTACTTTGTTTTTGTCTCAATCTTTATTATCGCATTGACATTTGGGTGTCATGTACGCACTAACAAACCATTAATCGACCTCTCACCAGCTTAAGTGGATGCGTAATTCAGCTAACCAAGCTTAATTAAGTAGCATTTGAAGAAATATTCTAGGTTATGATAGTGACTTTTCAAATTCTCATCAATTGATCTCAACAATTTTATCACTAAATAAAGTATTTTATAACAATAGTTGCTTGTAAATCATTTTTAGATTATGTGTTGAAGTGAAAAAATGACTTGGTATCAAAAACATTAAAAAAAAATGATTAAAAGCCCGTTTGGCTTAGCTGATTTAGAGTAGCTGATAAGCATTAGGTGCTAAAAAATATTTTTAAGTGTTGACGCTGATTTAAAAAATAAGTAGATACGTGTTTGGATAAAAGTGTCGAAATTAATAATAAGCAGCTGAAAAATGGGTATACGAAGAGTTTTGTTCTAAAAAGAAGTATTTTAGCAATAGAATAATAAATATTTTTGTTAAAGCTAAAATGCTTATAAGCTAAAATTTGATAATTTGGGGGAGACCAACTTATGACTTATTTTTGACTTATAAGCACTTAATTTATAAGCACTTTTAATTTTACCAAACGCGTAGATAATCCAAAAAATACTTATAAGCCAATTTGACCAGCTTATAAGCTTAGCCAAACATCCTCTAATTCTATGTTATTTTTTAAGAAATTTGTTAAGTCTCATTATCAACATGTTATCCAACTACTCTTTTTGGTTATGTATAAAACTCAAAAGGATTTTTGAAGAAACTTATTGTCTCAGACCTCTCAAGAAACTTAGAAAACTATTTTGTCTACGGAATTCAGATTCAGTCATCCAAAGCAATTGCTGGTCTTATTGTTTGAGCTGCCCCTGTTCTTGATTGAACTTTACGATGGTATTAAATTTTACCTTTAGTTGCAGAATAGACGGACATTGCTGGTAACGCTACAAGAGATGCAATTGAAGAGATGGAGATGAGATTTCCATTTCCTGATACCTTCAACAGGGGATATGCAAGTTGAGATAAGTGGTAACTGGACTCAAAATTAGTAACCATCATGCTGTTGTAATCCTCGCCACTGTAGTCTATAGCCTCCTTATATGTAATCACCCCAGCATTATTCACCTAAAATTTTGGCAATAAGGAAAGTTAATACGACAAATTAGATGAATCAATTACATAGTAGAAGGAGAAGAAACAGAGGTAGATCAACATGTATTCAAAAGAAAACTTTTTACAGTGTTGGGAAGGAAGCAAGTTAGTTTTTTTTCAATAGTTCCCTTAAATCCTGTCTTTCGTTCGCTAATTTTTTTTACTATGAACGAGATCTTTGAAATTCCATCATAACAGCATCAAATGGGTAAGATATAGGATTCTTGTCTGAGTCGCGTGAATCACAAAATGGATCACATTCATCATTCATTGTTAGATCCAAGCATTTGAAGATCATTCGGTTGTAAAAGAGTTCTTATTGGACTATTAATTTTCTTCGACAATATACATAGTTTGACATTTAGCAAAGAAGTATCTACAGGGGCGATTTAGCACTACGTTAAAGAGTTAATCTGAATCCACAATTTTTAAGCAGAGCATAATTTATAACCTTCTTTCCATTTTGTCGCATCCTAATATAATAAAGACCAAGACAAGTTGTTTCAGGTCCAGATATCTCCCTTTAAGATTGCCAAATAATTTTAAAAAGTTAACAAGTTCAATATTAAATTTTTTAAAAGTCAAACTCTTAAAACTTAAATCTTGGATTCGCCTCGATATATATCCTAATGATTTAATTTGATACATACCAAAATGTCGAGCCTCCCATTGAAATAAAGGGCAACAGTGTCCATAAGCTTCTCCCTCTCGGAACGTGACATAAGGTCGCATACAGTACCAGCTACTTGAAATCCCTTGCTCTTCCATTGCTCTAAGCATTCGTCAAGCTCTTTTTTATTACGTGAACATGTGTATACTGTTGCTCCAAAATATGCTAATTCTTCAACTATAGCATACCTAAAATAAACAAAATTTACCTTTATTATATTATCTATCTCATCATCATCAATAGATCAGTATATACATTGAAAAAATTTGTCACTCACCCAATGCCTTTAGTGCCACCGGTAACAAGTGCAGTTGTGCCTTTGAGTGTCCACAAACTTCCTCTATCTTCGCCGCTAACTTGTGATTCAGCCATAAGCTTTTTGGTTTTATCTAGAAATGGATGGGGGGTGGAGATGAACCAAACCAAATTGCTAAACTGATTTGTGGTCTTAAATGTAAGTTGGAGTTATTAAATAGTTCAATCCGTACTTTATAAATTTATGCAACATGGAAGGTGAGACGCTTAATATTAAATTAGTGGTGGCAAAATGGATTAAATAAATAATTATTCACTAGTATTCTCAACTAAAAAATAGATTGGGTTATAAACTTTTTTTAAAAAGTGGATTAGATATAGATAAGAACCATATTATCTACTTTGAAAATGGATAACCAATAAATAACTAATGGTTTAATTTTTATATTTTTAAAGACACAAATTAGAGGTTTCTCAACTTTGGAAGACTTGAAGTTCTCCTAAAAGTGATTATATTCAAGAAGTCATGGATGTATGAATACACATATCAGTTAATCGGTTTCGTGTATGTATTAAATATGAGTAGTGTTAGATAATTTATCCGATTTTACATTTTAACCGCCGATATCCTGCCCAATCCACGTGTTAGTCACCCTTTACATTAAATTAACCACCCACATAAGCTTCTGACTTTTTAAATAAACTATTTTAGCGTACATTCATTGCACGTATGCCTTACGTCAAATAAATATGTATACAAGAACAATATGTCTATTTTTTTTTTTAAAACAAATTCGTATCAATTTAGCATTGATATATTTGTGATAATATCCATATATATTAACCTTGTATTACATTTGCAATTGTTTGTAAATTCGAAAAGGAAAATATTTAGGAGCATTTATGAAAACCATAGTTTTTGAATAAGAAAAATCAATCTAGCTGTCATCAAACTTAGAGTTATTCTCACCATTTTAATCCCATTTTATTCTCTTCTTTGAATTGTCAGCTTATTCCCATCTCAAAATAAAAATACAAAATATAATTGGCATGAGAATAATATTACTAAATAACATATATCTAAATAAAATTACAGACAAACACAAAAAATACTAAGTAGCACAGAGTTTACATTAATAATTGAAACTTGGATCATAAAATAATAACTTATGTCATCATGTCAATAAAAAACTTATATAAACTATGAAATACAAGGCACATAAAAAACAATCCAAAAGCCTAAAAAAATTCATTCCTCCTAATCTTCTTCTAAGATCATATGGATGACATATTTATTGGATAATTAATATACATACAAAGATATAGTAGAACAAAATAACACTTATTTATATAATCAGGGGCAGATCTACCTTATAGGTAAGGGTAGTACGATAGAAGTTACGTTCTAAAATATGCTGGCTCAATCAAGGGGACATGAGCTCACAATTCTTCCATATTTGTGCCACAAATCATATAAGAACTAATAAGATTGTATTTTTCAAAGATATGGAGGGTAACTGGATAGTCGATCCTCTTGAAATCATGGATCACACTCACAACTATTTTAAGCAAATTTTCTCTACGGACCACATTTACTCTGACTGGTCAGCTATTAAAAATGACCCTCTTAGTTACAAATTTTATAACTTATCTTTCTTAGACAATCCTTTGTTCCAGTCAGAACTCAAAAAATTAATTTTTGATTTTAAACCTTTTAATCACCCGGTCCAGATGGTCTTCATCCGCTCTTCTACCAAAAGTATTGGCAACTTTTAAGAACCTCTGTCACAAGCTTTGCCATCAAGTATTTGAATGAGGCAAACTACCAGAGGCGATAAATAAAACTTATGTCTGCCTTATCCCAAAAATTCTCAACTCTAATAATTTGAAATATTTATGACCTATTGGGCTTTGTAACACAATTTATAAAATAATCTAAAAAATCAATAGACTAAAACACTTTAAAAAAAATTAATTTGCCCTTATCACAGCTTCATAAAGGGTAGATATACTAGTGACAATGCTATTATAGTTCAGGAACTAATGCTTAAAATGAACAAATAATGCGGTGCAAAGGCTAACCTAGTTATGAATATAGACCTAGAAAAAGCTTTCGATCGATTAGTTTATTTATAGAACCCTTCGTTGTTTTAATTTTCCTACAAAAATCTCTACCTTAATTATTGATTGCATCACAACCAGAATGATAGATGTCTTAGTTAATGGTAGTACGAGTAATTTCGTCTCTCCTAGTAGAGGTATAGGCATAGAGATCCTTTATCTCCTTATATGTCACGACCCTAAATCCGAACTCGTTCGTGATGACGCATCTCATGAAGACAAGGTCAGCCGAAACACTTCCAATTCATCTTAAGAAATTAAAATAATAAATATTAAGTCTCTAACAGAATAAAATCCAAAATAAGGTAAACAGTACAATTTGCGAAATAAAATACAACCTGACATCGGAGTGTTACCAGTCATGAGCATCTATAATAATACTACAAGTCTGAAAGATTTGCTCCACTACTACATAACTGAACCCGAAGGAAAATAAGATAGAGGAAGAATGCACTAGGTTGCGAATCGCCGGGCTGTTACCTAGTAAATCTCCGAATTCTACTGGATAGCTCTCAACACTCACAAGCAAGACCTGAAGTGCTCGAATTTGCACACAAGAGTGCATGGAGTAAAGGTAGTACTCTAACTCAGTGAGTAATAACCACAAATGAAAACTGAGCAATACAAAATCACGTAAAATACAACAATAAGCTATAAGAGGGAGAATAAAATGAGTAAGTGCAATTAAACAGTATAATCTTATAAAGCATCTTTTAAGGAGTTAAACGAATAAAGAAAAACAGCCAGAAAAGGTAAACACATAAAAATCGCCCCTCAGGCACCATAACAATCGAAGCAGCCCCTCGGGCAATAACATAGAACAATACTAGCCCCCGGGCTCTATCTCATATCACAATGGGTACCCACGCTCACTAGGGTGTACAGATGATAACTAGGGATTTTGCCATGTTTTATACTCGTTCTTGCTTACGATTTGGTTATAAATTGTTGCAAAACAATCTCAAAAGGCTCATAAGTGTGCTTGATTGCAGGTTTGATCGACAAATTGACGAAATATCAAAGATCGGCTCAAAGGGAGTGAAACTTGCTAAAGTATCAAAGACAAGGCAAACTGAGGGCAAAAAGGCCTAGTGCAGCCACATTCGACTTCCTACAGTCCGCACTAGGTAGATTCAGAGAGTGCGATCCAAGGCAAAACACCTAGTGCGACCGCAGTTCATTCTATGTAGTCCGCACTAGGTAGATTCAAAGAGTTGGCAAAATCAGGCTTCAAGTAATGCGGCCACCGTACATATTGCACGGTCCGCGGTGAAGGCTCTGCGGCCACACGACCATTTTGTACGGTCCGCAAAATAGAGATTTAGAGAGTTGAAATTTCTAGAGTCCAAGCCTATGCGGTCCACGGTCATTTTTGTGCAAACCGCGCTAGCTGCCTGTGTGGCCACGGTCCATTCTGCGCGGTACGCGGAACCCAACTTCAAAGAGCCAAGTTTTGAAATCCAAGAGCCTAGTGTGGCCACTGCCCTTTTTGTGCGGTCCGCACTGACCCCATAGGGGCATTTTTATCTAATTTTCCCAGCTTAATAGAAATAGAACATTTTGCCATTTTTAGGGTATCATTTAATTCCATAATTCAGCTGAACTCGTGAGGACACCATTTGCCACCATTTTTGGGTTCTTAGCTTCAAATTAACGATAGATTCTTGTAATATAATATAGCATTTAGTTAATATGTCTTGTTCTTCATCCATTTCTCTATTTTCTTGTTTAAGCATGTGTAGCTAAACCCATTAGCTAGGGTTGTGGCTCAACCTTAGTATGGGTAATTAATGGGTGTTGCTATCTAGGGTTAGATTGACTATAGGTGTTTGCTATTTGGGTTGATTTTATGTTTAATCTATGAATAGGTGGTTGCAAACACTAATTTTTGTTTTTTGGATTTGACTCTTCTTGAGAAAAAGAGTTTAAGTCTCCAAAATTGACCCAACAAGGAATTGAGATGGACTCATGAGAAATGATAGTCCCAATTAACGGGTTAAACCTCGAGAGAGTAATCACCCTAGTTGCTTGATCTAATTTGCCTAACCATTTGGTCTCGAGAGAGTCAATTAGGCAAAATTACTCTCTCTACAGAGAGGTGTGAGAGTGGATAAAATTGTTCAACGGTTATAGCATAAGCCCCACAAATGTCAATCGAACCTTAATAACATATACCCGTCAATTAGCGACCTAGGTGATGTCACGACCCTAGTTCCATTTTTCCCATTAGATATAACTTTAGCAATTATCTGATAGCATAATTCTAGTTTCAATTAGTAGTTTCATAATAGTAGTTTATAATTGAAATCCCTAGTGAGCATCGTCGATGTTAAATGGGTCGGGCTGCATGCCGCATCGATATATGGATCGGGCTGCATGACGCAGCGGTACCGATACTGTTTGATGTGTTTAACTTATTTTATTTGTCTACTATTATATGCAGTTGTTCTTCTTCTTGCAATATTTAACTATTGTTCTGGTATTATCTGATAACCGAGTGTGGTGCCTGAAAGGCGGACTTCTGTGCTTATCTGCACTATTTATTTCTGCATTCATTTGCATAGCTGTTGAAAAAAAGTCATTTTCAAAAGAGGTTTTAAACTGAGCTGAGATATTTTTAAAGGTTTTATAGCTTCACTACTTTCTCTCAAGGGCTTTTCACTGCTCCCATATAGCATGATGGTTTGCTTTACATGATTTCTTACTGCTCAGTTGTTATTTACCCTTATTATTTACTGAGTTGGAGTACTCACTTTACTCCATGCATCTCGTGTGCAGTTGTAGGTATTTATTCACCCAACATCAGGAATAGGTTGTTTGGAGGCAGAGTTGTAAGGGCTTAGCGAGGTGATTGCCAGCGTTTGCAGCACCATTTTCTTTCTGTGACATTCATTATTCCTATTCAGTGTACTTCTAGACTTGTAAATGTAAATATCATCCTTATAGATGCTTGTGACTTGTGACACCTTGGTTTGGGTTGTGTCGGGAAGGTTTCCCTCATTGTATCCGCTATTTCCGCACATCATGGCTATTAAGTCATGTTTAGGACTGTTTATGTTAAGTAACTTCTTATAAAGGAGTTTCATGTTGGTCTGGATGGCCTTGTCTTCACGAGAGGCACCATCACGATCGGGTTTGAGAATCGGGACATGACAGTAAGCTTCAGGAATATTTAGAAAAATCTGAAATCCTATTCTCCAAAAAAAACTCATGTGTTTAGCTGATGTTTTAATTACTGCCTTTTGTAGTCTTGCGGAGGATAGGGATCCTTTGTACATAGAACTAGAAAAATCTAAACATACCAGAGAAGATTTAGTGGCTGCAATTACTGATAAAAAAACCATTGAAATTCTTAGAAAAGAAAAGAGTGATCTGTTAGCAGAAACTGCAAACCAAAGGGAACTAATAGTAAAGCCATTGACTAATTCAAAACCTGAAAGCTCTGAAAGAGGAAAAAAGATAGTTAGTGAGGAATATTTTTGGCTTGAAGATAAGGTAAAGGCCTTGAGATATAGGATGTGTGCTGAAATTGAGAAAAATGAGCTACTCCAAGCCAATCTAGAAAAAGTAATGACTGATATTGGAAGGTCTCTAAAGTGGACCTTGTCCTTAGAAGCTACCACTGCCTTGCTCAATAATGACAGTGAAAAAAGGTGGGGAGCAGGGTTTCCTAGGGATAAAACTCCTCACTACCCTCACAGTAAGAGTGCCACTGCATCTAAGAATTGGCCGTGTACCCAATATAGGATCACTGGGCACTCCAAGGAAGGTGTCTAGGCCAAGAATCAATCAGTACCAAAAGACAAACTGGTTGTTGAAACTGTGACCACAAAAAAGAGGCAGGTTTCACTCACAAAAAACGCACATTACCTGCATGGACTAAGAGATCTCTTATTTATTCTCTTGGTTACTACAAGGGACCCAAACTTGTTTGGGTTCCTAAAACTAACTCCTAATCTCTTGTGTAGGGAACAGTGAAGGGAACCAGTCAACAATGGTTCATGGATAGTGGATGTTTGAAACACATGACTAGGAACACCACAAACTTTCTTCGCTAAAATTCCTACAAGGAGGGAATGTATCCTTTGGAAACGGCAAAAAGGTTCTTGGAGTTGGAAAAGTTGGGAAGTCACTCACTCACTCTATTGAAAATATGTATTATGTCAATGGACTTAAGTACAATCTCCTGAGTGCTTCTCAAATTTGTGACAAAGGAAATAAGGTGGAATTCTTGTCCAAAATATGTGCAGTCACTAACCTTGTGACCGGTGAAATAGTTTTGATGGCCAAAAGATACAAGGACTTCTATGCTGCTGATTTCAAATCCTTATAGAGTAGTGATCTAAGTTGTCTGAAGGCGCTTTATGATGATGCTAAAATATGGCACAGAAGACTAGGTCATGCAAGCTTTTACCTTTTGAACAAACTAACTCAGAAGGACCTGGTCCATGGTCTGCCAATGTCACAATTCAAAACTCAAAAAATCTGTGATGCATGTGCTAGAGGAAAACATGTAAAGTCCTTCTTCAAGTCAAAAAGAGATGTAAGCACCCCAAAGCCGCTTGAGCTCCTGCATATGGATCTGTGTAGATCTATGAGGGTGCAAAGTAGAGAAGGAAATAGATACATTTTCATAATCGTGAATGACTATTCCAGATTCACATGGACTCTATTTCTCTAAACAAAAGATGAAACTACTGAAGTATTTGTGGCCTTTGTGAAGAAAATCCAGGTGAAGATGGAGTCTAGAGTTATATGCATTAGATCAAATCATGGGACAGAATTTGACAATGTCAAATTTGATCAATTCTACAATGAAAACGGCATCACTGACAACTTCTCAGCTCCCAGAACTCCACAACAAAATGGAATAGTAGAAAGAAAGAACAGAACTCTGGAAGAAATGGCAAGAACAATGCTGATTGACAGTGGACTTGCAAAGAACTTCTAGGCTGAAGCTGTCAACACTACTTGCTACTTCGTGAATAGGTGCATGGTCAGATCAATTCTGAACAAGACCCCATATGAATTCCTGAATGGAAGAAAATCCAAGTCGATTTACCTAAGAACATTTGGATGCAAATGATATGTTCTCAACAATGGAAAGGATCAGCTTGGTAAGTTTGACGCCAAAAGTGATGAAGGGATATTTCTTGGATACTCTTCTCAAATCAAGGCTTACAAGTTATATAACAAGCGGACTCAATGTGTTGAAGAAAGCTTCCATGTTATTTTTGATGAATCTCACCTATCATTTGAGAAGAGTGCTGAGGAAGATCAAGATGGAGAACCTTTACTTGTTCCTACTGAAGTCACTAACATGACAAACGAAAAGGCAGATATGATGTGTGTCACACCTCCTTTTGGCGCTGACCCGCGAGGGCACGAGGTAAAGGGAGTTTTTCCAATTGAAGGACAACCAAAACGGGATTCATTTATTGAGAGATTCGGAGTCGCCACTTGGAAGATTTATGGTGTCCCAAGTCACCGGTTGAATCCTGAATCGAGGAAAAGAAGGACTCTATTAAATAGTCTGCGTACCAGAAATCCGGATAAGGAATTTTGTTAACCCGCGAGAAGGTATTAGGCATTCCCGAATTCCGTGGTTCTGGCACGGTCACTCAATTGTCATATTTTGGGTTCTTAACCTGATTTACAACATATTAACATACAGTGCAATTTTAATATGATTTACCGCTTTTTGTCAATTGTTACTACTTAAGAAAATGAACGTTGTCTAAGAACACGTTTTTGGATCACGTCACATGAAATGCACTCGGATCCTCGACACATTCGTATTCAACGTTGTTGGATTTGGATTCGAGTCGCATGAAATGCACACCCGTATTTAAGAAAGGTAAAATAATTAAAACCACACCTAAAGTGACTAATGTATTACTACTTTGCGAAGGGCCGTGCAATTTGCTAAATGACATATCTTGATTTCTAAGGATTAAAAATAATCATCTGAAGATCATGAGTTATCTATTTATTTTTTTTTGCATTATAGCGCACCTTGATTTTAAAAAATAGTTATTATCAAACATCCGAGGGCCAAGCTTTATTAGAAAATAGTGATAAGTAAACTTTATATGTCGCAAGCACCGTGCTTGAATGCAAAATCAGCACTTAATATTTCATTCATTTTTCTTTATTTAATTCTAAAAGGCTAAAATGCTAATCTTCGAAAATCAAAGAAAAACAAATAAGAATGCAATGACTAAATCTGTCCAGATTTACCAACTAAATTCAAATTGAATCATAATTTATATACGAACACGTACAAAGAAACTAAGCTAACATGGAATACAATATGCTTACTTAAACTGGAAATTAGATGGGGATGGTTAAAAAAAATAAATATTAGAAAGTAAAAGGGGACTGTTTCTATGCTTCAACACTTCATTTTTAATTCAATCTTCAACTTTCATTCCACGATCAAAGAGTTACAAGAGTCATGTACCTGAGATTTAAAACAGATAACCAAAAGAGGGAATGTCAGCAGCAGCTCCAAATAGCAACAGTTTTAAAACAGTAGCAAGTCCCCAGGAATAACAATTTCACAACCCGGAAATACCAAATGCGATTGCAAACAGAAACAGAAGAAACCAGAAGTAAAGCACAATAATTTTTGGTTTTAGACACTCTAAGGAAAGGAAACTTCAAACTCAAAATGAAACACAATTGCTTCTCAAAAGACTTTACTCTCACTATTCACTCTTAGAATTCTTAAAATCTTTTAGCTCTTTTAAAATTCTGTTCTCTTTCCTCCTCTTTGTATCTGTCCGTTCTCTTCTTTTATATGCTTTATTTCTTGATTTAAGCCTTAGTGGATAATTAATTAGTCTATTCTTTAACCCTTAAAATTAGAAAGGTGTTCCCCACTAACCTTTATCTATTAACCTTTTAATTCTACTTAGAATTGTCTCCAATCAGTTCATTAGTAGCCCTTAATTAACCAGCAACCCTTTATTCCTAAAGTTGATATTATTATGCTAGGCTACCTAATTTGACCCCTTCAAATAACACTCACATTCGTCCACCAGACACATTAAAGATTCTGACAGTAACCAATAACTTTCCAACTTAAACAATCTAACAAATTAAAACATTTATTCAAGAACAAAGGTCACATACATCACAAAATACATAAACTAACTAAAGATACCTAATGGAAGCTAAGATATGCTAGTAAAAAATAGAATAAAGAAAATCACAATTCATGCCAAGCACTCTTCAAGCTACTGTGACGAGATGAGAGCAGAATGAACACATTAAGAAAACCAATCTCATTGTACTAACTTTGTTACTTTCTCATTTAATCCATAAAACAACACATATAGAGCTAATTTCTACTTCTTTTATTGCTAACAAAACTGATATGCAGAAAGCAAACAAAATTACATAATAAAATATTTAAACCAAAAACTAAAGACAACAGAAACTTTCATGTAAGGAAAATGATGAATTAAAGGAAATGAAGGAAAAAAAACATTTGATATGGAAATTTTGTCGATAAATTGAGAGACAAATTTTTTCATGAAATGGATACACCTCATAGTCGTTCTTCCAGATCACAACGAAACCAAAAACAAACGGACTAGAAGAAAATTCCAATGAAACTTCGATCCAGCGAGCTCGACCGGAACATGGTTACCTTACTCGACTATCTTTACTCGAATTCGGCTCGCTCCGTAGCAGATGAAACAGTATAAAGGACTGCTTGTTGGGGTGAAGGGCGAGTTGTCCTTTGGTATGGCTGTTCGAGTTGGAGGCCGCTCGAGCTGGAGGAGTGACTGGTCGGTGCGGCAGTGTTCACGACGTAGGGGGGGTGTTTGGTCGTCGATGAAGGTGCTGGAGAAAGGGCGGCGGCTGTTGGTTGAAGGTGGGGGTGGCCGGCGGCTGAAAAAGATGAAAAGGGGGTGAAGTGTTTTAGGTTTAGGGTTAGGAAAAAATGAAGATAAAATGAAAGAGGCGGTTCATTTGGGTTGTGTCTGAAACGGGTCGGGGCGGACGGAATTGGGCTGGGTAGTGGGTGAATTGGGATGGGTTTCAAGGATTGGGCTTAGGGATTTAATTAAAAATAGCCCAATCCAAATTTCCCCTTGCTATTTTTTGCTCTCTCTCTTGTTTTATTTTCTAATTTCAAAAAATCAAAAATCCTAGATTAAATTATAGAAACCAAAAATTATCTTTAAAAGAATAATAGTTGAATCTCGATAATAGTTATCACACATAATTAACATACCAAAAATTAAAAACAAAATTACACAATTGGACATTAAATGGTAAAAAAAATGCAAAAAATACATTATTTTGTGATTTTTCATTTTCGTAAAACAAACTTAAATACTCTTAATTATAAACTTGAATTATATGCAAATGCAACATATTTTTATATTTTTTATTTATTTAAATAAATAAACATGCACACACAACCGCAAACAATAAGAGAAAAAATAACATAAAATTCACAAATATTGCAAACAACACAAAACTTCTTTTATTTTGAATTTTTTGAGAGTAATTCTCATATAGGGCAAAAATCACGTGCTCACAGCTGCCCCTCTTTGCGCGGAAATATGAAGAGTTTTTGTGCAAAGATAAGTGAGTGGATACGAGCGATTTTTGTCCGTTTGAGCACTCCGTATGAAGCATTTTTTGAAAGACTTGACCGAACCTTTGCTTCAAAAGTTCTCCTACATATCCCTAGCTAAAAGGGAATCAGGTCAATGTAGTTCGGGAAGTTTCGGTAGCCGGGACTACCGTGACTGCTATGATCTTGCTGTTATTGCTGTTGTATGCTATTACCACTACTTTACTGAACTCCTTATTACATTGTGCTAAAAGGAAAACAAGAAGCTAAGCTAGTCTATGGATCATAAGATCTCATCTGTCTTCATGTCGCCTTGCGTTCTTGTCATCTTGTGACTCTTTCAGTGCTTCCTACCATGAACTTGGAGGCGGCTCCGGCCTTTGCTTCTTTGAACATCCGTGCTCCTCGTTTTGCTTAATATGATGTGGATATAGCCTTCTCCGTCGAGTCTGCTATGTTGAGGAGGTAGACAAAGTTTGAAAGTTGTTCTTCTCCTGGTGCATCTCATATCTCTTCTGACTTATGCGCTTGGATTTTTGCGCTGAAAACTTTGCCATAATCTCCTGCTTTAGGATGGGTTACTGGTTTCAAAACCTGTAACGCGAAGTGCTTTTCCGGCCATTGTTGCCTTCTTTCTCACTGTTGAGCTCGGATTTGTGTTAGGGATCTTCCGATGTGTCCCTCTGCCTTCATGGTGTGTGTTGGTTTCAATACCTGCTATGTAAAAACTGAAAATGTATTCCCTTGTTATGCAGGTGGGCGCATAATGCTAAGGTACGAAAAATGTATTCCCTTGTTATACAGGTGGGCACCTAATTACTAAGACATGAAAGTTGTTCCCTTGTTATACAGGTGGGCGCCTAATTACTAAGACATGAAAAGTATTCCCTCGTTATATAGGTGGGCGCCTAATTTCTGAGACATGAAAAATGTATTCCCTCGTTATACAGGTGGGCGCCTAATTTCTAAGACATGAAAAATATATTCCCTCATTATACAGGTGGGCACCTAATTGTTAAGACATGAAAAATGTATTCCCTCGTTATACAGGTGTGCGCCTAATGCTAAGACATGAAAATTATTCCCTCGTTATACAGGTGGGCGCCTAATGCTAAGACATGAAAATTATTCCCTCGTTATACAGGTGGGCGCCTAATGCTAAGACATGAAAATGTATTCCCTCGTTATACAGGTGGGTGCCTAATTGTTAAGACATGAAAATGTATTCCCTCGTTATACAGGTGAGTGCCTAATTGTTAAGACATGAAAAATGTATTCCCTTGTTATACAGGTGGGCGCCTAATTGTTAAGACATGAAAAATGTTCCCTCGTTATACAGGTGGGCGCCTAATGCTAAGACATGAAAATTATTCCCTCGTTATACAGGTGGGCGCCTAATGCTAAGACATGAAAATTATTCCCTCGTTATACATGTGGGCGCCTAATGCTAAGACATGAAAATGTATTCCCTCGTTATACAGGTGGGTGACTAATTGTTAAGACATGAAAATGTATTTCCTCGTTATACAGGTGAGTGCCTAATTGTTAAGACATGAAAAATGTATTCCCTCGTTATACAGGTGGGCGCCTAATTGTTAAGACATGAAAAATTTTCCCTCGTTATACAGGTGGGCGCCTAATGCTAAGACATGAAAATGTATTCCCTCGTTATACAGGTGGGTGCCTAATTGTTAAGACATGAAAAATATTCCCTCGTTGTACAGGTGGGCGCCTAATTGTTAAGACATGAAAATATTCCCTCGTTGTACAGGTGGGCGCCTAATTGTTAAGACATGAAAATGTATTCCCTCGTTATACAGGTGGGCGCCTATTTGCTAAGACATGAAAAATATTGTCTCGTTGTACAGGTGGGCGCCTATTTGTTAAGACATGAAAAATATTCCCTCGTTGTACAGGTGGGCGCCTAATTGTTAAGATATGAAAATGTATTCCCTCGTTATACAGGTGGGCGCCTAATGCTAAGACATGAAAATGTATTCCCTCGTTATATAAGTGGGCGCCTATTTGTTAAGACATGAAAAATGTTCCCTCGTTATACAGGTGGGCGCCTAATGCTAAGACATGAAAATGTATTCCCTCGTTATACAGGTGGGCACCTAATGCTAAGACATGAAAATGTATTCCCTTGTTATACAGGTGGGCGCCTAATTACTAAGACATGAAAAATGTTCCCTCGTTGTACAGGTGGGCGCCTAATTGTTAAGACATGAAAAATGTATTCCCTCGTTATATAGGTGGGCGCCTATTATCTAAGACATGAAAAATATTCCCTCGTTGTACAGGTGGGCGCCTAATTGTTAAGACATGAAAAATGTATTCCCTCGTTATACAGGTGGGCGCCTAATGCTAAGACATGAAAATTATTCCCTCGTTATACAGGTGGGCCCCTAATGCTAAGACATGAAAAATATTCCCTCGTTGTACAGGTGGGCGCCTAATTGTTAAGACATGAAAATGTATTCCCTTGTTATACAGGTGAGCCCCTATTTGCTAAGACATGAAAAATATTCCCTCGTTATACAGGTGGGCGCCTATTTACGATGACATGAAAAATGTTCCCTCGTTGTACAGGTGGGCTCCTAATTGTTAAGACATGAAAAACGTATTCCCTCGTTATACAGGTGGGCGCCTAATGCTAAGACATTAAAAATATTTGCTTGCTTCCTTGTTCAACCGAGAAAAGTTTTGTCAATGACAGAAAATTTTCTGCCCCAGTTCGTGTGACTTTCATTGTGGCGTATCTCCTTGCCATTTCAACCTTTATTTTCCTGTAAAACCAAAGAAAATTTTGTTAGTTTCAAAACATGGTGAGTGATCTTGATACTCCTGCTGAGACTGTTTGTTTTTCTTTTCTTCCATCTCTCTTGCTATTTGCCTCTCAATTGGTTGAGGATAATTTCACTTGCTGGGGATGGTTTCTCTGTTGGGGATAGACTTTCCATTATCCGTATCCCCCTCTCTTTCTTCAAAACACTCTGGGGGAGTCTTTTTCAACTTCAAGCCACTCTCTTTACGAGTTATTTTTTCCTTCAATACTGTAGGGGCCAAGATGTTATAGATGCAGATATTAGGATCACTTGCTATTGATGGGTTTTCCTTTCTCCTTCCTTTTCTGTGTGGTCTTGACCATCTCCAAACTTGGTCAACAATCCATCAGAGTTCTGCTGAGGGTCTTCTTGGAACTTGATTTGTAAGTTCCTCAAACATCACTTATCAACTTTTCTCCATACTCTCCATTGTACTGTCTCGACGACTGGTAGTTGACTTTAAAAACCTTTCTCTTAAATACAAAGAGAACGAATTTCTAGAAAAAGTCTTTTAGACAAAAGAAATGAAAAGAAAAAGAGAAAATATTTCTGAACAAAATGCTGAGAAAAGCAAAGAAAAAGAACTTATTTGGATGGTATGACTGTTCCCAATGATCATGTCATGCATTCCGGATTAAATGACCCAGTCTATTTGTATCAATCAAACTTTCTGATGGCCTTATTTGCCCGGGGTAAACAGATGTGCAATTCTTTGCTCATGTGGATCATTTCCGCCAAAACTCGCCCTGTCGACTCATAGCACCCTTCGAGGGGTTTTCACTAATGAGACTCTCTCATTTCTCTCAGCTCACGTCGCCTTAAGGTGCCCGTGAAGGTTTTCACCCTAAAACTCTCTCATTTTGATTCATCTCAGCTTACATCGCCCTACAGTGCCTTTTGAAGGTTTTCACTGATAAGACTCTCTCATTTTATTTTCCAGTTGGGGATTGGAATGTTGCCGATAAGATTCTCTTTGTTGGGAATTCTCTCAGCTCATGGTCCTTTTCTAGTCGAGAATCAGTGTATAACCCCGAGCTCTTTTCTTCCTATCCTGATACTTATTAAACAATGATTGGGAGATCTTTTGGACATAAGATGGGTTTTTGTGTGGGTAAAAAGGATCATCAAGAAGTTTTAAATAACTTGATAAGTAAAGGAATACAACTCTTGGAATCAAAATATCTAAATAGAAACATAAATTCTGCTCCAGTTTTCTTGTTTGGGGATTTTTGAATTGCGTGACCTTTTGTCACATTGTGACCGAGCCGTGTGGCGCCTACGTATCCTTCTTGAGGAATCAGGTCAAACGTAGTTCAATCAACTTGTGTTTTTATTATCACCATTTTTTCTGTTTCTCATTTTATTCTTTTTCTTTCTTTTTCTTTTATTTTTAACGATTCCAAAAGAGGGGTATGAAACAAAAATAATTAAGGCTCAAAAGGGAAAGCAAAAGTTGAAAGTGTTTGGATAGAAGAAAGAACTGCCTCTGTCATTTCATTGTTCAATAAGCACCAAATACAGACAAATGAGCAAGCCATTATCATGATCAAAGAAATTACACATAATATCTCTTGACTGCATCATAGTTGATGGCCATGTCGGTGTTTCTTCCTTCAATATCTGTTAGACACAAAGCGCCGTTGGATAGCACCCCGGTCACAATATAAGGTCCTTGCCAATTTGGGGCGAACTTGCCCTTCGCTTCAGTTTGGTACGGGAGAATCCTTTTCAACACTTGTTGCCCTACTTCAAATTTTCTGGGGCACACCTTCTTATTGTAAGCTCTTTCCATTCTCCTCTGATACAATTGGCCATGACATACTGCTGCCAATCTCTTTTCATCAATTAAACTCAACTGATCCAATCGAGTTTTGACCCATTCGTCATCATCAATCTCATCTTCAGCGATAATTCGGAGAGATGGAATCTCAACTTCTGCTGGTATTACTGCTTCAGTTCCATATACCAACAAGTAAGGATTTGCACCTACTGAAGTGAGGACAGTAGTGCGATAACCCATCAATGCAAATGGTAGCTTTTCATGCCATTGCCTAGACCCTTCTACCATTTTTCTCAATATCTTCTTTATATTCTTGTTTGCTGCCTCAACTGCGCCATTAGCTTTAGGACGAAATGGGGTGGAATTACAATGTGTAATCTTGAACTATTGACATACTTCTTTCATCAACCCACTGTTAAGATTAGCACCGTTGTCCGTGATGATCGTTTTTGGAATCCCAATCTACAGATGATATGGGAATGCACAAAATCCACAACTGCCTTCTTGGTCACCGACTTGAAAGTTTTAGCTTCAACCCATTTGGTAAAATAGTCAATGGCTACCAGAATGAACCTGTGACCGTTGGAAGCTGCCGGCTCAATCGGTCCAATGACATCCATGCCCCACGCAACAAATGGCCATGGTGCTGACATCGTGTGCAACTCCGTTGGCGGAGAGTGAATCAAATCTCCGTGTATCTGGCACTGATGGCACTTCCGTACAAAATTTATACAATCACGCTCCATGGTGAGCCAGTAATATCCTGCCCGTAGGATCTTCTTCGCCAACACGTATCCGCTCATGTGCGGTCCACAAACTCCGGCATGTACCTCTGTCATCACTGTTGTGGCTTGACCTGCATCTATACATCGCAACAATCCCAAATCCGGGGTTCTTTTGTACAACACTCCTCCACTAAGGAAAAATCCATTTGCCAATCGCCGAATAGCTCTCTTTTGATCTCCAATCACTTGCTCTGGGTATATTCCCATTCCGACGTATTCTTTGACATCATGAAACCATGGCTCGCCATCCATTTCCTCCTCTATCATGCTACAGTAAGCATGATGCTCATGAACCTGGATATGTAATGGGTCAATATGAATTTTGTCTGGGTGATGCAACATTGATGCCAAGGTGGCCAGTGCATCAACAACCTCATTGTGAACTCTTGGAATGTGTCTGAATTCCACCGATCGAAATCGCTTACTCAGATCGTGCAAACATTGTCGATATGGTATAAGCTTCAAATCACGTGTCCCCATTCACCTTGAATTTGATGTACCAGGAGGTCCGAGTCCCCCAAGACCAAGACATCCTGTACATCCATGTCTGCAGCTAACCGTAATCCCAAAATACAAGCCTCATATTCAGCCATGTTATTGGCGCAATAGAATCGCAGTTGTGCCGTAACAGGATAGTGATGTCCTGTTTCTGAAATGAGAACTGCTCCTATCCCAACTCCTTTCGAGTTTACGTCTCCATCAAAGAAAAGTTTCCATCCTGGTTCCTCCGTTGATTCCACCTCATCTACGTGCATCACTTCTTCATCGGGAAATACGTCCTCAATGGCTCATACTCTTCATCAACAGGGTTTTCAGCCAAGTGATCAGCCAACGCTTGGGCCTTCATGGCCGTCCTAGTCACATAGACGATATCAAACTCCGTGAGTAATATCTACCACTTTGCTAGCCTTCCTATGGGCATAGGCTTTTGGAAGATATATTTCAATGGGTCCAAGCGTGAAATGAGATAAGTAGTATATGAAGATAAATAATGTTTCAACTTTTGGGCTACCCAAGTAAGGGCACAACATGTCTTTTCTAGCTGAGTATACTTAACCTCATATACTGTAAACTTCTTGCTGAGATAGTAGATGGCTTGCTCTTTTCTCCCTGTACCGTCATGTTGCCCCAGTACGCAGCCAAATGAATTTTCCAGTACCGTTAGATAGAGAATCAATGGTCTTCCAGGTTCAGGTGGAACTAGCACGGGCGGATTCGATAGATATCCCTTGATTTGGTCAAAGGCTTCCTGACATTCTGTCGTCCATTCTACCGTAGCATCTTTCTTCAATAGCCGAAATATGGGCTCACAGGTTGCCGTGAGTTGAGCAATGAATCTGCTGATGTAATTCAATCTTCCCAATAGACTCATTACCTTTGTTTTATTCTTCGGCGGTGGCAAGTCCTGGATGGATTTGATCTTGGATGGGTCCAACTCAATGCCTCGTCGGCTAACGATGAATCCCAACAACTTTCCTGATGGAACCCCAAAAGCACATTTAGCCGGGTTGAGTTAATATCATACCTTCGAAGTCTTTGGAAAAACTTCCTTAGGTCTATTATATGGTCCTCTTGCCGTCTAGACTTTATGATCACATCGTCCACGTACACTTCAATCTCTTTGTGTATCATGTCATGGAACACAGTGGTCATTGCTCTCATGTACGTTGCCCCAGCGTTCTTCAAACCAAATGGCATTACTCTGTAGCAATAAGTTCCCCATGGCGTAATGAAAGCTGTCTTTTCTGCATCTCCTTCATCCATCAAGATCTGATGATATCCTGCATAGCAATCCACGAAAGATCCGATCTCGCGCCCAGTGCAATTATCAATCAGGATATGGATGTTGGGCAATGGAAAATTATCCTTAGGGCTTGCTTTGTTGAGATTGCGGTAGTCAACGCACACCCTGATCTTTCCATCCTTCTTCAGTACTGGTACCACATTGGCCAACCAATCGGGATATCGAGTGACATGAATAACTTTGGCCTGTAATTGCTTAGTTATTTCTTCCTTAATCTTGACACTCATATCTGTTTTAAACTTCCTCAATTTTTGCTTGACAGGAGGGTAGGCCGGGTCAGTGGGCAATTTGTGAACCACTAAATCAGTGCTCAATCCTAGCATGTCATCATATGACCACGCGAAAACATCTTTGAATTCAATGAGGGTTTTGACTAGCTCTTCCCTAGTACTTGGCTCAATATGGATGCTGATTTTTGTTTCTCTAACATCATCTGTACTCCCTAGATTGGCAGCTTCAGTTTCATTTAGATTGGGCTTCGGTTTCTCTTCGAAGTAGCACAATTCCCTACTTATTTCCTCAAAGCCCTCATCCTCTTCGCATTCAGATTCATTATTTAAGTCAAACTCTGGTTCAATTAAGTTGGAGTTGGATTGATTATTTAGACTAGGTCGAGGATCTGTTGTGCATTCCATGTCTTTAGGACCAGTAAAAGAAGAACTGTTCAGAAAAGAAGAAATAAAAATTAAAACCAGAGAAAGAAAGGAAATATTTTCGTTCTTATTAAGAAAATGCGAAATAAAACAGTTTCACACTTTGAAGAAAAATACAAACAAAACAAAATGATTACAATTCTGGGATAACACGGGAAACAAGAAAGGAAATCCAAAGCTGACTACCAAGACTCCCTTCGAGTGGGAAGAGGAGTGGCCGCCCAGTTGTTGATTTTGGCTTTAGGCCCCACAAATTGTATGTCCGCTTTGCTGGAACCCTCTCCAGCTTCTAACATGTGGACATCAGCAAATATTTTTTCAAAGGTCAGTTCTAAGTCCCCATCTATACCGATCAATGGTCCTTGGATTTTCGGAACCGCTGATTTCTTGGCCCTTGCTTTGATAAAAGATTTGGACAGGCGTGGAACTGGTTTGGGGAGAACCCAAACTCTCTTCTTCATTCTCTGGCCCGTTGTATATCCCCCACAGTGGGTTTGAACCCCAATCCAAATGTCCCTGAATTTTCGGGCAAAGATACAGGCTTAACAATACCCTGAAGCTCTACCCCCAGGCCCTTTCCTGGCACAAACCCATTTCCCAGCATCTCTGAGATTTTCATGACGGTTGCGGGAGCTATGCCATGAAGTGCGAGGTTCTTTCCTTCAGAAATTTATGCAGCTGGAACCCCGTCGAAGATTTGGTACACCCACGGTCCTTTGTCATCTTCTGTCTCTATAAATGGTACAATATCATCTCCCCCAAAGCTTGTGCCGTCAGATCCGTACAAAACTATCTCCTGCCTGTCCCATTCAAATTTTACCATCTAGTGTAATTAGGAAGGCACCGCTTTGGCAGCATGGATCCAAGGTCGCCCAAGTAGGAAATTGTAGGATACTGTCACGTCGACCACCTGAAATTCTATGGTGAACTCAACTGGACCAATGGTTAATTCCAGTATGATATCACCCACTGTGTTGGTACCACTCCCGTCGAAACCTCTGACGCAGACATTGTTCTTACGAATCCGGTTGTGATCCACTTTCAACTTGTTCAAAGCAACCAAGGTACAGATATTGGCACTGGACCCATTATCAACCAATACTCGAGTGACCACCGAGTCTTCGCACTTCACCGTTAGATATAGGGCTTTGTTGTGTTATGTGCCCTCTATCGGTAACTCATTGTCAGAAAAGGTCCCGATTCACTTCGAAGATTTTCTGCACCATCTTCTCTAAGTGATTTACTGAGATTTTGTCCGGAACGTGGGCTTCGTTCATGATTTTCATCAGTGCCTGGCAATGGTCATTCGAATGGATCAACAAAGACAGGAGTGAAATTTGAGCCGGAGTCTTCCTCAATTGCTCCAGAATATAGAGTAATCTTGGGCTTTCATTTTCTTCAAAAATTCCTCGGCTTCTTCATCCGTCACTGGCTTCTTTGTTGTTGTTGAGTTGGGCTTTCTTAACTCGACGGGAGCAAAGTATCTCCCTAAACGAGTCAATCCCTGGGTCTCACATACGTTCTCTTCCAACTCCTTGCCCCGGTATGTTACTGCTGCTTTTTCATATCTCCAAGGCACCACCTTATTGCTAATTATCAGCAATTCAACTACCGGTTTGACAATGACCGGCTCTCGGCAAACTCCTTTTCCCACTAACACGGGTGCGAGTGGCGCCCCCAATACTACCATTTTGGCAGATCCCGATTTCTCTGGAGCAACAGCTGCATTCTCTTCCACTATCATTGTAGACTTACCCTCTAATTTTTCCTCACTTATCGCTGCTTCCTTACCCGCCATTTTGTCTTTCGGAACAGCTCGGATCATCATCAATGTCTGTGATGGCTTCTTCGTCTCTCCTCCCTCCTGCATGAACTCAATCATTTGAGTCTCGTGATGCGCCGTCAATGGGTTTTGATTAATGTTGGGCGCTTCGGGTGTTTGGACCTCGATTTTGCGTGTCTCAATGAGATCTTGCACCGCGTGCTTCAATCTCCAACACCTTTTTGTTTCATGTCCTAACATCCCCGAACAGTACTTACAGCTCTTCGATTGGTCCAAATTCTGGGGCGGGGGGTTTTGTACCCTAGGCTCGACAGGATTTAACAAACCTACCTGCCTCAATTTGTGGAATAAGGCGGTGTAGGTTTGTCCTAATTTGGTAAAGGCTCTTTGCCTTTGTACCCTGTCGTTTCTGGAAGCTGGATTTCCATGAAAACCTGTTCCTGTAGGGTTCTTGTAGGCCCTTGGCGGAGGATAAGCATTTTGGGGTGGTGGGTATGTGTTTTGTGGTGGATAGTTGTTTTGAGGAGGTACATATGTATGTTGGGGAACCGGTGGGCGCCATTGTGGGCGAACCGGTGGTTAATTGTATGCCTGTGCCTGATGTACGGAGAAATGTGGTTCTTGATGGGGGTAATAGGATTGTGGAGGGTAACTTGGAATGTGGGGGTAATTTGGGTGAGGGGGTCTGAATTGGTGACGGGGAAAAGGACCAAAAATCGGGACCAATCTCTAGCCTCTATCATGGTGACATCCTCTTTTTCTTCTTTCCGAGCGCACCTTCTGTGCCGCTCTAAATAGCCTGTGTAGTCGCTTTGATTGCTGAATAACTCAAGATTTTGTTGGTCTTGAGACCTTCTTCTATCATGCTTCCCATTTTGACCACTTCATTGAAGGATTTTCCCACTGATGTCACCAAATGACCGAAGTAGGTCGGCTCGAGAGTTTGCAGAAAGTAATCTACCATTTCCCCCTCTCTCATAGGAGGATCAACTCTAGCCGCATGTTCTCTCCTTCGAAATCCAAATTCCCGGAAGCTCTCCCCGAGTTTCTTCTCAAGCTTTAGTAATGTGAGACGGTCTGGGACTATCTCAAGGTTGTATTGGAAGTGTCCGGCGAAAGCTTGTGCCAGATCATCCCATGTGTACCACCTGCTTGGATCTTGTGTGGTGTACCATTCCAATGCCGACCCACTCAAACTCTGGCCAAAGTATGCTATCAACAACTCGTCCTTGCCTCCTGCTCCCCTCATCTTACTACAAAAACCCCGCAAATAAGCCATAAGATCGCCATGCCCTTCATACAAATCGAACTTGGGCATCTTGAATCCCGCTGGTAATTGGACGTCAGGAAAAGGGCATAGATCCTTGTAGGCTACGCTGACCTGGTTGCCTAACCCATGCATGTTCCTGAAGGACTGCTCCAGGCTCTTGACTTTCCTTATCATCTCATCTTGTTCCGAGCTTTTGGCCGGATTTTCCACTTGGACTTCAAAGGGAGGAGTATAGGTGGAAGGTTCGGGTGCCCTGAAAGTGGGTTCTGGGGGGTAATATTGATTGTCGTGAACCTGAAATAACGGCTCACTTGATGATCTATGCAATGGAGCTGGGGGAGGTGCCACAAAGACAGGGACCTTTGGTGGAGGAGGGTTTTGATTTGGTGGCGGAGCTGGGTGGTCATAAGCATCCCTTCCCTAGTGGTAATGATGGTCTGGGACTCTTGTTGAGGGACCTGGAGAAAGGTATTCTAGGGTAAATCCCGGTGGAAAGGTAGGGGGAGTTGGTACTTCAGGACCCTTTTGTGCTCTGGCCAGCGTCGTCTGCATTTCGCTCATTTCCAACCGCATCTGTTCCATTTTTTCAAGAGCTTCTTTGAGCATCTGGCTCATTGCTTTTTCTGACTCACTACTTTGATCTGACCCAGTCATACTTTTAGGTACAGGTCCTTTCGATCTTGTGTGATATCTGTGTGATGCCAGTACACTCTAACACTAACTGAGATTTCGAAGAAAACAACGAACTTGTTAGTGTTAAAATTTTAACAGATATGGTAAAAGCACATTGGAGATGCAAATGTCCTTATGCAATGAACCATTTCTATTATGCTTTTGCTCAGACCGCATGCATCATCCCGGCTTATCATCTATGCCTATCCATTATTTCTCTCACTTCTTTTATTCATTTTTCCTTTTTTTTTACTATGAACAGTGGTCAAATCTTATGTTGATTGCCTACGTATCATGTCCCCGCATGAATCAGACCCTAGCGTAGTTTGTGTTAATAAAAAAAAAACACAAAATTTCATAAATCTTTTTATTTATTTGACAAAATTACAAACTAACCATACAATATGAAGACGGCAGACTAGACAAGCGAAAGATTTGGACTAAGGGTACATTAGGGCTTTGATTTTTGGTGCCCGCGAGGCATCATTCGGCCTTTCCGCAGGCGTTGGCGCGAGTTCCCTTTGTAAGCTTCTCAATTCATCCATGATTTAATGGACATAACTCATGACTGCAGCGAAGAGGTTAGGTCGGGGCATTTGCTCACATGCCAGGCACCTCATTGTGACGTAATGCCCAATCTCTTCAATTCTCCTTCTGACCCTATCTCTTTTGATAAGCATCCGCTCAATTTGTTGAGTTTTCATTCCTAGCTCCTGAGCGTTGTAGAACAGTTGATTTTGAAGCGTCTGCATTTGCTTTTCCATTTGGGCCATCATGTTATGACAATATTTCCTATCGACCTGGAAGTTTCTTGTGTGTCGGGAATGACGTTCTTCCAGGGTGGATATTGTTTCTCTTAATGCGCAAATTCTCCCTTCATAGTCCCTTTTTATCTGTCGCTACTCCATTCGTTCTGCTGCACCTCTGGCCCATCTAGCCTGCATTCTTTCTCTGCTAGCCTCGGACCTCTCCAACCTTTCTTGGCTTTCTTTGAGCCGTTGGTTCAGTTCGTTAATCAACCTTTGATCAGCTCGGCTTCTTGGTTGATTGTTGGCCTCTTTTCTGATTGGCCAGATTCGAGCCTTGAGAGTGTACTTTTCTTGAGCCAATCTGTTTTTGACCCACTCGTCTGCAGCAGCTTGCATACTCTTCTCGAATTGAAGGTCCTGGACCTGCTGTTCTATCTTACCAATCTTCGTCCTGTAACCTTCTTCCTTTGCTAGCTAATTCCATTGCTCTTGTGAATCTTCTGTGAACTGTTGGACATGGGCTCTTTTAGTAGATTTTTGACGAATCTGAAACCTTTTCCCGAACCAAACATTGTACTTTGGGTCTACCTCACCCTTAGCCAGTTCTCGAACCATAGTCTTAGGCTCAAGGAATCTATATTCATGCCACAGCTTTCTAATCTTTTCTTCGGGGAATACGACTCCTGGGCTCAATTTAATGGTGTGCTTGCTTAGATCTTCATCAGTAGGAATAACCTGAAATCTTCCTAGCTGACATAATACCCGATGAGGAACATATGGTTGGATACTGCGAATCCCCATCAGAAGAATATAACATTCCTCGACTGCCATGTATACTACTTCAGTATCAGGTAACCAACCGAACGCCCATTCAACCTGATCGGCTTCTATTGAACTTAATCGTGCAAGCCATGCTTCGACGCCTTCGGGAAATACAGCGCCTATCATCCGTTCCTCAAAACCACTAATACAATTTTTTCCAGTCAACCCATGGTTCATGTATCGTGCCCGGTGATGGAGGTGTTCTTGCATCCACAATTGGAGTAACAGATTGCATCCTTGAAAGAAATCGCCCCCTTCTCGGCATACAGTCAAGGCTCGGTAGATTTCGGACAAAACCAAAGGGACTACCGTGCTGGTAGCTTTTTTGATTGCAACATCGGCTATTCTTACAAGATTTATCTCTATTTTCTTATCTTCGCGTGGACAAATCACAATACCCAGGAACGCCGTTATGAATGCTAGAATTCGTCTGGTCTCCCACTTGATTCTATTCCCAGCGTGAGTTAGTCCAAGATTTGACTCTTCAAAAACCCCGAGGAGTACCATACCGTTGGTATAAGAATTGGAGATCGCAACATCCTCCTGATAAATTATCATTTTGCACCTTCCGAATAATGCTTAGCAAATCTAGAAACCCATGCGAAGATACTGGTCTTGGTGAAAGCAGGTATTGTCCTCTTAATTTCCCATTTAATCCTGCATAGCCTGCAATCTCTTCTAGCGTGGGTGTAAGTTCAAAGTCAGCAAAACGGAACACATTGCGGGTCGGATCCCAAAACGATATCAGTGCCTCGATGATATCTTTCCTTGGCTTGATATTCAGCAGATTGACAAAACCTCCCAAAATTCTTTCCACTATCTTTTTACTATTGTCTTTCAAATCATTCCACCATATGTGGAGCTGTTGAGGGACCTTGCTAAAGACTGAAAATGATTTATTCTGATTTGTGCTTATCCTGCACATTTATTAAGGTGATTAAAGAAAGAAAAACAACTTTGTTTTACTAAAATAAAACTCATTTTTCAATCACGGCCTTTCAACGCCTCGGGGACAAAGATTTTAAGGTTGTGTGGGTTAATCGATCAAAATCTAAAAATTGACGGCGTCCATTTCGGGAACATTCGATTGTTTTTGAAAACAGCATCACCGACTTATTTACGACGAAAAATTAATTTCGATATTTTTTGGCTATTTTTGCAAAAGGGGAGGTTGGACCTGATAAAGGTTGCCTACGTATCTCACATCCAATGAGAATCAAACCCGCGTAGTTCGGTTTAATAAAAACAAATTACAATCTGTAAATGAAAACTATTTTTTATTTTACTAAAAAACAAGCAAACTATTTTTTCTTATTTTAAGAATAAAACACACAAATTTTTTTTTCGAAAAAAAACATTTTTTTTCCTTTTTTTCTGTTTTTTTTTTTTAAAAAACAAACTATTTAAAAAAAATTTCCATATTTAAAAACCGGTCAGCATGCAAGTCTGAAGCAAATAAATGCGTAAAACAAACAGGATGCAGCAGGATGGTCTTTTCATTTCAGGTCACCTGTCCTAGACGGACCCAACCCCTGTGTTGAGTCCCCTAAGTCAAATGCAACATGATGCAAATAAACGTTCCTACTAGGGATCCGACATGAAGCTTTGTTATTCTAGGTTCAAAAACCCGGGTTTATTGTTCTAGACCTGGCTTACCCGAGCAGACAGCTCGAGCTGAGGAGGAGGCAGCAACCCGGGAATACAGAAGCTTCACCGGTTTTGCAACTTATCCAAACCTCGTTCTAAAGTGGGAATTAGACACTATACAAAAAAGAAGTCTCACGAAGTGCACCCTTCTTCATGATTTAGAAGACTCGGAGAGGAGATTGGTTTCGGCACAGTTTATATGTACAATTCACAAAAATATCAAAGCGGTAAAAACAACATTTAGCACATTAAATACAAACATATAATAAAATCAGATGATAATAAGCCAAATATAACAATTATTCAAAGCTCGAATTCTTAAACCCTGAACCAGTGGTTCTGGGTCTTTTTTGTCCCCAGTGGAGTCGCCAAAGCTGTCACACCTCCTTTTGGCGCTGACCCGCGAGGGCGCGAGGTAAAGGGAGTTTTTCCAATTAAAGGACAACAAAAACGGGATTCATTTATTGAGAGATTCGGAGTCGCCACTTGGGAGATTTATGGTGTCCCAAGTCACCGATTGAATCCCGAATCGAGGAAAAGAAGGACTCTATTAAACAGTCTGCGTACCAGAAATCCGGATAAAGAATTCTGTTAACCCGGGAGAAGGTATTAGGCATTCCCGAATTCCATGGTTCTAGCACGGTCACTCAACTGTCATATTTTGGCTTATTAACCTGATTTACAACATATTAACATACAGTGCAATTTTAATATGATTTACCGCTTTTTGTCAATTGTTACTACTTAAGAAAATGAACGTTGTCTAAGAACACGTTTTCGGATCACGTCACATGAAATGCATCCGGATCCTCGACACATTCGTATTCAATGTTGTTGGATTTGGATTCGAGTCGCATGAAATGCACACCCGTATTTAAGAAAGGTAAAATGATTAAAACCACACCTAAAGTGACTAACGTATTACTACTTTGCGAAGGGCCGTGCAATTTGCTAAATGACATATCTTGATTTCTAAGGATTAAAAATAATCATCTGAAGATCATGAGTTATCTATTTTTTTTTGCATTATAGCGCACATTGATTTTAAAAAATAGTTATTATCAAACATCCGAGGGCCAAGCTTTACTAGAAAATAGTGAATAAGTAAACTTTATATGTCGCAAGCACTGTGCTTGAATGCAAAATCAGCACTTAATATTTCATTCATCTTTTTTTATTTAATTCTAAAAGGCTAAAATGCTAAACTTCGAAAATCAAAGAAAAACAAATAAGAATGCAATGACTAAATCTGTCCAGATTACCAACTAAATTCAAATTGAATCATATATACGAACACGTACAAAGAAACTAAGCTAACATGGAATACAATATGCTTACTTAAACTGGAAATTAGACGGGGATGGTTAAAAAAAATAAATATCAGAAAATAAAAGGGGACTGTTTCTATGCTTCAACACTTCATTTTTAATTCAATCTTTAACTTTCATTCCACGACCAAAGAGTTACAAGAGTCATGTACCTGAGATTTAAAACAGATAACCAAAAGAGGGAATGTCAGCAGCAGCTCCAAACAGCAACAGTTTTAAAACAGTAGCAAGTCCCCAGGAATAATAATTTCACAACCCGGAAATACCAAATGCGATTGCAAACAGAAACAGAAGAAACCAGAAGTAAAGCACAATAATTTTTGGTTTTAGACACTCTAAGGAAAGGAAACTTCAAACTCAAAATGAAACACAATTGCTTCTCAAAAGACTTTACTCTCAGTATTCACTCTTAGAATTCTTAAAATCTTTTAGCTCTTTTAAAATTCTGTTCTCTTTCCTCCTCTTTGTATCTGTCCGTTCTCTTCTTTTATATGCTTTATTTCTTGATTTAAGCCTTAGTGGATAATTAATTAGTCTATTTTTTAACCCTTAAAATTAGAAAGGTGTTCCCCACTAACCTTTATCTATTAACCTTTTAATTCCACTTAGAATTGTCTCCAATCAGTTCATTAGCAGCCCTTAATTAACGAGCAACCCTTTATTCCTAAAGTTGATATTATTATGCTAGGCTACCTAATTTGACCCCTTCAAATAACACTCACATTCGTCCACCAGACACATTAAAGATTCTGACAGTAACCAATAACTTTCCAACTTAAACAATCTAACAAATTAAAACATTTATTCAAGAACAAAGGTCACATACATCACAAAATACATAAACTAACTAAAGATACCTAATGGAAGCTAAGATATGCTAGTAAAAAATAGAATAAAGAAAATCGCAATTCATGCCAAGCACTCTTCAAGCTACTGTGACGAGATGAGAGCATAATGAACACATTAAGAAAACCAATCTCATTGTACTAACTTTGTTACTTTCTCATTTAATCCATAAAACAACACATATAGAGCTAATTTCTACTTCTTTAATTGCTAACAAAACTGATATGCAGAAAGCAAACAAAATTACATAATAAAATATTTAAACCAAAAACTAAAGACAACAGAAACTTTCATGTAAGGAAAATGATGAATTAAAGGAAATGAAGGAAAAAAAAAACCTTTGATATGGAAACTCTGTCGATAAATTGAGAGACAAATTTTTTCATGAAATGGATACACCTCATATTTGTTCTTCCAGATCACAACGAAACCAAAAACAAACGGACCAGAAGAAAATTCCAATGAAACTTCGATCCAGCGAGCTCGACCGGAACATGGTTACCTTACTCGACTATCTTGACTCGAATTCAGCTCGCTCCGTAGCAGATGAAACAGTATAAAGGACTGCTTGTTGGGGTGAAGGGCGAGTTGTCCTTTGGTATGGCTGTTCGAGTTGGAGGCCGCTCGAACTGGAGGAGTGACTGGTCGGTGCGGCAGTGTTCACGACGTGGGGGGGGTGTTTGGTCGTCGATGAAGGTGCTGGAGAAAGGGCGGCGGCTGTTGGTTGAAGGTGGGGGTGGCCGGCGGCTGGAAAATATGAAAAGGGGGTGAAGTGTTTTAGGTTTAGGGTTAGGAAAAAATGAAGATAAAATGAAACAGGGGGTTCATTTGGGTTGTGTCTGAAACGGGTCGGGGCGGACGGAATTGGGCTGGGTAGTGGGTGAATTGGGATGGGTTTCAAGGATTGGGCTTAGGGATTTAATTAAAAATAGACCAATTCAAATTTCCCCTTGCTATTTTTTGCTCTCTCTCTTGTTTTATTTTCTAATTTCAAAAAATCAAAAATCCTAGATTAAATTATAGAAACCAAAAATTATCTTTAAAAGAATAATAGTTGAATCTCGATAATACTTATCACACATAATTAACATACCAAAAATTAAAAATAAAATTACACAATTGGACATTAAATGGTAAAAAAAATGCAAAAAATACATTATTTTGTGATTTTTTATTTTCGTAAAACAAACTTAATTACTCTTAATTATAAACTTGAATTTATATGCAAATGCAATTTAAACAAATAAACATGCACACACAACCGCAAACAATAAGAGAAAAAATAACATAAAATTCACAAATATTGCAAACAACACAAAACTTCTTTTATTTTGAATTGTTTGGGAGTAATTCTCATATAGGGCAAAAATCACGTGCTCACAATGTGTCAAGTGAAGAAGCCAAATGAAGATAACACTGCCCCATCATCAATAGAACCAAACACTTTAATTACAACCACTAAAGGTGAAGAAAGAGTGGTTGATGCAGTTTAGGGAACTCCACTGGCATCTAAGAGAATGATGGAGGAGAATCAGCCAAACACATATTTTTCCTCTCAGAATGAACCCCAGACATCTAACTAGATACATCAAAGTTCTTACCCCATAACATAATCACTCCTCTAGATTCCAGAGTTCAAACCAAGTCAAAGGCTAAAAATTCACTTGCCTTTTCAGGCTTTCTCTCCCAAATAGAACCCAAGAACTTCAAGGAAGCCTTAAAGGATACAGATTAGATTACATCCATACAAGACGAGTTATATCATTTTGAGAGAAATAATGTATGGCACCTGGTACCCAGACCCCCATAGTGAACCATTATAGGAACCAAGTGGTTATTTATAAACAAGCTCGAAGAGAATGGAATTATCACAAGGAACAATGCCAGGCTAGTGGTCAAAGGCTACAATCAGGAGGAAGGGATTGACTATAATGAAACATTTGCTACAATGGCTTGCATGGAAGCCATCAGAATTCTGATCGCCTTTGCTTCTCATATGGAATTCACTGTGTTCCAAATGGATGTCAAAAGTGTAATTCTGATGGACTGCTTAAGGAAGAAGTCAATATGAAGCAACCCATGGGGTTTGAATGTCATGAGCATCCTGAATATGTGTTCAAATTGGACAAACCTCTAATGGTCTAAAGCAGGCTCCTCAAGCATGGCATGAAAGATTGTCAAAATGTCTCTTGGAAAATGGTTTTAAGAGAGGGAAAATTGACAACACTCTTTTCTTAGAAAAATGAGGAAGGAACCTTCTTATTGTTCAGGTTTATGTTGATGATATCATTTTTTGGAGCAACAACTGACTCTTTGTGTGAAGAATTCGCAAAACTTATGGGAAGCAAATTTGAAATGAACATGATGGGGGAATTAAACTTCTTCCTTGGTCTTCAAGTAAAATAGTCCCCGAAGGGTACTTCCTTAGTCAGCAAAAATACACCAGGGAACTCTTGAAGAGGTTTGACATAGAAGCATCAAAAGTGATAGATACTCCAACTGAAACTGTCACTCGACTAGATATGGATGAATTGGATCACCTTAGAAACAAATAATGTATAGAGGCATCATTGGGTCTCTCCTCTATCTCACTGCCAGTCGGCCTAATATTTTTTTTCAGCGTGGGGCTGTGTGTGAGGTTTCAATCATTCCCAAATATCACTTGAATGCTACCAAAAGAATACTGAGATATCTCAAAGGCACACATGACCTGATACTATATTATCCATCATGTGACATTTTTAATCTGATTGGGTATGCCGATTGAGATTATGCAAGTTATCTTGTGGACAAAAAAAGCATCTCTGAGATGGCTCACTTCTTAGGATCATGTCTTATCTCTTGGGGGACAAGGAAACAAAACTCAGTGGATCTTTCAACAGCTGAAGCTGAATATGTAGCTATAGCATCCTGATGTGCTCAGCTTCTATGGATCAAGCAGCAGCTGGAGGATTTTGGAGTTCTCACTGAGAGTGTACCTCTCCTATGTGACAACACCAATGAACTCAATACGGAAAAGATTCTAGTTCAACATAAAAGGACCAAACATATTGATGCATCATTTTTTGAGAGACAATGTGGAGAAAGGGTTGATATGTATGAAGTTCTGCAGCACAGAAGATCAAATTGTAGACATTTTCACTAAGGCACTAAGTAGAGAATAGTTTGAAAGAAGCAGAGTAAAGTTGGGACTGTTGAAGCCAAATTGAGAACTCGATTCCTCTTTAGCTGGCTCGTATTCTTAAGAATTAATTAGCTCAAAGTGTTTTTTGGCCTTGTCTCACTCACTCTAATACCGTTCAGGTCGACACTCATGATAAGCATAGAAGTAGTATATGTTATACATGACTAATAAAAGAGGATTAATTTTTCTTTTTTTAAAAAAAAGGGCTTGAAGAAATTGTTTTTTAAGAACCAGGTTCTTGTACTAAAGGTTAGTAGTTCTGTGCATCCTTTAATACACATCTTAAAAGGTACAAAATACAACTGCTATATCAAGTTTTCACATCCGTTTTTCACGTTCCTTCAATTCAAAACATTCCATCTCCCTCTAAAATATCATAATTTTCCACGCCCAACCGCAGTTTCAGAACCGATGCATATTCTTTTCCCTTCATAATTATCCTCTCCATTTAAAAACCCCTCTCTTCTCCCGTTTTTAACCATAAGCCCTATTCTAAATTCACCCAAAAGAAAAGGATCACCACACCACCTCTTTCAATGGATGAGAAAACTTCCGATCTCTCTGCCTAAACTGTTACCACCTCTGACCCGTCTATGGAACCTCTTACCGTCATTAAGTCCTTGCCACCCTCTATCACTCCTACTGCTACAGTCATACCTCCCATAGTTTCCCAACCTCTTTCCAACTCAAAAACCCTTGAAACTACTATTCATTTTCTCTGTCTTCTGTTGCCCACACGAGTCTAACCCTAAGGGGAGAATAATGTCAAAATATTAAGTTTACAAAAGACTCCGCTATCGTTGTCATCGACTCCATGGTGGTGGAAGAAACGGTTAAAGAAGAAAAGACTGTGTTTGTGGTATCCGCTAATGGGTATTGCATGAAGTTATTTCCCAAAAACATGAGTCACGAAGAGTGGGGTTAGAAGAGGGCATTATGGCGTTTGAAGGGGCTGCAGTAGCATACACTACTAGGGCCTCACATGAGGAACTTGATCCCTCTTCGGAGGACTCAAGTCAGAATTCTCATCCTCAGGACATTGTTGTTCCTGTATTCAATGATGTGCCCCTAGAAATTCAAGCACTAGAAATGCGATATATTGATGAATAACACCTGGAAAAAGTGGTCCTTGATGCATTCATAAGTAACTGAAGGGTTGTTTCCAATCCTAAGTCTGAAATCAAATGACCCACTATCAGGCTTCAAGTCAAAATGGCCTATGATTCTGCACTCCAAAAGAGAAAAAAAAAGTAGTAAGAATAAAAGAAAAAAGTTGGTGAAGGATGTTGTACATGTAAGTGATGAAGTTATCCCTATAGTTGAGGTGGAAGAAGGAACTCCCGAGGAACCCGGTTCCCTTGTAAGGCGGTCCTCGAAAAAGGCTGTGTATTTCTATGGAGAAAAGGTCTACTTCTAAGTCAAAGATGAAGGAGTTAGTGAGTGATGAGGATATTCTTGTCAAGTTCAAGGGGAAAGACAAAGTCGGTGTAGAAAAGCATAGGAAACGCAAGTCTGAAACAGTTGAAGAACCTAGTTTTGGAAAGAAAGCAAGAAGTGAGACTTGCCTTGGCTCTAAGTGTCTACGACATCAAAAAGTTCTGCTGGGTCATACATTTGACCCAACAATCTCAGAGATGGCCGGAATACGCCAAATTTTGGAAATGGTGGAGATTCAACAATGGATGCATCTGTACTACATTGATGCCCCTAAAGTATATAAGGAGGAGGTACAATGTTTCTTTGCTAGTCTTTTTCAGTCGCTACTGATCATGTTTGTGCTTTGATCAATGGGGTGGACATTGTCTTTAAGGAGGAGGTACTTGGAGAAATTTTGCAAGTTCCTACGGTTGGAGTGTCGAGTGTACAAGATGTTTGCCAGTACAACTTCTGAAATGCAGCGGTGAAAGATAAGTCTAATTAGAACGGGGACTAGATCCATAAGAAAGCCCTACCTCCTTTCTACCATATGTTGTTTGAACTGGTTAACAAAGTATTATTGCCTCAAACAAAAAGGAGGTCTGTAACTTTAAAATCGAATCTATACCTAATGGAGCAATTGGATGGTTTCAACCCTGTGATTCTGCTTGTGATAATGATTGAACACATGTAGAAGGTGGCCAATTTCAAGGATGGTAATCACGGGCTTCCCTATGGATTCATGCTCACTCAGGTGTTCAAATTCTTTAAGGTTCCACTTGGAACAGGCAAGGTGGAGACCCGTAAGCAGACATTCTCACATACAACCTTGGAAGAGTGCGAGTATATTGAGAAGTATGGGGGTGTAGGGAGTACTTCAATAGTGTCTCAGCTCATCAATGCCCAAAAAGTGCGACTGAGGAGATACGCCGCTTGAAGGCCAAGAATGCTATCTTGGAAGGTCAGCAAGCCCAAGCGGTTCCCATGTCAAATGGTGAGGTGATCTGTTTGATCCATAAAAATGTTAATCTCAGGGCGCAAGTCGAGAACCTGAAGGATGAACTGCTCAACGAGCAAAAGCTGGGAAACGCCCGAATAGATCTTGTTCTCCAGACACTTGCCGCAACTTCCAAGCAGTAAGTGGCTTGTGGTAAAGTTACCACAAGTTAGTTGAGTAAATCCTTTGCAATCAGAATTATTATAAAGTGGCTTGTAATAGTTAAGATTACAAGTTAGTAAAGTTAAAAGCCTACAATATAGGTCGTGGTTTTTTTATCCCCTTGTGCGGGATTTTTCCACGTAAAAATCCTCTGCCTCATTTACTTACTACTTTACTAAGTGCTCTCAGCAGAATCTTGTAGAGAACTAGGTACTCTACGATTTGGTGGATCCATACAAATTAACATTGTTGTATCTTTGTTGGAGGAACCTGATATCATGAAGAAGCAAAAATCAAAGTTGTATCTCGATCTAGTGTAGAATCAAAGTATAGAGCTATGTCACCGTATACGTATGAGGTGTGGATAAGTCATCTCTTTACTGAAATTGGGTTGGAGCATCCAATACCAACAAAACTTTGGCGTGACAATCTGGCTGCCTTTCATATTATGTCAAATCCGGTGTATCATGAAAGAACGAAGCATATTGAGGTTGACTTCTATTTTATTCGTGAGAAGATTCAGGAGAACTTGATATCCACCGCTACGTTAAGATAGGATAACAACCAGCTGATTTATTTACAAAGGCGTTGAATGGAATTCGAGTTGATTCGTAACAAGTTGGCCATGGTATATATCTATGCTCCAACTTGAAGAGGAGTTTTACAAAATGAATGTAGACATACTCTTATATGATATACATAGCTAGCAGAATTATAGGAATTCTTAGCAGATTTATAGGATCTCCTTTTTAATTCTTTCTATAACTACGTCTCTATATACTTGTATATACACTTGTTACTTCTTGGAATAATATACAACGAGAATGCTCCATTCTCACTATATTTAAAAAACAACATGCTTCATGCTCTTTGTATAGAGCAGATAGAAAATTAGAAACTAAGATACATAAAAAGTGGAGCAAACCGTTGTAATAAGATTTTGTGCAATAATATACATTAGAATTAGGGGTGGCAAACGGGGCGGGCCAGGTCAGATATGGTTTGGGTAAAAAATGGGTAATAAAAAAATAGATCAATTATCCATCCCGACCCATATTTAATACGGATAAAAAAATGAATTAACCGACGAATAATATGTGTTACCCATATTATCCATGAATTTTTGTATATGATCACTTTTGAAGAATTCTTGGTCTCCCTAACTTGAGGAACCCCCAATTTGAGGCTTTACAAATGTAAAAGTTAGACCTATTAGTTACTCATTGGTTATCCATTTTCTAAATGGTATATATGACTCTTATCCATATTTGACCCCTTTTTTAAAATTCATTATCCAACCAATTTTTAGGCCAAAATTTTACGGTATAGCCAGTTTTCGGACTGGTCAATAAAAAATAGCTAGCATTTACCAAATCAATGAAAAATAGCCACCATTTTGCTGCAATAGAGACCGATCCAATATAATATACTGGAGTTCGGTGCACTTGTGTATGCACTCCAGCATATTATGCTGGACCGGTATACTTTGCTAACTCCAATATAATATACTCGAGAATGGAGCACTTATAATATACTCGAGACTGGAGCATTGGTGCTCCAAACTCCAGTATATTATACTAGACCATTATACTTGCTAGAACTCCAGTATATTATGCTGGAGTTCTAGTGTATTTATGCTGGAACTCCATCATATTATGCTGGAGTTCCAGCATACTATCCTGGAACTCCAGTATAATATGTTGGAGTTCAAGTATACCTATGCTGGAACTCTAGCATAATATATACTGGAGTATTTTCCAGATTTTGAACAATATTTTTGCTCAGATTTATCTTTACATAAAAAGTGGCTAAATTTCAATTACTTTTGAAATTAAACTATTTTTGAACGACCAGTTGTAAATCTGACTATTTTTAAAAATATTTTATTTTTTAGTGAATAATATTAATGATTAACTATTTTCTTTTAACCATTTTACCACCCTATTTAGAATACAGAAATATAAAATCCTACCACTAGAAAATGGGAAGCTAATAAAAATAGGCAGCCTCTAACACTAGAAAATAGAAAATAGACAACGTCTATCTGATGCTTCCAAAATTGTTAGAGACACTCATATTTTGTTCCTGTCCTTATTAGTTTTTAAAAATGTATGCGTAAGCCATGACGCTAGCACTTCCAACATTGTTCATTTGACCCTTTTCAGATTCTCTGTTGGACTCTACACTTATTTTTTCTTTTTATTGGCCGTTTCTTAATTTCCACTATTTTTGTCATCATATATTGCCACTCAATAGTTCCCGCTGCAGATTGTCATTTTTGTATGCAGCTGAGTTTTCAGTCCTTCAGTTGAAAAGGTACTCTTGCAAAACTCCGTCATCTCATTGTTCAGGATTTTGACACTACTTTTATGTATGACATTGCTTAATTATCTCAATTTGAAGTTAACTACTCAAATTTAATGTATAATATGAAGAATTTTGGGGCGAAGGGGTCTATCTAAGTTGGTTAATGGTTAGTGTCAGTAGGCCTTTTTCAATGTCATGGTATTTAACTCCACTCTCGCCCTTTCCCGCTTAGCCTACGGATTCAATTTAGATATTCAGTTAAAATAAGTCGAATTATCAATAAATATATTCTTCCTCTCCTTACTAATTCACTTGAATATTGAGCCTATGTTTCCCTGTAGGAAATCCTAGTCTTTCTGTCATAAGCATTGGTGTGAGTTTCCACACCTTGTTCACCATTTCTCGTCATCTTACTAATGGCTGCGTATGTCTTTTTCCTTAATTGCAGTAATTTGTTAAATACAGCTATGGCGATGGTTGGTTGATTGAAAGAGATGAAGGTCTGAATACGCACAGGCTTTAGTGAACACCAGACTATTTCATTGGCATACAGAAGACGCTATTTGATGCTAATTCCTACTTGCTTGGGATTGAGGCGTGATTGTTGTTTTTCTTGTATAGTATAGAGGACCGTTATTGTGGTGAATGTTTGGTTAAGTGGTTACAGAAAATGGGTTTTCATGCATTTTTTTGGTATTGCAAGCCGGTGGCGAATGGGATATGGGCCAAAGAAACTAATAGCGGTTTTGGTGCATATACACCTTGTGCTATTGAAACAGCTGATTGCATATCTTATTTGGTTCTGTTTGTGTTGTGTGCGTATCGGTTATGTCTGGTCAGGATGGACCACAAAATTAGGAGATTCCAGTTGAGGTCGAAATACTACAATTACATATTGATCCTCCTGGGAAGTTGTTGTGCTGCTGAACCCTTACTCAGATTTTTTATGGGCATCTCAATCTTCAATCTGGATGCAGAAACTGGCCTTGCTCCTTTTGAGGTTATATCTACTTTTTAGTGTGGTTTATGGGTTTCATATTTTTCTCATGCCCTTCTGACATCACGATTTTTCTTTTGTCATGCAAAACTCATGCTTGTTTTCATTCTCTTATCGACTTGTTTATGCTTATCTGCTTGCATGTACCTATCAGAATTAGAAAAACCTGCAGTTGGCACGTATAACTATGCACAATTTTCCTTTCAAAGAAATTATAGTATCTTCCCCTTTCAATTTCTTAGGTATTTGGTAGGTGACTTATTTCGTGCAATGTAATTTAACTGCCTTAAGTTAGTAAAGAATTTACTTTAAGGTACTAGTCCTAGTGAATTCTTTATATAAGAATCACCCCCAAAGGACTAATAATGGGAATCAAAACTACATGAACAGTCAACCAATTCACTTTGTACCAATGCCAAATGGACGAGAATGAGAGATAAAAGCCCAAATGAGACATGTGGGGTAACGTAGCCATATAAGGCCTTTAAGGGGCTGCAGTTACGGGCAGTGTGGTAGTTGGTACTTTACAACTATTCACCACAGGTAGCCAAATCATCTACTTCTTCAGATGATTCTCCATAGTCATTGTCCTGAGGTAAGTTCGTAAGAACCTGTTCAGCCCCTCATCTAAAAAAAAAGTTTCAGGATTTTAGAACTTGCTAGTTGCTGAATCTTCAGAATTTAGATAGATACATGAAAGGACAAAAATTGATCTACTTAATCGGTTATTATAAGTTTATAACAGAACTAAGATATATTCACTTCTAATGAGTTAGCCGTTAAGAATGACATTTTTAAAGTAATAGTTTGGAGGACTGATTAAATGAGAGTGAACATGGACCGCTATAAGGAGGCGAGGAGGAAGGCGAAGTTGGCGGTCACAGAAGCGAAGAATGCAGCGTTTGGGCGCATGTACGAGGAATTAGAAGAGAAAGGAGGGGACAAGAAGTTGTTTAGGTTGGCTAAAGTGAGGGAGAAGAATGCGCGGGACCTGGACCGAGTTAGGTGCATCAAAGACGAGGATGATAGAGTTCTGATGGGGGAGGCTCAGGTCAGGCAGAGGTGGCAAACATACTTCCGAGACCTGCTCAACGAGGAAGGGGACCAAGACATAGAGTTAGGGGAGCCGAGGGACTCAGAGCGCCATAAGGATCTGGGATTCTACAGGGGCATTAGAGTAGAGGAGGCCGTGGAGGCTTTGCGTAGGATGAGTAGGGGTCGAGCGACCGGACCGGACGAAATTCTGGTGAAGTTTTGGAAATACATGGGTAGGGCAGGAGCGGAGTGGCTGTCCAGGCTGTTCAATGCGACCTTCAGGTCCAAGAAGATGCCTGAGGAGTGGAGGTGGAGCACAGTTGTGCCTATATATAAGAACAAAGGTGACATCCAGTGTTGCAATAACTATAGAGGCATCAAATTACTAAGCCACACCATGCATGAAAGTATGGGAGCAGGTGGTTGAGGCGAGGGTGAGGGCGATGGCGTCAATCTCGGCGAACCAGTTTGGTTTCATGCCGGGCCGCTCCACCACAGAAGCTATCCACCTTGTTAGGAGACTGGTGGAAAAGTTTAGGGACAAGAAGAAGGACTTGCACATGGTATTTATCGACTTGGAGAAGGCGTAAGACAAGGTTCCAAGAGAGGTGTTATGGAGGTGCCTGGAGGCGAAGAGCGTGCCGGAGGCCTATATTAGGATGATCAAGGATATGTATGATGGCGCTAAGACGAGGGTTAGGACGGTGGGTGGAGACACAGACCACTTCCCGGTGGAAATGGGGCTTCACCAAGGATCGGCGCTCAGCCCCCTCCTATTTGCTTTGGTGATGGATGCTCTAACTCGGCATATCCAAGGAGACGTGCCATGGTGTATGCTATTCGCCGACGATATTGTCTTAATAGACGAGTCGAGGGTCGGTGCTAACGAGAGGTTGGAAGTTTGGAGATAGACCCTCGAGTCAAAGGGTTTCAGACTAAGCAGGTCTAAGACTGAATACTTGGAGTGCAAGTTTAGCTCTGAGCCGAGCGAAGAAAAAGCTGGTAGGGACGTGAAGCTTGGTTCCCAGGTCATCGCCAAGAAGGACAATTTTAGATATCTTGGCTCGGTGATTCAGGGTGACGGAGAGATCGGCGGGGATGTCACTCACCGAATAGGGGCCGGGTGGTCGAAATGGAGGCTTGCGTCGGGAGTCTTGTGTGACAAGAAAGTGCCACAGAAACTCAAGGGAAAGTTTTATAGAGCTGTGGTTAGACCGACCATGTTGTACGGGGCGGAGTGCTGGCCAGTGAAGAACTCCCATATCCAGAGAATGAAGGTAGCGGAGATGAGGATGCTCGGGTGGATGTGTGGGCACACCAGGTTGGATAGGGTCAGGAATGAAGTTATTCGGGAAATGGTAGGGGTAGCCCCAATGGACGAGAAGCTGCGAGAAGCGAGACTCAGGTGGTTCGGACATGTGCGGAGGAGAAGCCCCGATGCACCGGTGAGGAGTTGCGAGCGGCTGCTGGTAGTTGGCGCGAGTCGTGGCAGAGGGAGGCCCAAGATGTATTGGGAGGAGGTGATTAGGCAGGACATGACTATTATGCGGATTTCCGAGGACATGGCTCTTGATAGGAAAGTCTGGAGGTCTAGTATCAAGGTTGTAGGTTAGGGGCTTCTTTTATTGCGCGGGATAGGGATGGGTCGGGGGGAGGGTTCCCGATAGGTTAAGTTCTCTGTGAGTACTCCTAGAGTTACTAATGCCTTTTGTTCACGTTGTTGCTTTGTTTACTTTGCCCTTTTATATGTCAGTTTTTGTGGTTTATTCTGGAGTCACTAATGCTTTTCCTTTTGTTTTCTTTTTGTTTTTTTTCCTTTTCTCGATCTTTGGCCGAGGGTCGATTGGAAACAACCTCTCTGCCCTATCGGGTAGGGGTAAGGCCTGCGTACATATTACCCTCCCCAGACCCCACCCTGTGGGACTATACTGGGTAGCTGTTGTTGTTGTTGTAGTTTGGAGGACTGATATTTATCTCACACTGGGTTTATATATTACGATTGTAGTCTTGAATTAATAGCTTTCCCTAATTTTCTGCCTGCTGGAAAGCTACGAGGTGTTCTAGCACCCGTGTTGAAGGCATTGAAATAAATCAAGTGGATTATATCAATCCTAATATAACAAATATTATAGCAATACAAAATTTGATTTTTTATGGTAAGGTAACAGTATATTCATCAGCACTAAGATGGTACTGGCAGTCAAATAATTACATATTACAGGGAACCCTGTGTCTTACAAGGAATCAATAATCTAAGAGTGATTCTGCATCTGGGGAGAGGTTCCATCCTTGAGAAGCCCATGCCTCCTCTATTGCATCCTCAGCTGTAGTTGAGGCAAAATTACAACAGAATCTTTTTCTTATTCTTTTCTTTGTCATTCTCTTTCTATGCAATATCGTGGACAAGGTCAATTTTTCAAGCTTCTTTGCTCACATCTCTATTTTCTGAATATTCAACATACGCAGTCAACACAATGTGTTCTTTAAGTAACCTCAACACTGCATTTTCTTTAAGTAACCAAAATGAAACAGATTAATCTTTAAGTTCTCAGTTTTAAGGAAAAAATTCATGTCACTTAAATTGCCTTCTTTGTTTGAAAGGCTATGGAGTTTAAGATGTTAATTAAACTTGTGATTCTGTACTGGAAAAACTATTAGAGTAAAGGTTGAATATTTGCTTGATAGACCAAATGTCACGTCAAAGTTAAAAATTTGAATAATTATATGAATTTGAAAGTTCTAAACATATAGAGCAAAATTGCATGATAGAATGATATCAAATGTTTTTAAACGTTCCAAAAGATAAAGTGTCATATTTCTTATCAGTAATTAAAATTTTATTGATGACAGCACTAAGCTGCTGCCAAGTATATATAGTAAAGTACAGATGTAGTTCTTTTTATAAATTCAAGGAACAGATGGACTCTATCAGTTTGTTAGCTTCATTATGTATCAAATGGAAGTGTCATTAAATAGGATCTGAAACTTTAGTTTTATCAGATATGGAGTACAAGCACCAAGGAGGAGCTGTAAACAGTAAGAGAAGCAAAAAGAGCATATGGATAATGGACTGTATATAATGGACAAAAATGTAGACACTGATTTTGTCATTTGATTATACATGTAACAATATATGAAGTTCAAAACAAAGTTATATATTATACACGTTCTTTTGATGATTTTGATACAAATGATATTTGGAACATCCTTTGCTGGTTATTCAAGTGTTGGTGCTCATGCCTCTTTGAAATATCAAAGACCCTGATAGTCAATAGTCTGCAATATGATTAGTAGGTCTGACCGTGGAGAAGAAAAAAAAGTTGCATGAGAGCTTGCATGCTCATAGATCTGATCAGCTCTTTACCTTTAGTTATACAGACCTGTGAAATTTTGATAACCTTACTTGTACACCAGTTAAGTGAAAGTTCTTTCTTTATATATCTTGCCAACTGATATATGTACTCTTTTCTTTCAGATCGTTTCTTTGAGCATTCAGGCACTTGCTTGGATTTCCATTGTTATTATGAATGTAGTGGAAACTAAAGTCTACATTAGAGAGTTCAGATGGTATGTCAGATTTGGAGTAATCTATGTTTTGGTAGGTGAACTTGTGATCCTCAACTTCATTCTTTCAATGCGGAGTTTCTACTCAAGGTGAGTATGATGTTATTATTTTTGTCAAATTAGCTGTTTAACTTCCCTTCTCAGGGCTTATTAATTTGTTCAAGTGCTCTGGTCAACTTCATGAATGTTGGGCGACAGCTGCAAGGACTTTCCTATTCAGGAAAAAGAATTTAGATACGAATTTGTCAGAGAAAAAGAAGTGCAATTGGATATTAATATACTCCCCATTAATTGACAAGTGAGGCTTGTTCAGTTGGTAAAAAGCGCCTCCATCCAGGATCGTTAGGTCCAGTGTTCGAGTCACGCTGGAGGGAAAGTGTGGAAACAATATAGATCCTCCTAAATTAGGAGGGATTTAAAAAAAAATACCCCCCTTTATATGAGAATTTGATTAATGGAAGTGGCTGTAAGAAATAAAATACTGAGGAATCCGTACAATTCAAAGGCGAAATGAGTTTGAGCAATCAATAAAATTCTCTACCTATCTTCCCCAAAGAGAAAACAAGGACTGCACACGGAATTCTAAAAAGAAAAAAAAGCTACTCTGACATGAATGTATGAAAAATATCTCCTGTATATGCAAGAGAACTTTGCATCTAGTCAGATAGTTCTCGTCAAGAAAAAACTAGAAAGAGCTTAAACATGTGTAATCCTTAGCATTATATGCTCGGTAAGAAACATTGGGAACTCAGATGGTAAGGAAACACTAAAATAAACCTGGTGTATTAGATTTGGAGCCTTAGCAAGTGGAGATCAAAGGTGGGTTTTATTATTCTTTTTGTTGTTTAAGGATGCTGGAAAATAAAAGATCCAGCTACCATATTGCCAAATCAGTAAATAATAAGCTAGTGATTTTCAGATTTGCTTGCTGAATTTCAGAAGCTGATTTTTGTCATAGATGATTAATGGAAGGCCTGTCTTAAAATATATCAAGCCTTTTAACTTTCTGTAGTAGGGGTTAGTAGAGGAGAGTATGCAAGGTTCAAGGAGAGTAGTGGTTTAATAGTCAAGTAGGGTAAAACTTGCAACTAGCACGGTGAATTGATAGTAGTAGATGCAAGAACAAATGAAAAAAATTGTAAATATCGAGCAAGATAAATGGGAACCGGATAGGAATTATATTTTGAGGTCCTGTCGCCAACTCAATAGGATAACAAGGTAGAGGAAACGATGTGAATTTGAGTAGATATAAATCATGTGTCCCGGAATCACAAACTTAGTATAGACTACTGTATTAGGAAACTTTTGACTATGAGTCTAGTGCTACCAAAAGTTCCCAAATACTACAATTACACATCTTATATACTTCCTCTATCCCAATTTATGTGATGGTGTTTGACTGGTATTGAGTTCTCCCACATCGGAGGGATTTGAGGTCCTTGGTCTCCTTATATTACTTGGGCAATCCTCACCTCACAAGCTAGCTTAAGCTAGCTTTTGGGGTTGAGTTAGGCCCAGTGTCCATTCTTATCATGATACCAGAGCCAGACCCATCCCAATTAGTGTTATCGATGTTGGGCCCCCATTTATGTTGTCCATGCTCCAGAGGCCTGGGCGTGAGAGGGGGTATTAAGTTGTCCCACATCGGAGAGATTTGAGGTCATTGGTCTCCTTATATGGCTTGGGTAATCTTCACCTCACAAGCTAGCTTAAGCTAGCTTTTGGGGTTGAGTTAGGCCCAATGTCCATTCTTATCAATTGGCACAATTTTTTTGATAACCGTGGACTTGTGTGCACCTCGACTAGTTCCATGAGATACCTGCTACTTCCTATCAGTACGAGATACCAGGTAACTATGGCCTCCAAGACTTGGACTGATGGGAAGAGATCACCTAGTATTTGCCTTCGTTGTGATTTGAACCTAAGAGCTCATAATTCTCAACCCACTTCGTTGACCACTAGGCCACACCCTTGGGTGCGACTGAAACGGTGTTTAAGAAAGAAAGAAAGACTTTTGAAACTTGTGGCACAGACATTTATATGGCTATAAATCATCTCATTAAAGGTAAACTAGCTAAATTAAAGTTAAATTGTTTCTAAATATAGAAAGATGTCATTCTTTTTGGGATAGACAAAAAAGGAAAGTTTCTCATATAAAATTGGTCAAAGGGAGCAATTCTTTTGGAATGAAGCTAGGGATTATTTCATCCTAACATGTGAGAAAAAATAAACTGACGCAAGCTGGCTATGACGAATCAATAAAACTTAAGCAGGATGGTTTTCATAGTTAGTGTAAAGCGAAAAGATAACTCTAGAGAATAATGATAGAATAAGAGACACCAATTTCGTGAAAACCTCTCCAAAGCTATGAGTAAAACCCACAAAACATCAGTCCATTAAAAGCTCCACTTGACCAAAGTAGATTCACAAAAGTCCTCCAAAATGGTCACAAAACCGGTGCCGAATCGGGAGAAACAATAGCAACAAGAGTAACAAGAAAATAAGTGAAGAATGAGAAAGAATCACACAGAAACAAGCAACTGTTTGTGGCTCAAAGTCTACAGCTAAAGATCTTTAAACACAATCTCCACCATTCAGATCGAAAAATAGGATGTTAGGAAATCCTGCAAAATGTTTTAGCTAGTTCTACCGTTGAACGAATAAAACACGAAATTTCAAGCTGGCAGGTCACATAAAAATTTTGCAGCAAAGAGAACTTTTTTTCTCTTTTCTTAAAAACGGTTGCTCTAATGTCTCTCTTTGCCACTAAGGAGCCTTTTATAAAAGTTTAAGAAGAAACCAAATCCAAACATAAAAGTGTAAGAATGCAGGGGAGAAAAATATATTTATTAGCAATGATACAATGAGCCCTATATATAAAATAAATCTTCTATTCCTACTACATATGGGATCAAGACATATTCTACTCTATGGGACTAGGACATATTCTACTCCTACTACGTATGGGGCTAGGACTATTTACACATAACTATCTAACAGCCCCTCAAGCCGGTGCATATAAATCATATGTACCGAGCTTGTTACATATGTAACTAATGTGATGACCAGTGAGGGACTTTGTGAAAATGTCTGCAAGCAGTTGATCATTCGACATACAAGGCCACTAGACTTCCCATAAGCAACAAAATCAGTTGGTTGCTGATAAACATAAGTTAGTTGAAAAATCGTAGGAAAAATTTGAAGATAGTGAGACCAAGCCGAATTCTATACTACAAAATAGTTTTTAAAATACCACCAGAAAACTTTTCTGGAAATCACTGTCCATGCCGGAAAAAATAAAGTTGTCAAAATTTGATGTAGTTTATATGGGTAGGCTCGGAATCACTGGACGAGTAAGTTGTCCTGAAGAAATTTTGTCAAAAAATGGCCGGAATAGCTCACACACGCTGGAAAAGTTACTGTAGATTGACTGAGGTTTTGTCGCCTGACTTTTCCGAACAAGAAGGTATTGTTGGTTTTCGCATAACACTTACCGATGAGGAGATAACGCAAATCAATCTTGAGTCGTCAACTGGAAAGACGTGCGGTGACTGACTTTTCTGTTCAGATGGGGAATTTATGGGGTTTGGTCGCACAAGGGTTTCGGATTTGATAGTGGTATTGATATATGCACAACACTACTATAGCAGTGATGAACCCTGGGAACAAAATGAAGTTGCCGGAAAATTGCACGACGACGAGATCTTTCTTCCCGGATGTCGATGGAATGACGCACATCGATAATTTTCTCACTGAAGCGCTGATACCATGTGAAACTGCACGGGAGAAAAATCTATTTATTAACAATGATACAATGAGCCCTATATATGATACATCTTCTACTCCTACTACATATGAGATTATGACATATTCTACTCCTGCTATATATGGGGCTAGGACTATTCACACATAACTCTCTAACAAAAAGGAATTTAAACCAAACCGAAACCAACACGAAATTTGAGAATGGCAATTAGGCCACTTGGTTGGAAAAGTGGCCGTGGGCCCAACAAACTTCCCATCAAGTCAAAGGAGATCAATAAGTCTTCAAGCATAAGAAGTGTTAGACAGGCTTCATGCCTGCCAGTTGTCTGCAAACTGATTCTGATTTACAGTCACCACCTTTGCTAGCATATCACAAGGATTATCATCAGTGAATCTTTGTAACCTCAAACAATTTTCTTCCACTGGCATTCTGACCCAATGATACTTTCTATTGATATATTTCATTTTAGAATGAAAATTGGTCTGTTTGATGAGGCAGTTAACACTCTGATTGTCCCAAAATAGAGCATACTACAATTGCTAAATGCCAGATCTCAATTTATCTTTTTCATTGATAAACAATTTCTTGGATCCTTCAGTTATAGTAATATATTCCGCTTCTGTGGTGGACAAAGTTGTTCACTTTTGTATGCTGGTACCTCCTTAAACACATTTATAAGTTTTTACCTCTTCAAAGAATATGTAGGCTTTAAGGTCCGGTGCTTATTTTTTCTAAACAAAGAAGTGAAGCTGCAAGCTTGTCTATGAGAACAGGAATAACTAAACATATTCTTTTCAAAAGAAGATTGAAGAAGAGTGCAAGTAACTTGAAAGAGATGGATTGCAAGAACTAGACTGTTGTTGTCTGTACAGTAGGATTTTGATTCTCGGCTCACAACTTGTCTTGTCTTCATTCGTTCAATACCTTAATAAGCAACCCTATCTGATTACATTGTAAGATGCTTATCTATATGTACTTATGCTATCTAATCAGCACGGGATACTCATAGCTTATACCAAATTGCGCAGGTTTACACTGTACATCTACTACAGTTCAGTCATCTGTCAGGTACTTGTGATGTCCTTATCATTTATGAGCTTTTACTGGTTGCAATTTTGCACCTTTTCCAGCTTTCAGAATTAATCAGTCATGTAATCTTTCAAGGGGATTTACCCAGGATTAGAATTGATTTACCTTGTTGAGAAGATATATTGATTTTGGATGAAGTCGAGAAGTATTTCTTTTCTGTAATATGCAGTGTTCTGAACATCAGACTACGTGAGACTACATTCAAGTAGTTCGATTATGTTGAATGTGTAACCACCTCATCTAAAAGCTTAAGCTGTTAGAGAGGACACACTTTTATTTACTTAATTATGTCTTCAACAGATCATTCATGAAATGAATTTACATATGCGAAGGAACAAAGAAAATTTTGACCATATTTAGCTGGAGGAAATTGTGTCTTGTATCAGGCTGCATTCTGGTACTTATGTTTTTCTCTTGTTCTGAAATGAATGGGCAACTAACAGATGTATGTTGTAGTTTCACTAGTTCTTAATAGTACAAGACTGAATATTGTCTCTTAATTACCTACATTTTGATTCCATTAGAGATTGGATTACTAAATCTGAAATGTCTGTGATGCAGATTTTATTTGGGGCTCTGCTTCTTGTTCATCTTCCTAATTTGGATCCTTTCTCTGGCTATGTTCCACTAAAGAGTGAGTCCATTGATGACAATAATGATGAAACAGTTGGAGCAGACCGTATTTGCCCTGAGAGATATGCAAGCATTCTGTCAAGTCAGTGGGTTCTGCCTTTTAGTTTTAACCCTGGCCAGTTAATCCTGAAGTGGTTTCATTTGGGTTATACTATAAGAAAGTTGGTAAAAACTATTGCACTGATTTGCACTTACGGACATTCATCTCTAGTTAATTCTTTCAAACTACAATGGCTTTATGCCTTCTGTATTTAGTGAACTTGAATCAAATTTTCTTATGACCTTTCATAACCGAAAAATGGGAGGTCCTGTGGGAATCGAACTATCCTCTATCAATGGCTAAATGATAATTGGAGTTCCTTAACTCTGGTAGGGATTTCTTTTGGATGGATAACTCCCCTCTTGCAACAAGGCTGTAAGAGACCAATCACTGAAAAGGATGTCTGGAAGTTGGATACATGGGATCAGTCTGAGACATTGAGTGCAAGGTTTGTAATCGGTGTATCTTTTACCCTCAATATTGGCATAATCAGCTGTAAGACAGTGTTGTTACACATTATCCATTTCAACTCTTTCAGATTCCAAAAATGTTGGGCTGAAGAATCTCAGAGGAAAAAACCATGGCTTCTTCGTGCTTTGAATTGCAGTCTTGGAGGCAGGTATGGTTTTTGCTACATTCTATTCACAACAGTCATCTTTTGCCTAAGTATTGAGAAGGCAACTATATTTGTGCTTCATCTTCCACCGCTATGCAGATGAGTCTTACTCTTATATCTTTCTGCAATTTTCTACAGGTTCTGGTATGGAGGCCTCTTCAAAGTAATGTGCTTAAGTCCTTGGAGTTTGTCATAAAATCTAGTTATCTGTTCCTTGAAGTTTAGTTTTTCTACTAGATGTTAAGAGTTGTTTTATAACTTTCTGCAATTTTCTACAGGTTCCAATAACATTGGCAATATGTCTTTTGAGTTCTTCTAACTGCTCTTAGTGTAGTTAACTATTCACAAGTCTTTCTTCATATCATCAATTTGCCTATGATATAAGGTGCTGACTTGTCTTCTGCGATGATAATTGTCACTTTGATTGTGTTCCTTATAAATTTGTTTTTTAGTAAAGTTCGAACCATTTGACAAAGTGAATCTCTCTGCCATTAAGTTTTATCTCCGCATGTCATGTTTTGCCTAAGTGCATCCACATGCTAATATTTGGAAATTGACTTTTCTGGTTTAAAGAAGGCTTAAGAATGCTACAAGGAGGTAAGGATGCTGGACTTGTTTTATTCGGCAAAAATTTAAATGGGATAAGGACAAGGACGTCGATGCTTGCAAGACGAAAAGATAAATGGAGGAAGAGGAAATTTGCACAGAGCAAGATACTTGTAGTTCAGTGAGGGAAATGGAGGGAAATGTATAACCTGCTAGCAGAGATCTGTGGAAATCGGTTCCACAGCTACACGTCCCTTTTCTTGTTGTGTGAATGTGCAGGAGGAGTTTCCTTTTTTGGATTAGGTGTGGGGTTAGAACCTTTTTAGAGAATAAATTCTCTTTTCAGATTTGAAAATGACAGGGTAGCTATAAAGAAGACTGACAAGATTAAGTGTGGTGTATTGAGGGAGACAATGGACAATATCAAGGGTAAAGATAAAATGTGATAGCAGGAACTAATCAACTGGTTGTAATGCTTGTTGGACTGGAAAAGCAGTGTCAAGCAGGTATCTGCAGCTTGTGATGCTTGAAGGGTGAATGATGGAGAGAAAGATGGGACACAAGGCAGATCTTCCACCCATGATATTTAGATCAACCAGAAGGAAAAATGTGTGGTCATGCATATATTTGTCGTAGGTCAATTTGGGGGCACTAGAACTTTGCTTATACTGATTTCTTGGATAAGTTGAGTGTAGAAGAGATCGTCTTTGCTCATCCCTCCCTCTTGTATGGATTGTGGATTCTCTGCAGTGCAAATTGAGTAACCTTTTTGCTTACTAATAGGGAAGAAATTTTTCTCTGATAAAACTGATTTTCTTTTCTTCCTAGTTTTCAATTTCATATACTCAGGCTCCTGTCCATCATTCCATCTAAAAGAATTCATGCTGGTATCTTCTCTGTGGTTACCTATAATTTTCAAACACCATGGCAAGATATTTTGGCTTACCCTTTCCCGTCTTCAACTGAAACTTATTTGGGTCATCTTTTAAATACCATTTCTGACTTTTAAGTTCCATGTGAATATTTATTTTTTTTGTGCCAATTCTTAGGTTGGTAGTGATCTTTGCCAGTTTGTGGGACCACTACTACTTAATCGTCTTTTAAAGGTAACTTTTGGTTGTTGGGCTTTTGTTTACTTTGATCTCCTCTAATTCAGTGTTTTATGCATTTAAACTTACCTGCAATTTTCTCGTAGTTAGTACGCACTCAACACCGAGGGTGTATCAGAAACAACTTCTCTGCCCTTCCAGGGTAGGGGCAAGGCTGCGTACATCTTAGCCTCCCCAGACCTCACTTGTGGGAAATTACTGGATTTGTTGTTGTTGTTGTTGTAGTACTGTAAAATCAACAGATATGAGAACGGTCACTGGTTTTTATTTTGTAAATATTGATATGTTTTTTGACAAGTAACAAATATGAATATCAGAGTATATGTCAGTGATTATTAATAAGGAATATAAAGTCTACACTTGTGATACATTCTCAATCAGAAAATCAAACTATTCTAAAAATGTTACATCCAGCGGCTTATCAATCTTTACTTCCAAACCTTCTTCAACCACTGCTAATACTATATGCAAGTCAAATTAACTTGTTAATCTGAAGCTCAATCAAATTATGTCAAATGGGAAAGAACATAATATGGTAGAGAGTGCACTTAGTTTAATGGCAGATTTGTTTGTGATCCATCTTACCTTAATATAGAGATCAGTCTATTATGTCTTCACCAGATATAGCCATAAGCATATGAGATGTTGACAAGATTGAATATGTAGTAAATTGTGAAAGAGAGTCTTTAGGAGGACTAATCCCATTCTGTGTTTCCTCCTCTTTGAGCTGTTACCTTCCTGATTCTGGTATGCCATAGCTGTTTTGATTTTCATATTATGCATGGAAGTAATGCATTCTTCTGGGTTCACTAATATTATATCTCTTCATTATTAACTTGATATTTCTTACAGTCTCTGGAACGAGGCGAACCAGCTTGGGTTGGCCACCTATATGCTTTTCTGATTTTTGTTGGGGTGGTAAGATTCAATCTTCATCATATTAAAGGCATATAATTCGTTGCTTTCATTCAATAGGAGTAAAATATCATTTGTATGCACTGGCTTGAGGGGGAGCGTTAGATAATTATGTAATTAGTCTGAGTCCCACATTGAATAGGAGTAAAATATGTATTATGTATAGTTATAAATAGAGCTTGTTGTATTTAATTAAGACATCAATAATATATATTTTTTCCGATGCTTTCTCTCTCTTACACAAACACACATATATACATACATACACGCTTTCTGAATTGTATTTTTTACTTGGTCCAGTCATTTGGAGTACTGTGTGAAGCTCAATACTTTCAGAATGTCATGCGTGTTGGTTTCAGGATGAGATCGACTCTGGTATGATTTTTCTCAAAACTACAGTACATGTCCTATTGTTATTTTTGGATTTCTCCTCCAGTGGCTTCTGCTTTTAATTAATTCGATAAAACTTAAGCACACTGCCTTACCTGATTAATTCCCTATAATGTATTCTTTTACCTTGTTCTTTACTTTATTGCAAAGGTAAATCATGATAAAACCAATTTCTTTTTTTCCTTCTTTTTTGTACAATAGTTTTGATGATCACATGCTCCCTCCATCCCTTATGTAATGATGTTTGAATGTGCATGGAGTTTTGAAAGAAAGAAAGACTTTTGAAAGTTGTGGTATAAAACAAGGCATAACTATTTGTTGGCTGCATCAAGGGTAAAATGGAAAGTTTAAAGTTGAACTGTTTCTAGATATAGAAAGTTTTTGCACATTTCCCACAACTTTGCGGTTATGGCTTTAAACACTATACAACACAAAATTTTGCTCTTCAGTGAACATAGAGTAAAACATATAGCAAAAGATGAAACTTTAGTATACTTGGTTCGAAATCATACTTCTTGTGGAGACAAAAGATATGTCATTCACCTTTCACCTTTTCTGTAAACACATTACCAGCTGATGTCCTTATTCGCCTGTTATTCTTTTTCATTTTATATGGTGAATGAATATCCACTATGACAATTAGAAGCCGTTTCTGACTTTGAAGAAACTACCCATAAAATATTAAGCTGTCTATCTTTAATTGTGTAGCGGATGGCATCAAAATTTATTTTGGAAGTCTTGCAAGTTGACTTAACGGAAGTCGTGTATTTTTTTGCATTTAGGTGGCTGCCATATTCCGCAAATCTGTAAGATTAACACTTGAGGGCCGTAAGCAGTTCCCCTCTGGAAAAATTACAAATATGATCACAACTGATGCTAATGCACTTCAGGTATGCTTGGAGCAACAATATCTTATGTCTTGATCCCTGCCTTTTAAAGTGTATAGTGGTGCAACATGATAGAAACATTTAGATAAGGCATGAAAGTAAGATTCATTTACTAGTAATTAAGTGTGAGACCATACAGTCAAAAATATGATTGGCAGCAGAGATAAGTTCACATTTAATATTCGACTAAATTTCTATGTTGAAATTGAACAAATCCTCCCTATATCCCATTTTCTCTTATGCTTTCTATCTGGGAACATCACAAATGTCCAACACTTCTAAAGTACAAGCATTCCCTGCAAGTTTCACAAGTTTCAAGAATTGAAATTCATTTAGCAAATAGCAATTCAGTATTATATATGACTTGGGTTTTCTCTATCACATATATTTTTCAACAGCTATTTTACTAGTGTTCTTACACAGGTCAAAGTGTCCATTAGTCTCAGCAACCAGTCGATGATTTGATATTTGGATGGTCACACCTCTCCAATGTTTAAACTTCCTCTTACAGTGATCGATGCTATAATATCTTTTATCAAGTTTCACTAGATTGTGTTGAGAGGAATCCATTAAATGATAGATTAGCCTTATATAACATCTGGAATGATGGATTATAATATGGAAGAGAGGCCTCTTCCAAATGGTTTATTAGCAAATAATGAAACCCAAGTGTCTTAGATGCAGTACACTAGATCTGTAACTTTTTAGTAAAAGCATTCTTGGTATATCAGCAGTAACACTTGTAGCTTTTCTCTATCTAATGTAGGATCTTAGACAAGATTGTATGACTACTTATTTCAAATTCAGTATATATGACTAGCAAAATCGGTGGCTTTTTCATAGTGGTTATCACTTTGTGTTGATAACGGCTAATATGATTCTTAATTTGTTCAGCAAGTATGCCAACAGCTTCATGTTCTATGGTCAGCTCCATTTCGTATTATCATCGCCATGGTTTTACTTTACCAGCAGCTAGGTCTGGCTTCACTTCTTGGTGCTCTAATGCTAGTATTGATGATCCCAATGCAGGTAAATAAAAATTTATTCGTCCTCCAAGTCTGAATTATTTTTGGCAATAAGTGGCTTCATTATCTAATCTTTACTTAAAATGGTTTTTCGCAGTGGTGCTTATTAATAGTATTTTCCTTCTATAGTCTTGCTACTACCCTTCTTGCATTATTTAATATTGAAACCAAAAGTCGTCTTTTGTTTGCACATTAGCCAAATTTGATGAAAGATCGTGCTAGAAGAAAGTAGTACTGATAAGAAGAGGACAGCTTCATCTCTCTAGACCAAAATTCCGCTGAATGAATCATATTTTTCTGATGTTGTTGGAAATACGTCAAAGGGATATCATTAGATGGACAATTCTCTTAATTTCTATGCTTATTTTTTTGTAGCCTATTTGTTCTTTTTGGTTAGTGACGGTTCCAAATTACAAGCATAGTCACCAATGGCTTGCCACCTTGTACACAACTAGATAAAGGAGACACTAAACGGTGAGAAAACGAATGTTATAAACAATAATATTGAGTTATGTAAAGTGCTACATTGGGTATACAAGGGCGCCTAAGGGGGTTTATACATGTCTCAGTTACTCCACTCATTACCTTAAGGTTCTGAGTTAGATGCTTAAATTCTGGTATCGACAAAGCTATAGTTAAGGTGCACGAGGTCTTACCATTTGGCTTCTGTATCTAGCAGGAATATTCAATTTCACCAGGTTCATATCGGAGAGGATTGGTTTTCAATAGGGAAAGAGATAGGGGCGAGGGAGTTGGTTAGAATTGAGACACGTTTTTCGGATGGACTACATCAATTTTTCGAGATAACCACTTTTTCAGCCATGAGAAGGAAATCATCAAGTACCCGCTGGCTCCCCAATCTTTGGCATGTTTATTCTCACACTTGTAAATTTGCATTAGCTTAAACTTCTTCTCCTACTCCAAACATTTCAGTCTTCAGGATGGCAGACTTTTGCGAATTGCTCACCTTTAATTTATGCTACTCCACCCCAAGCAGCAGTGTCACGACCCAATTTTGGGCCATGACCATTGACCAGCGCTAAGTGAAGCTTGGCTCACCTAGAAAGTCTACATATTTCGATGACGAGTATCCGGCTGAGTGTCCTCTCGTATCGGTAGCATTCCAAAAATTCCTTTATCAACCAACCAAACATCCCAACTCTTATAATGTTGCAAGCATCTTCATTCACAAACTAAAGATACCAAAACTTTCATGATCCAACCGCGTGACTAGCACTCAGCATCTCCATGTCGAGCAAACCAAAATATAAACAACACTAGTTGCAAACCAAAATGACACCAAGTCTAATGAAATATCAGACACATAAATATAGAATCTGTTAAATCATATTACAACGTGGAAGCCAAATTATGAGCTTCTAAGAGTAGAATAAATACAACAATCATGGTGTATGATGTGGCATATGCTCAAAGTTGACTGGGTAATACTTTGTTGTTGTGAGAAAGCACGGGAGAAAAATATATTATTGATATTTTAACAATGATACAATGAGCCCTATATATAATACGTATTCTACTCCTACTACATATAGGATTAGGACATATTATACTCCTACTACATATGAGATTAGGACATATTCTATTCCAACTATATATAGGACTATGACTATTTACACATAAGTATCTAACACTCCCCCTCAAGCCGGTGCATAAAAATCATATTCACCGAGCTTGTTACATATGTAACTAATACGAGGACCAGTGAGGGACTTGGTGAAAATATCTGTAAGTTGATTATTCGACATTCAAGGCTACTAAGCTCCCCCTGAGCAACAAAACTGAAATTGCAATGTTCACGAATATTAATCGATGAACGCAAAAAAATCTTGAGTCATCAACCGGAAAGACGCACGGTGACCGATTTTTCTGTTCATATGTGACTGGAGTTTTCGGGGTTTGGTCGCACAAGGGTTTCAGATCTGATGGTGGTACTGGTATATGCACAGTACCACTGTAGCAGTGATGAACCCTGGGAACAAGACGAAGTTGCCGGAAAATTGCACGGCGATGAGATCTTTCTTCCCAGATGTCGCTGGAATGACGCACAACGATAATTTTCTCACTGAAGCTCCGATACCATGTGAGAAAGCACGGGAGAAAAATATATTATTGATATTTTAACAATGATACAATGAGCCCTATATATAATACATATTCTACTCCTACTACATATGGGATTAGGACATATTCTATTCCAACTATATATAGGACTATGACTATTTACACATAAGTATCTAACAGTTGTTAAAGACATGCTATCTTGTAGAAAGTAGAGGCTGGGAAGTGGAGCATAGAAGTAGAGCTTTACATTTTTCTAATTACATTTTTGGAACACCCTATAAGTGTAAATTATAGGGTGTTTCTCATTGCAAATCATGTTTTTTGTATGAGATACTATTCTTCTTTATACATCTTATATGCATGTATTTCCCTTTTCATTCAATAAATTTGATTACTTCACGAAAAAAGATCACACAGCACTACTAAATTATAGATCAAAAACTTGATTTTTATTACTCAATCTTAGTCATTTCAAATTTCTATCAAGCATTACAGCGCTATGCAATTTCCCTGTTCAACTAATCTCTAAAACATTTGTGTTTATCCTTTTGGTACAGACGATTATTGTAAGCAATATGCGAAAACTATCTAAAGAAGGATTGCAGCATACTGACAAACGGGTTGGTCTAACTAATGAACTACTTGCTGCAATGGATGTAGTGAAGTATGATTCTTTCCACTTTATCTGTATTCCTTCTTTTTCGGAAAATTTGAGAATGGATTTGATTTTGTACTGATCGATATAGATGTTATGCATGGGAGAAGAGCTTCCAATCTAAAGTCCAAGGAATGAGGAATGATGAGCTATCTTGGTTCAGGAAAGCACAGCTTTTGGCAGCGGTATGCATCGCTTGTGCATAGAATAAACTAATCTTGGTCTCAACAGTCTTTTTCTATTAAAGTGACACCTCAGTATTTGGTCCCTTACATACCTCATGTTTTTGTTGGAATAATATCATCCAGTCATTGCCAAGCTTTTCCAGAAAGCCTGATCAAGCTTTAAGAGAATTCTAACTTTGAAGATTTTTACATAAAGTTTTCCTGTCTAGGTCAGTTTAATTAGACTATATCCACAGGCCACAGAATCAGCACAAACCATACCTGGAATCAACTAGTGGGTTAGCATGTGAAAAATAGGACGTGGTAGAGGAACAATGAACCAGGATTATCTTCGGGGGATTAGGTTTTTCATTATGATGGCATGACATGTTTTCTGCGTAATGATAGGAAACCATGACTCAAATGACATTGCATATTTTGTTTAAGATGCAAGAATCAGATCCTTTTTTGCTCATTGTTTTTTTTTCTTCCCTTTATCAACAGTTCAACAATTTCATGCTGAACAGCATTCCAGTTCTCGTAACAGTGATTTCATTTGGAGCTTTCACTTTGCTTGGTGGAAATTTGACAGCTGCCAGAGCTTTTACATCACTTTCCCTCTTTGCAATTCTGAGGTTCCCGTTGAACATGCTTCCGAACATAATAACTCAGGTTCTTATTCTTGGCTTACTGTTTTTGACCTTCCTTATAAAATAGCTACATAAGGTTCTTTCCCTTAATACTGTATTCTTCATATGTCTGTTTAATTCTGGATGCACTATATTCTCCCATCTCTCACGAATCAGCCTAAAAATCACTTCAAGTTATTCCCTCCGTGTTTTGTCTACAGCAATTTGCTAACATTACCCACCGTGAAAAAAAGATAACGAACAACAATATCATCTTTATTGAGAAATACACCACATAGGTAAATAGACATCAGTAATGCAGACTTCTACATGGAGCTCCTATATAATCTAAACTGCTTTTTTGATATCAATGTCATATAAACAATGAGGAAAAAGTTCTTGAAGATTGTGTGCAAGTGTCTGTTGACCGACTTGTTATGTACTTCTGCAGACGTGGAAGACAATACTATAATTGAATAGACACAATTTCAAGCCTCAAAAAATGTTATCATTTTCTACCTATTGCAATCATTGTTAAGGCTTCAAGCCTTGAAGCTGGATGGCTCATCTATTAGACAATTTACGCTAATATGATTTTTTTTCAAATACATCAATTTAGTCGATCTAGGTTTCCTAACTTAGATCACAAACTTATGACTGCTTTGTCATACTAGTCTAAATGTTGTGTGTAAATTGACATTTCAAGTTACTGACATTTGAAGAACTAATGCATGCTACAAGTTGCAATTATAGTTCTATTAGCAGATTAGGTGCTTTATATTGTCCGTCTTCTTTCATTTTGACTCCACTCTGTACATTCCTTCCCGGATTCAAGCATTCTCCAGAAGTTCTTCTTTAACTCTGGGAAGAGTTTTCCTGTCGCTATGAAAACTCCATCTGAAAGGTTTCGATAAAAACTGCTAATGATCACATGCAAATGTGGCTGACCATCTAGGGATTATAGTGGGTTGGCTCGTCATAATACACACTTATGGGATAACATATGACAATTTGGTAAAGTATCCTACAAAGACTCTCGAGAGCCCTCTTTCTCCCTTTCTTTATTTAACAAACAATTGAATGAATCGGTGTCGCGGGTATGTCCACACATCCATCTCAATGTCTTCATTTAAGCTACTTTCATCTTCTGGACATGGGACTTCTTGACGGGCCAACACTCGGCCCCTTACAACATAGTCATCCTAACCATCACTCTGTAAAACAAACTTGCCTTAAAGTCTAGGTGGCATATTTTAATCACACAAAACCCCATTTCATCTACCCCGCTCCAATTCGGTGAGTAACATCCTCGTCAATCTCCCCGTTGCCGTGTATTAAGACCCAAGGTATTTAAAACTATCTCTCTTGGGATGACGTGTGTATCAATTTTCACTTCCACTTCTGCTCTGTGCGTCTCATCACTAAACTTACACTCCAAGTATTCACACACTTGATATTATTTCTTCTGTTTTACATACAGGTTGTAAATTCAAACGTATCGCTGCAACGAATGGAGGAGTTGTTCTTAGCTGAAGAGAGAATCCTCTTACTTAATCCACCACTTGAACCTTGTCTTCCTGCCATCTCAATCAGGGACGGATACTTTTCATGGGATTTTAAGGTCTACCTCTTCTTTATCTCTCTGTAATGCTTCACTAAGCTTTCGGACAAGTAGTCTTTTACTTATTACTTAACTGTGATTGCAGTAGTTATAAGCAGCTAATTATCATCATTTGATTTTTTCTAACCAGTGTCTCTTGTAGCTCAAGACTATGCTGATCTAGAATATTGTGTTAATGCACCGAAGGACCTGGAAACTACTTGCTAGCATATCTCTAATGCTTTCTTTGAAATGCATTTCAATTGTATGCATGTCGATTTAAAACTTTTAAAATTCATTAAATTACCACGATCCATGCTGAGCAAAATCTCTCTAATGTAGCAAACGCATGAGAATCCAATTAGTGGAATAATTTGAAAAGCTTGATATCTATTAATTCAGTTGTTTGGTTTAGAATACCGTAGCACTAAAAGTATGTGAAATTGAAAGATGTCCCTGAACCTTGATGGCTGGGAGAAGAGAAGGCGTTCTTGATTTTTCTATGATCCATTTTCTCATTAGTTATTGCCTTTTACAATTTATGCAGTAAGATTTAAAAAAAAAAAGAAAATACACAGCACTAGTTCTTTTACTAAAACATTCTCAACTGTGTGTGAATAATGTGAAGAAATGTGTGAAACAAGATTAAGCAAGTTCATGGAAAAGGGAACAGACATTGGTTGTTTTGATTACGTGAGAAAGCACGAGAGAAAAATATTATTAATTATTTAGTTAAAGTGTTGTACAAACCTGTTTATATTCAGTGATTACATAATAATAGGTATCTACTTCCCAATATGGAACACTATACATGACGAACTATTTAACACCCCCCCTCAAGCCGTTGAGTATAAATCATACATATATCGAGCTTGCTATAGATTTAACTAATACGAGAACCAGTAAGAGACTTAGTGAAAATATCTGCTAGCTGATCATTCGACTTCACAAACTTTGTAACAATATCTCCCGAGAGTATCTTTTCTCTGATAAAGTGGCAATCGATACACCGGATTTGACGTCTCATGGAACACCGGATTTGACGCAATATGAAGAGCAACTTGATTATCACACACTAGTTCCATCTTGCTGATTTCTCCGAACTTTCACTCCTTGACCCAAACTAGCTCACGCGTGGCCATAGCCATGGCCCAATATTCGGTTTCGGCGCTAGACCGAGCAACTACGTTCTGTTTCTTGCTCTTCCAAGAGACCAAATTACCTCATAATAGAACACAATATCCAGACGTAGAACGTCTATCAGAAAGTTATCCTGCCCAATCAGCATCAGTGTATCCAACAATCTGCTCGTGGCCTCGATCCTTGAATAGTAACCCCTTGCCTGGAGCTGACTTTATAATTTATATACCAAAGAATGCGAACAACAGCATCCCGGTGACTTATCATAGGAAGAATCCATTAACTGACTTACAACACTTAACGGAAAAGAAATGTCAGGTCTAGTCATTGTGAGGTATTGCCAACCAACCTTCTATATCTCGTAGGATCTCTAAGAAGCTCTCACTGTCCTGGCAGAAGCTTAGCATTCGGAACCATAGGAGTGTCAACAAGTTTGCAACCAATCATTCCAGTCTCCTCAAGAATGTCCAAGGTATACTTCCGCTGTGAAATAACAATACCCGAGCTAGATTGAGCGACCTCAATACCTAGAAAATACTTCAATCTGCCTGGATCCTTAGTTCATAACCTTACTTCACGAAAAGATAGTGACTAAATCTCCAAAAGATGAAACTGGTAGCACCTCAGTAATATCTAAGTGATTACCTGGATCTATGAATGGGTTTCAAAAAAGTTAACATCAACGGACATAAGGTACCGTTGGAGGTCGGGAGAATAGCATAGATACCCCTTTTGCATTCTCGAGTAACCCTGAAATACGCACTTAAGAGCACGAGCAACTAACTTATCTTTTCCTAGAGTAAGGTTATGAACAAATCACGTGCTTCCAAAGACACAGGGTGGAAGAGAGAACAAAGGTAAGTGGAGAAACACGACAGAGAATGGAACTTGATTCTGTATAGTTGAAGATGGCATACAATTAACAAAATAGCAAGATGTAAGAATTGCATCCCCCAAAAAATGCAACAGAACATGAGATTGTATGAGCAGGGTGCGAGTAGTTTCAATAAGATGCCTATTCTTTCTTTCAGTTACCCCATTTTGTTAAGATGTGTACGAACAAGATGTTTGATGAATAATCCCACGAGAGTTCATAAACTGCTGAAATACGGAAGACAAATATCCTAGGACATTATCACTACGAACTGTGCGGATGGAAACCCCAAATTGATTTTGAATTTTAGCGTGGAAGGTCTGGAAAATAGAAAACAACTCAGACCGATTTTTCAGAAAAAGTATCCAAGTGCACGTGGAATAATAATCAATGAAACTCACAAAGTAGCAGAATCCCAAGGTAGAACTGACCGAATAGGACCCCATACATCTGAATGGACTAAAGTAAAACGTGACTCTGCTCGATTATCAAGACGCCGAGGGAAATGGGAGCGAGCATGTTTACCGGGCTGACATGACTCACACTCTCGAGTGGACAAGTGAGATAAACCAGGTACCATTTTCTGAAGTTTTGACAAACTAAGATGCCCCAACCGTTTATGTAAAAAATCTGGTGAATCGGTGACAAGACAAGTTATTGGAGGAATACAAGATGTGAGTCCATGTGATTTTACAAGGATAAGGTAATAAAGTCCATCTCATTCACACCCGATACCAATGATCCGCCCCGTACTGCGTTCCTGTATAAAAACAAGGTCATCAAGAAATAAAACAACGCATTTAAGTGATTTGGCTAAGCGACTAACGGCTGTGAGATTAAAAGGACTATTAAACACTTAAAGAACTGAATCTAAAGGTAAGGAAGGAAGTAGGCTTGCTTGACCTATTGCAGTGTCATGGTTTGAGTCTCATTGGCCATTGTGACGGTTGGAAGAGATTAAGAATACGAAATACTAGTGAAAAGAGATTTGTTACCAGAAATATGATCAGATGCACCTGCAATGACCCAAGACTCTGAAGTTGAAAATTGGGAGATACAAGTCACACTACTAACTGTTTGAACAACGTAAGCTATCCCTGAATATGTCTATTTACATGCTTTGTACTGAAGGAACTCAATATAATCCGGTAAAGAAACCATCTTGATTGAATTCAATTCATTGGATCCAACGGATTGTGAGTTAAACGCTTCAGATACGAATTCCATTATAATGTTGCACCGGAAAAGCAAATTTTTTCTGAAAATTATTGTTCACGCCGGAAAAATATAAAAGTGGTCGGAATTTAATTTAAATTGGATGGGTAGGCTTGGATCTGCAAGGGGAACAAGCTGTTCTCAAGAGTCGTCGCCAAAAAATGGCCAGGAAAGTGCCCCACGCGCTAGCGCGTGACGTCGGAACTTCGTCGAAACTTTTTTTCGGCGGCGCGTCGAGGGTTTTCTGACTGATATTTTTCTATGGGTTGGTATCCAGAGGCCGATCTACTTCGTGGTGGTGTTGGTTTTTACACAACACCGACGAAAAGTGGATTTTTAGTTGCGGCAGACCTGTGTTGCCGGAAAAGACTTCCAGTTGACTGATTTCTCTTCCCGGAGTTGTTGGAAATTATGCACAACAATAAATCTCTCACGATTGTTCGGATACCATGTGAAAAAGCACGAGAGAAAAATATTATTAATTGCCTAATTAAAGTGTTGTACAACCCTATTTATATACAGTGATTACATAATAATAGGTATCTACTTCCCGATGTGGGACACTATACATGATTAACTACTTAACAGATTATTTCATCATTTGATTGGGTTCTAGGACAATCTTAGTCTTCCAAATTAGATTTTGTCATTTTTTTCGACAGAGAAATATGTTTGCAGTTTGTTCCCTCACTGGTAGTCTTGTTTGGAAGAGGGGTTTATAATTTCACCTAAACTGTTTGTTCTCGCATTGGTAATCTTGTATGCTGGGGTTTTATAACTTCACCTAAATCCCTTTATGATCCAAATGAGCTCTGTTCATTTTTATTTAGGTAGAAACTCATGAACAAGTCCTTTGTTTCATCTTCCACCTCATTGCAATTTTCTAGACTTGCAACTGAATAGGACTGAGGATGTAGTTAGTCAATTAAGTATTCCTTGCATGAATTTTCTAATTTTGGATTTCCAGCTAACATTCAGTGGATATAATAAGAATTTTGTGCTGCTTGTTAGCTGTAAAATTGAAAAGTGACCGAATCCGATTAGGCATAATTGTATGGCTGCTTGACAAATAAATAATATATATATATATATATATATATATATATATATATATATATATATATATATATATATATATATATATATATATAAATTTCCTTAGAAAATGGAAGATACTTCATTACTGAAAGATAAAGAGTTCAGTCATTACAAACAAGGGAATGGATTGCATAATGGATCGCATAGAGCTTGATCCTTATTTAAAGCATGTAAAACGAAAGGGGGAGGTGTGTCCCAGAACACTGCGTCGTCCGCTACCGACGTGAGAGGAATCCAACTTCTTCCGTATCATGCCAGCTTGTCAGCCACAGTATTGCCCTCCCTGAATATCTCGTCTAGTCTCACAGCATCAAGAAGAAAATTGCAATCATCAAGTTGTGAGTAGCTAGTAGTTTCTGTAAGAAATGCATAATACCTGGGAATCTGTTACCACTATTATAGGGAACAGATTTTTTTGAAAGCAAGTTCCAATCCTACCAATAAAGCTCAAGTGAGCAAATGCGGAATTCAGCTATCGGCAGTGGCGGAGGCAGGATATATATTAAGGGTGTTAAAAAAAAATTGGATTGTAGCTCACGGGAATTGAACCTGTGATTTTATGCACATTTTGAACACCCTTGACCACTAAGCCAAATATTTGCCTTGTGTCAAGGGTGTTCAAAACTTAATATATAGTGATAAGAAATAGATTTTGCCTCATATATACCGTATAATTTTTCGGCGAAGGGTGTTCGGATGAACACCCTTCCGCCCCCTTGCCTCCGCCCCTGGCTATCGGTATCTCGCGTGCTCTTTCACATATTGTCACTCATCCTTTCCTTCTGCATTTACAAATGAATCTTTTTGTTTAGCCAATTTTATAAGGCATCTAAGTGATAAGAAGGTCAAATATATCCATAAAATGAGGAAAGATTGAAGTCATTATGTGCTCTCTTGAAGTACAGAGAACTGTAAGTTCAAATCCTACAGAGCGTGATTTTTTTCTTCTTAGATCGAATTTGAAGATTCATTCAGTAACTTTCACAACAATCGGAACTTGACCTCCTGTGCCTCTGTGAATTAAAGAAAGGAGGAGGTCAATCAAAAAAAAAGAGATGTTAATTAATCAAAGGTCCAACTGATCACCACGCCTGTATTGTAAATATGCAGTTAGGAATAATCCAGCCAAAGTAATAGGAATTAGACCTAACATGATTCCAAATAGAAAAACTTCAATCATTTTTCTTTGTTTGAAAGGAGAAAAAAAGAGAGGTAATATCTATACCTAAATATTAATCCGAATTGACATGAAGATTTGGAAGTTGATACCTTACAATATGATAAATATTATTGCCTTGTTGAAGCTTGAATATGATTACTTACTAGGAAAACATTGTGTTGAAGACATAGTTAAGTAATTAAAAGTATGCTCTCTCTGACAGCCTAAGCCATTAGATGAGATGGTCACACCATTGACGTGGTATTAGAGCCAGGCCCATTCCAATTCTTGTTTAATTCGATGTTGGACACCCATATTATGTTGTCTACGCTCCAGTTAGCAGGCGTGCAGGGGTGTTAGTTGTCCCACATCCTTTGTGGGTTGGCAATTGGACTCTTTATATGGTCTTGGTCATTCCTCAGCCCATGAGCTAGCTTTTGGGATTGAGTTAGGTCTAAGGTCTATTTCTTATATCGCATTGATCTGAATTCCTTAAATGGAGCCTTTTCATTCATTCCTTTCCCTTGATAACTGTCATGAAGTTGGAGTTCTTTATTTTTCATTTTACCATTTTTACACATTCAATTTTAATCTCCTGCTTTACAGCCTGAGCGTCCCACTTTGTCAAATATTAATTTGGATATAGCAGTTGGTGAGCTAGTTGCAATTGTGGGTGGGACTGGAGAAGGAAAGACATCTCTGATTTCAGCAATTCTTGGGGAGCTTCCGCCCTTAGGCAATGCAAGTGTCACTACCAGAGGAACTATTGCATATGTTCCTCAAGTTTCTTGGATCTTCAATGCCACTGTGAGCTCCAATTCATCCAAATTCCTTGTTATGCCTGTAACATAACACTGTTTACCTGAACATGCTATCAAACAATCTTTATATATTTTTTGGATATAAATCGTGTTTGTGTATGTGTATGTAAGAATGCAGTTACCTTTACCCTGGTTTTCAGGTACGTGGGAATATATTATTTGGTTCCAACTTTGAACCAACAAGATATTCGAAGGCAATAGATGTCAGTGCATTGGACCATGATCTTGAGTTACTTCCAGTTAAGTACATTGATGGTAGTATATATTTTCAATATATCCTTTTTTTGTGTGTGTAATTATCAGTTAGTAGGAAGTCTATATGAAAATGACATGTGTGCTTATCTAAAACATTCAGGGTCGAGACCTTACAGAAATCGGTGAAAGAGGGGTGAATATTAGCGGAGGACAAAAGCAAAGAGTGTCAATTGCTAGGGCTGTCTACAAAAATTCCGATGTCTATATTTTTGATGATCCCCTAAGTGCTCTTGATGCACATGTAGGCCAGCAGGTAATTATCTTGTATTAATGACTGTGCAACACCATTTTGGAAACGGAAAGGTCTCAATATGTGGTTTCCGTATAAATATAGTTATTGTCATCATCCTCTTCTGTTAGCTGAATGATTTTCTTCTCATTTGAGCATATTAGCCATGCATTCTCTGGGCTTGGTACAATTACTAAGCACTTAATTGGTCCATATTGATCAAAAGATATAGGATGAGGATTTGGAAGCAAAAGAGGAAAATGAGAAAATGGGTGGAAATGATGACATAGTGGATAGCCATCTGAGTTTGTGAAGTTCATAAAAAGTTTAGAATGTTAGACGTAACAAAAAAACCATTTTTGTTAGCATGATAAACACTTGTAATGAAGGCTTTGGAAAGAAAATAAATTGCTTAGACAGGGCATGCAACTGAAGGATGTTACTGAAGTATTACTAGTACTGCCCTAGCATAGTGTGATTGACATTACCAAGATACGATTACTTACTAGGTACTATTCTGTGTATGCATCATCAACGCTGGTATAACTGCATCATCCTATCTACTAGCTAGTACTTCTTTGTGACTCACCAGACTACACCCTCTACTCGACTCAAAACGAATGTCACTGCATTATCTGAGAAACCTTCCTGTCAATTTCCAATTTTTCTTTTCCACCACCCAAGGACTTTTTTTTTCTTTTTTTTTTTAATTGAGAGAAGGTAAGTGTATTATAAATATAGCACCAAGAAGGTGCTGTAAAAAGTTTTTACAAACTACCAGAAGTGCATCCCTTCTATTCTTAAAGGGATTCTATAAGTTCTATCACTGCTTCAGTATCATTAACATAACTCCATTTAAACCAAAAACAAAGCAAAAGTAAATAGTTCATTTTGATTGTCTCGGTGGGTTCTCCTTTATCTTCAAAGCATCTAGCGTTTTTCTCCCTCCGCTCTGTCCACCATATGCACGCCGGAATAGTCTGCCAAACAAGATTCAGTAATGTGAAGTGTAGAATAGGTGATTAGCACTCTCTAGCTTGTCTCTATAAAGATAGCATTTAGAGCACAGCTGAAAACCTCTTCTTTGAATATTTATTGTTTTCTGTGTTAAACAAGCATTTCAAGCAACCAACCAAGTGAAAGAAGCCACCTGGTAAAGAGCATTTGTTTTCCATATTTGCTTGCATGGCCAAAAAATATCTTGCATTCTACCATAAACCCAACTGTGAATACCAAGAGTTTACTGTCAAGATTCCTTTGCTTTGGGCATTCTGTATGAGCTTGTCTGGATTCTGTACCAATCCATGAAAAGTTTCCAACGTACCCAAAAATGTCAGCTAGTCTTTCCAATTCCCAATCATTCGAATGTCTTCTGAAATTAAAAGTCCAACCATCTTGTTTTCTGTTAGTAGTCAGAGTGGAATCATGTAGCAATGCAAGTCTAAATAAATCTGGAAACTGATCTTTCAATGGTCCATGTCCAATCCGATTTTCCCAAAAAGTGATCCTGCTTGCATCTTCCACGTTAAACCCAATGTTACTTGAACATTTTTGCCGTATACATCTGATGCTTTTCCACAAACCAGACCCATAGAAAATGGTCACAACTTTAGTATTCCAACACCCTGGCAACTCAAATTTTTCACTGATAACTAACTGCTTTCCAAAGTGCCTATTCTTCTGAGGGAAACCTCAATAGCCATTTCATCAGTAAACTGTGATTGTGCTGCCTTAAGTTTCTAATCCCAAGGTCCACTTCCTTCTTGGTTATTTTTAATGTGCTCCTCCTGACTAAGTGAAATGTTCTTCTGTCAGTATTGCCTTGCCAAAGAAACATCCATGGGCAGTGTTCTTCTTCCACCACCCATGGATTTTTCCAAATTGACCATCCATTCCCCTATATACAGGACTAATTTGCATTAACTTGATTGCTTAGTAGAATTCACTGGTTGCAATTTTTCCATCCTTCTGCAGTTTGAAAGCATGCGCTAGACGCAATTTATTATCTAACTTGCTGTACAATGGATCTTTCAGGTTTTTAAGAAATGTATAAAGGAAGAATTGCAAGGAAAGACTAGGGTGCTTGTGACAAATCAGCTGCATTTTCTACCTCAGGTGGATAGGATCATTTTGGTCTCTGAAGGAATGGTTAAAGAGGATGGGAGTTTCGAGGATCTCTCCAAGAATGGCGCACTTTTTCGAAAGCTAATGGAAAATGCTGGGAAAATGGAAAGTTATGGTGTTGAAACTGACGACCCAAACTTTGACTATGAGAGTTCACAATCTTCAATAAACATAGGGCATGAGCTCCAAAAGAATGAAACCTCTGTAACCAAAAGGAGAGCTGGTAAATCTGTTCTTATCAGGCAGGAAGAGCGGGAAACTGGTATTATCAACTGGAATGTCTTGATGAGGTAATATTTAAAGTATATGATTCGAGACATTTACCCTTGTTATTTTTATTCAAGTCATTCATACATGAATATGCTGGTCATTCCACAAGTTAAGAGTCTTATTAACTTTTGCAGAACTTAACAAGCAAAATTTACTACACTTATAAAATACTTGTTCACATATCTAGAGAAGAATTCTAGGCACAAAATTTCTCATGCATCGCCTACGTTGTTCTCTTACTTCTACTATGATATGTAGATACTGGTGGGGAGAAAATTTTATTTTCTTGCGATGCAATCACTTCTAACATCTAGGAAAAGAATACTGCCTTTCATTTCTAGTGGTTTACTTTCTTGTTGGTTTAGTCAGTGCTCCGCATAAGCTAACACCACCTTATGGCTAGGCAATTCATGTCTAACTGAACAATCAAATTGCATCCTTACTGGAGCCTGATGCTCTGCCAAGGACAATAGTTCCACATTGATTAAATAAAAGTTCATAAAATGAGTTATACAAATACTGTGCTACTCCAGACAGTGCCTTAAAATTTTGAGTTGGATGCATAGATATTTTCTTACGGCATTAGAGCCAATCAGCCAAACATTGGCTAACTAGTTTGTTTTCCTTTTCTCTTTTACAAATATCAACATTCCTTTTTCCAAATAGCAACCATATGTAACCTAAAATTCGAACAATACCATCCTACTTAGAACAAAGAGTCGAACATGACTTTGTTTATAATGGATTTAAGGATGTTTTCAACAAGTCACCGATGTGAAGTTTATACTGCACTTGTTTAGATGATATAAGAGTAACAGATAAACTCTTCAATGATTCATTCATCATCATAGGCTGAAGAAATATTCTTATTTAACTACGTTTGTTTATTAGAAGCCCTTAGCTTATGGTTTCAAATGTGCTTTTCTTCCATTTTCCTTTTCAGGTATAAAGATGCTTTGGGAGGCTTGTGGGTTGTCCTGATACTGTTTACTTGCTACACATTGACTGAAATTCTTCGAGCTCTGAGTAGCACCTGGCTAAGTGTCTGGACAAAAGCAAGCTCCTCAAAGAGCAATGGATCTGGATTCTATATTTTGGTCTATGCTTTTCTGTCATTCAGTCAGGTGTGAGTGCACTTCCACCTTTATTAATTGCAATCACTGGTGATCATCCTTAATTATTCAAGTTGCTGTGCTGCATCTACTTTTTTTCCCTCTATTCCTTAACATCTAAAGATGGCCACCTAGCCCTATCTAAACGAGAAATTTTCCTGCTACAGAATTTGTTCCACTAAGCATGAAGCCCACAATATATTTGTGTATCAGGGAGCTCCTCCTTTAGCTACAGTATATTAGCTGTATCTGTTAAAAAGAAGACTAAAAATGAAAATAACAGAAATTCTTTGTAAATATTTCATTCTGTTTCTTCAGTGGAGTGTTTAACTCCAAGTCCATGAATGTAAATTAAAAAAGGCTTATTCTGGATTTACTTTGTGTAGGTGATAGTAACACTGGCCAATTCCTTCTGGTTGATTATCTCAAGCCTAAATGCAGCTAAAAGGCTTCATGATTCCATGCTACATTCTATACTTCGAGCACCAATGGTATTCTTCCACACTAATCCATCTGGACGCATAATCAACAGATTTGCTAAGGATCTTGGTGATATTGATCGCAATGTTGCAAATATTGCTAATACATGTCTCAGCCAACTGTGGCAGCTTCTCTCAACTTTTGTTCTCATTGGAGTCGTCAGCACAATATCTCTGTGGGCCATAATGCCACTTCTAGTCCTATTTTATACAGCCTATTTGTATTATCAGGTTTGCTAAACTCCATATGTTTAGTTGCCCTTTATTTTTCTCTCTCCCTCTGCATATAGTTTTCTCTGCTTGTCTTGACCTCCATTTTGGTTTTACTTTCTGGAACTTTCAGAACCCAAAGAGGGCTGAAAGTTCCACCATTTAGAGAACCAGCACTTCCTATGGGTTCCTTAAGTTTTTAAATACCTGGCATCCTGTTTGAGTAATGTTTTTGTAAGTTTTAGCTACTGCAGACTTGTTATTTGATTGAATGCACAGCTTGTTTTCTTCATTCATTTCAAGGGAATATATACAAGTAGGATAATACAAGTAGCAACCAGCTAGGATCATAAACAAATAAATCTGAGTTGTTGACAGCATGCTAACAGGCTGTTCTAACTTTAACAGCATGTTCTAACTAACACTCCCCCTCAAGTTGGCATATAGATATCTATCATGCCTTACTTGCTTACAAGAACATTAAAATTTGGTTTGAATAATCCTTTAGTGAATATGTTTGCCACTTGAAGATTGGTTGGTACAAATGGTGTACAAATGCTTCCATCTTAAATCTTTTCTTTGATGAAGTGTCTGTCTATCATATGTTTAGTTCTATCATGTTGGACTGGATTGTGTGCAATGCTAATTGCAGCTTTGTTGTCACAGTAGAGTTTCATGGGTAATTGTATTTGCACTTCTAACTCTGTTAAGACCCTTCTAAGCCAGATAGTCTCACAAATTCCTTGTGCCATTGACCTGAACTCAGCCTCTGTACTGCTTCTAGCTACAACTGATTGTTTCTTGCTTCTCCAAGTGACCAGATTTCCCCAGACATAGGTACAATAACGTGAAGTAGATCTCCTGTCCATTACTGACCCTGCCCAGTCAGCATCAGTGTAGGCTGCAATCTCCCTGTTCTCTGTCTTCTTGAATAGCAAACCTTTTCCTGGAGTATTCTTCAAATACCTCAAAATTCTATGGGCTACTTCCAGATGTTAATTCTTGGGAGAGTGCATGAACTGATTGATCATACTGACAGGGAATGCAATATCTGGTCGTGTATGAGAAAGATAGATGAGTCTTCCCACCAGTCTCTGAAACTGTCCACAGTCAACTTCTTTTCCTTCCTTGACACCAAATTTGACATTTGGATCAATAGGAGTTTCAGTTGGCTTACATTCACTCATCCCAGTTTCCTTTAGAAGATCTAGTACATACTTTCTCTGTGACACCATGATACCATGTTGTGATCTTGCAATTTCCATTCCTAGGAAGTATTTTAAATTTCCTAGGTCTTTAATCTCGAATTCCTCAGCCAATCTCAGCTTCAATCTGCCTTGTTCAATCTCATCTATCACCTGTAAGAATAATGTCATTAACATACACAATAAGAACAGTCATTTTACACTTTAGTGAGTGGTTAATTAACATAGTGTGATTTACTTGCCCTTGCATGTAACCCAGTTTTTTCATATACTGAGTAAGTCTCTCAAACCAAGCTCTAGGGGATTGTTTGAGCCCGTATAAGGACTTCTTCAGTTTGCACACCTTCGTTCCTCCAATTTCTTTACTGCCTGGAGGGGGATCCATGTAGACTTCTTCCTCACGCTCTCCATTAAGGAAAGCATTTTTCACATCTAGTTGCTGTAGAGGCCAGTTCAGATTAGCTGCTAGGGACAACAATACTCTGATGGAGTTCATTTTTGCTACTGGAGCAAATATCTCCAAGTAATCAATGCCATAAGTTTGAGTATATCTCCTTGCTACTAGCCTTGCTTTGTACCTTTCCAGAGATCCGTCAGAGTTGTATTTGATGGTGAACACCCATTTACAACCCACTATTTTCTTTCCTTTTGGTAGATCAATCATCTCCCAAGTCTCATTCTTCATTAGTGCTTTCATCTCCTCCTGAACTCCCTCTTTCCACTTAGGATCATTTAGAGCATCATGAATAGTTTTTGGAATTTCTAGGCTGTTTAAGTGAGATACAAAAAAGCTGTAAAAGAAGGTGTCGTCTATCATAGGAAACATGGTTAGACAAAGGATATAATGGTGTCTGTGTAGCTTTTCTAACACCTTTTCTTAGAGCAATAGGAATATCTAGATCATTAGGTTCGAATTCTAAATCTGAAACAATATTTAATTCAAAATTACCTGGTGTTTGAGGCACAATGGCTGAAGAAGATGATTGTTGAGAAGTGAATTTGTCGGTCTCTTTCTCCTTTCTAGAGTACACCTTCAATGGTTTTATTTGATTGCTTAAAACATCACCATTTTCAAATATAGTTTTAGTCATGATTTCAGTGTTACTAGGAACCTGCGTTATTTCTTGTATATTAGGGATTAAACTCTGAGAGTCAGATTCAGACTTTTTAGACCAATCTAGATCTAGGTCTTCATAGCAATTCTCACCCTGAAGACCAGTGCCATAGAACATCTCATCTTCATTAAAGGTAGCATCTAAGGATATGATAATTTTCCTAGTTTTAGGATTATAGAGTTTAAAACCTTTCTGAGTTGGGGCATATCCTACGAAGACACATTTTTGTGCTCTAGGATCAAGTTTGTTTCTATTGTGATCATGAATATGAGCAAATGCTACACATCCAAACACTCTCAAAGGTAGGTTTTGGATGAGCTTAGTAGTAGGGAATTGTTCTAGGAATACTTGTACAGGTGTTTTGAAGCCTACAACCTTTGAAGGCATTCTATTTATGAGATAAGTGGCTGTTAAAACAGCCTCTCCCCACAGACTTTTAGGACATCCACCCGTAAACAACAAGGCTCTAGTAACCTCTAGTAAGTGTCTGTTTTTTCTCTCAGCTACCCCATTTTGTTGAGGAGTATCAACACATGAACTTTGATGAACAATCCCTTTGTTTACAAAGAAGCTTCCTAAGACCTTATTGAAGAATTCTTTTCCATTGTCACTTCGGAAAATTTTTATCTTTTCATTGAACCTGAGTTTCAATCATTTTATAAAACTTTTCAAAGATCCCTTTTACTTCCCCTTTTTCTTGCATTAGGTAAACCCAAGTTAATCTCGTGTGATCATCTATAAAACTGACAAACCATTTTTTATTTGAAGTGGTTTCAATTTTACCCCATACATCACTGTGAATTAAGTTGAAAAGTTTAGTGGCAAGTATATGTCTTAGCAGGGAAGCTACTTCTCTTATGCTTAGCCAATTCACAAAATTCACATTTTAACAAAGAAGGATTTTCATTGATAAAAAACTTAGGAAACAATAACTTCAGATAATGAAAATTGGAGTGTCCTAACCTGAAATGCCACAACATAAGTTTATTCCTAACAAGGCTGGTTTGAAAGCATACAAACTTTAAAGGTGTACTGTTTTCCAAGAGAAAGAGACCTCCAACTTCTTCAGCATTGCCAATCATCTTCCCCGAGCCCTTGTCCCGAAATACACAAGAATTTGAGTTAAATATAGTCTTACAATTCAGGTTCTGGTTAAGCTTAGAAACTGATATGAGATTGCAGGATAGTTTAGGTACACGTAGAACATTTTCAAGGGTTATGAGAGGTGTTAGCTTAACAGTTCCTTTCCCTGCTATGGCTGAAAAAGTGCCATCAGCAATCCTAATTTTCTGATTGCCTGCAGATGGTTTATAGGTAAAAAAATATTTTTGAATCTCCTGTCATGTGGTCACTAGCATCTGAATCTATAATCCAAGAGTCATCCTTCATTTTTTCTATACTAACATAGGCTGAGGGTATAGGTATATTACCTTTTTGGGCAAAAGAACACCTAGGGTTACTATTTTGACCTGTTTGTTTGAGGAGTTGCTGCAAAAACTCTATCTGATCCTTAGTGAAGAGATTCAGTTCTGAAAATGCTTGAGACTGATCTTCTGTATTTGATGCTAAATAGGCCCTTCCACCCTTTCTTTCCTTGGTGTTCTTCTTCTTCCAATTAGCCGGTTTCCCATGGATTTCCCAGCAAGTGTCCTTAGTATGCCAGTATTTTTTGCAAACTTCACACCAAGGCTTGTTCTTTTCTTCTCTGTTTTCAACCACAAGGGCTGATGATTCCAAGCTCTTTGATCCTTCACCCCCAGCGTCTTGAAGCATCACTCTTCTCCTTGATTCTTTCCTCCTTACCTCTGAGAATGTTTCTCTTAAAGGTGGCAGTGGCTTCTTTCCCAAGATTCTGGATCTGCATTCATCAAACTCTTTATTCAGGCCAGCTAAGAACAAGTAGACTCTCTCATCTTCTTCTTGTTTCTTAGCTTGTACACTGTCTTTAGTGCAATTTCACTCAAGAGTGTAACATTGTTCCAGTTCTTGCCACATGGAAACCGTCTCGTTGTAAAAGATGGTGACCTCCTTTTCTTCTTGCTTGTTGTTCCAGAGCTTGTTTTTAAGCTCAAAAATCTGAGAAGCATTTTCCAGATCTGAATATGTTTCTTTGACAGCTACCCAAACATCTCTTGCAGTGGGTAGGAACAAATATGGCCTTCCAATAGAAGGCTCCGTTGAGTTTAGGAGCCAGGATGTAACTAGGCAGTTTGTTGATTCCCAAGTGATGAATTTGGGATCTTCTAGATTTGGTTTTGCCTCACCACCATTTATATAACCTAGCTTACCCCTCTACCAGCAATAGCAAGCTTAACAGATTGAGCCCATTCTAAATAATTCTTCCCATTCAACCTATGTGATATTGGAAGAATGGAAGTATTATTAGAATCACTGCTGTTACTGCTCATTTTGATGACTGAAGGGACACTAGTAGTACTCCCAGTAATTGTTTCTAAACTCTCAGTACCCTCCCCCTCAGAATCTGATGAATCTTGCCCAATGTTGGCAGATTTCACCATTAATTGGATCTAAAAAACATGCTCTGATGCCATGTAAGTTTTAGCTACTGCAGACTTGTTATTTGATTGAATGCACAGCTTGTTTTCTTCGTTCATTTCAAGGGAATGTATACCAGTAGGATAATACAAGTAGCAACCAGCTAGGATCATAAACAAATAAATCTGAGTTGTTGACAGCATGCTAACAGCCTGTTCTAACTTTAACAGCATGTTCTAACTTTAACAGCCTGTTCTAACTAACAGTTTTGTTGAGTTTCCCATATTTAGGCTCCTTATATGGTCTTGGGCAATCCTCACCTCATGAGCTAACTCTTAGGTTTGAGTTAGGCCCAAGTTCCATTTCTTATCGTGGTATAGAGCCAGATTCATCCCAATCAAATGCATCATCCATGATAATTTATCAACTGTTGGTTTTTCAATATTATATAATGAGGATCAGATGATACAATACTATTATATATGTTTCACAGAATACATCCCGCGAAGTGAAACGTCTAGATTCCATTACCAGGTCCCCTGTGTATGCACAATTTGGAGAAGCTATTAATGGTTTATCAACCATCCGCGCATATAAAGCACATGACCAGTTAGCTGCCATTAATGGGAAGTCTATGGACAACAATATCAGATTCACTCTTGCCAACACAAGTACAAACCGCTGGCTGACCATAAGGCTTGAAGCACTAGGGGGCATAATGATCTGGTTGACTGCAACATTTGCCGTGATACAGAATGGAAGAGCAGACGACAAGGTTGCGGTTGCTAGTGCTATGGGTCTGCTCCTAAGTTATTCTTTGAATATTACTACTTTACTCAGCAATACTCTGAGACAAGCAAGCAGAGCTGAAAATAGTTTTAATGCTGTTGAGCGTGTTGGCACATATATAGATTTGCCATCAGAGGCTCAAAATGTCATTAGCAGCCGGCCTCCTCCAGGCTGGCCATCATCAGGGTTCATCAAATTTGAAGATGTTGTCCTACGTTACAGACCTGGACTTCCACCAGTCTTGCATGGTTTGTCATTTACAATTTCCTCAGGTCAGAAAGTTGGCATTGTTGGAAGAACTGGTGCTGGAAAATCAAGCATGCTTAATGCCTTATTTCGTATTGTGGAACTTGAAAGAGGGAGAATATTGATCGATGGTTGTGATGTTGCTACTATCGGACTGACAGATCTTCGAAGTGCTCTTAGTATCATACCCCAATCACCAGTTCTTTTCTCTGGTACATGACTCTCTTCAGTTGTTTCTGGTACTAATTCACTCTTCCAGACCCCACGATTGGCACGAGTTGAAAAGATTCTAATAAGTTCTTTTAATTGATGCATGCATACATCGATTTTGAATTTGTCTAGTCAATCGATTTGGAATTATTTTATGAGCAATCATATGCGTTTATGCTAGCTGTGCTGATGAATGTGTACCTGATTTTCTTTTTTCATAAAAATTCACATGCTGTGGTAGTTAATACATATATGGATAGGTTTATGCAAATACCTATACCTTGTTAAGTGAAACTTTTGTGTGTTAAAATCTTCTCCCTGAAAACCAAGCTTTGAGGCACAGATTCACATATGAAATGAAGTCTTCTTCCACCTAACCATATAAATTTTATTTGGGTTTATCCTGCATTTGGTAGCACAAAGTATTGTTCAGACAGTGATCCTTTATCTGGTTTTGGGGAATTAATCTATCCTGGGGGTAGGGGTGATATTGTTATCCGGGACTAGATAAGCCTTTGAATTTTCTAATTTCCAAGTTTAGGTTTCCTTTCATTTTCTTTTCTTTCTTCTCTTCTTTCAGTTCCTTCTACATTCATTCCCACTTCTTTAGCTACCATGAAACGGTAAACATACATGGGTCTTAATCTTGTTTACCCTTGCCATAATCTGCAACTATAAAACCAAATTTTGTTCACAGACCAAGTGTGTATACTCAAATACCTGCTGAAGTTATTGTTGCAGGATTACAAATTTGCCCTATAACATGTATTTACTGGTATGCATGTTGTTCTCATTATCAGTTTTTCATTTTCATTAGGTACTGTACGGTTTAATCTTGATCCTTTTAGCGAACACAATGATGCTGACCTATGGGAGGCATTAGAGCGGGCGCACTTGAAGGATGTCATAAGGAGGAATGCTTTTGGTCTGGATGCTGAGGTGAGCTCTTTTCCTTTCAATCTGCTTCAAGTTAAAGTCGTCAGCGTTTTAAGTATCGGTAGGTCTAGGAATTGCTGCTTTCGAGAATTAACCCAGACCCATAAAGGATAAACCCGAAAGGCTGGATTTCACTCTTTCTGTATGAAACTCTAGTTTAGGTACGTTAGGAGAAGGCAGAGGGATCTGCAAGAGGCTGAAAAGCCAAGTCCGCTAGCACCAGCAAATTAGTGAACAACTCAATGTCTTATTTTTTTGTGCCTTTTTTTATTCCATCAGGTTAAAGGAAGTTAGGGTGGGATCATGATGAGGGAGGTTAGCCTATGTGAGAACTTTGAATTGCGGAGC